>RJWH01000353.1:600000-889627 GCA_004363575.1 Solenodon paradoxus | reverse complement strand
AGGAGAGAGAGGAGTGGGGGGGGGAGGGATAAAGGGAGGCAGGGAAGAGTGATCTAGACATAATTTCTTCATCCCCTTAGAACGTCACTAATCCTACACCATGGGATGTCAATTTTCATGATCTCATCTAAAGCTAATTACCTTCTGAAGGTCTCACTTTCAAGTTTTATCAATTTGGGGGTTGGAGTGTCAGCATAGGAATTTGGGTGGGACACAAACACTACGTTCATATTAATCATTCTGAGTTAGTCATTTTGTTGTCTTTCTAAGGCAACCTAGTAAAATTCTCTCCAGTTGGTTTTCATGACAGGGAAGCAAGTAGGGACAGAGAAATGAATGAATAAGGGAGACATTTTAGCATGGCAAGTACCAGAATTGCTCCTGGGAACAGGCAGAGGAAGGAGGCGCTGCAAGAGATTGAGAAACTCAAGAGAGAGTGAGATGATATAAAGCTGGGGTCAGGGGCCTAAGAGTCTCTTGGACTGGAGATCCAGTAATACCCTGCCCTCCATCTATTTATTGAGTTCATACATAGCATTGCTTCAGGCAGTTTATGCAAGCAAGTTTATAGTTACATTGGATTGCTTATGTAGCCTTTTGCTGTCAAATTACATAACTGTATCTATCTTGCTTTTGGGGAGCGAACAGTTACAAGAACACACAGCTCTAATGCTTTCCCATGGCAACCTTCACCCGAAGCTCAGGGCCTGGTGTCCTTGATGGTCTGTGAGCCCCCAACTTCAACCTTGGCCTATTTTCTGCCCCCAACAGACAGCTCTTCAGTTCCCTTCCAAATGTTTTTGCCATTCCTTAGACATCCACGTCTGTCTAGAGCTGATGCAGAATGTGTGGAGTTTAATCAATAGATGTTAGACATCTTGTTTCCATCTCATAAACAAGGATGAGTTCTGCTATTTGGGTCATAGGCCCAACTCCACTTGTGTGCCTCTAGAGACCTGTAGCAAACTGAGACAAGGTGATTGCTTGCAATATGCAAAACAACTATTCTTTTCTGAGGGTTAGTAAATAGTACCACCTTATGAGGACATTTCAGGAAGAATGTGGGTGCTTTTGCAGATTTGGCATTGGTGGATGAGTGAGAGGATCTTGAGGCCATTACTTCACTATATACTCCAGGAAGTGAGAACCAAGCACTATCTGAGAATTAACGTTAGATTAGATTGGCAGGACTGGGGAGCTAGGAGGTAGCAGCAGGAGAGGAGAGATCTCCAAGTAGAGAGAAGGCAGGATTGGGAGACTGGAATACAGTGACCTAGCAAGGAAGGAAGAAGGCAAGCCTACATTCAGCCTGAGCTCACAGGGAAGGGACTATCTGAGAGGAGCACATAGGGTTCAGGGTAATAGAAATATGAACCAGAGATCATTCTCTTGGTAGAAGGCAATAGCCAATGCAGTATCCTCCGAGAGGGGACATGCAGAAGACGGTAACTTGCTGATCTCTGTGTAGCTATATCAGAAGTCACCTCTCATCCCTTTCACCTTCCACCAGTAGCAGTTTTTTAGGAGTAGTGCCTCAAGGAACACTGCCACACCAGAGACAAATGTGAGTACTATCCCATGAAACCGTACATCTAAGAATTTCAGAATCTCAGAATTGGAAGGGATCTCTGTTGAGGAGCAACCTTGTTGAACTGAGATTTATCCTCACCTCCTGGGAACTTCCCTTCCTAAAGGACAAAAATCTGGAGCCCATAGGAAGAATCTTGAGCCTATAGCTTTATCTTTAGTATTCTTTACCCAGGATATCCTTTTTTTTAAAAAAGGTGTTAATTTATCTTTTGGTTTTGTTTTGTTTTTTCCACTATCTTATACTGCCCAAAATAAAGTTGGGAACTTTTTGCTTACAGGGCACTCAAATTGATCAGGTTGCTTGCAACTAAGTACCACAAAGTGGTTAGGTAAGAACAACAGAAATTTATTGGCTCACAGTTCTAAAAGCTAGAAACCCAAAATCAAGATGCTTCCTTTGAAACTGTATGGGAATCTTTACTTGCCTTTTCGAGTTTCAGATCATTTGCTGGAGATCTTCAGTGTCCCTTGAGTTTTAAAAGCATCCCTCTAATTCTTCATATTCCCATGATATTCTCCCTTGTCTTCACATGGCAGTCTTCATTAATGACAGCATTTGTATTGAATTTGGGGAACATTTTATTCCAGTATGACCTCATCTTAACCAATTACATCTGCAAAGAATATATTTCTAAATAAGTTCACATTTGTAGGTACCTGGGGTTCTAACTTCAACATAAATATTTTTCAGGGATACCACTTAATCCATAACACCTTACATGCCTTACATGAGACTTTCTGGCAAGATATGAAAGCACTCTACTTCAGCCCTGGTAGTCCCAACATTATTTTTGAATTATATTAGTTGGGGATAGAAGAACTGATTTTATTTTCAGGGAATATTTGATCCAATATAAATTGAAGTCTTTCTATGGTAACAGAACACATGACCTTCTCTTACTTTTGACCCTAAGCCCCTTGTAAAGTAAGGCCTCACCAGGCCCTTCACTGGAAACATTGAAGTGTATACTCTTCAGTCTAGGAGAGTTATAAGATGATACAAAAGGGAACATCATATAAGAATGATTTTCGGATTTCTCCAGTTTGCTGTGCTGAAAAGCCTGTGCTTTTTTTTTTTTTTTTTTTCCATTTTTTGTTTTTCTTTTTTGTTTTTTAAGAAAGGTGCAGAAGGAATAAAAGCAATTAAGCAATCAAGCAGGAAGTGAGAAGGGGGCAAAGCATTTTAATTATTTTTCATTTTAATTGTTCATCTTGGTTGTTTTTCCTGGCTCTGGAATGGAAACCTGGGTCCTTGGGGGCATATGTGTACTACGCTTGGCCAGAGGTGACAGACCTAACTGCTACTCCATCAGAGCAGCACACCAAAAAGCTTTAGTTTTAAAGTATGTAGCATTGGTATTAAAGGTTAGTATCAAGTAGGAGATAGGTTGTGGTGGTGTTCTGCTTGGTTTGAATGTCTGTAGTCCCTCAAATTCACATGGGAAACTTTTATCGCACCATGTGTTGATTTCTGGAGATGGAGTCTTTGAGAGATAATTAGGTTCAATGAGATCACAGGAGTGGGCTTCCCATGATGTGATTAGTGCCCTCATAAGAAGAAACACCATCGAGCTTGCTTGCCCACTCTCTCTACTAAGTTAAAACACCGGAGAAGGCATGTTCAAGTCAAAAAGAGAGGTTTCATCAGAAATTGACTATATTGACACCTGTTCTTGAACCTCCTGCCTCCCGAACTGTAAGGAAGGTAATATCCAGGGTGAGGGTACCCACCCAGTCTTGGTATTTTGTTATGGTAGTGCAAGAAGACTAATAAAAGATGCTCTATATTTTCGTGCTTCTGCACCATTATTATTTCATTACAAGCTCCTTGTGGGCAGTGGCCAGCTCTTTTTATTCATGATACACGCTAGTGCTTTACATTTAGCATATAATCTCCTCATTTGTATTACGCTGCATTGTCTTTATTTTACTTGTGAAGAAACTGGAAATTAGGAAGATTTGATAAAAATTGCTGTTATCCCCACCACCCTGTGCCTGGTATAATCTCAGTGTTCTAGACATAATTTTGTTAAATTGAGTCCTGGTTTATTCTCTATAGAACTTTATATTTTGGACAATGTGGGGGGAAAGGGAAGTTGTCTGAATTGAGTCCACTGCAAATGCTATGATTAGGGTTTTTGGTTGTCTTCTGGACTGTACCTATAATTGCCAGTATTACAGCTTTATCGATATCCTTGTCTCCTAAAATCCACAGGGACAAGCAGAAGATTGGAACAAGCTGGAACTGAGATACCAGCAAGGACAGGGGCAAGGAGAGAATAAGCAGTCCTCAGTGATGCAGAGGCAGGTATAGCTTCTAAAGAGAAGAATTGCAATTTCACAGCCCAGCACAGCAGGGCGTTTGCCCCCGCTGCGGTTCTTACCTGATTGGTAAATAACATAGTTTCTTTTGGCTTATAAGCATGATAAAATATGTCCTGGTGTGGACAAGCAAATGGAGGAAATCTAATCAAATGGCTATAAGGGCCTCAGAGTACAAATTGGCTTTAACAAATTTGATATTTAAAAAAAACACATTATTTCTTTTGCTTACAAAGTTATACTCATTTTAAGATACTGAAATTACTTCTCATTCTATTAAATGTTACACACCACACCCACCACCTGTGTAGATTTGATATTTAAAAAATATATTATCTATTATCATCCAGGTTATCAATTGCATTTCTTTTTCACTGTAAGTAACATCTTAAGGCTAATTATTTAGAAACGTTTATTCAGCCTAAATTTGTCAGATACACACACTGGCTCTTTCTTGGTTTCTTCTCTTGAAATTCATAGAAAAAGGATAATTTTGTTAGAACCAGTGAAACCTAGGAAGAAAAATCCAGAGTTGGCTATTGTCAGCTCTCTATAGATTAGATGACTGTTACTCAGTTTGGGAAAGCTGGGTAAACTAATAGTGATTCTATGATTGAATGTCACTGTTTATAAATCATGATATTAGGTATCCTTAGGCAATGTGGAGGAACAGTGGCTATTTCAACCACCAGTAATTTACAACCCCCAGGTGGCTGGGATAATTCAGAATGAGTGGAACCCAGGACACTTAAGAGGGAAATATTGAGGGTCATTGAGAAAACTGGTTCATCAAATGTAATGTGACTGGACCACTCAGGTAGGTTCTTGGCAATGTAAATTTCTGGAACTCCAGTCTTCAGACTAATTCAGCATGTTCGAGAGTGTCATTTTATAATTCTATTTCATGGGCCTGATGTAGGTTGAAGTATTAGTTTAGGAAAAGAAGAATCCTGTGATTTAACTGAAAGAGGCCATTCTTAGTAACAAAAAAGTGGTGTAAGATGAAAGCCAAGGCGGAGAACCAAAACTTGTGAGGCAGCAGAGATAGAAGACAAATGTGTTAGAAAGGGTGAAAAAAAATGTAAACAGAGACACTATGGTATAAAACTTTAAATGCCTTTTTAAAATCCAAATTTTCTTATCACTTTTTATTGTTTCTTCAGTATTCATTTCATAAATTATGATTTTTGTATTTTTTTACTATTAAAAATGCAACTTTGAAAATTTTAAAACATAACTTACATAGCTATAGTAGTAAGTTCTTAAACACTGTCCACTGCTAGATTGTTCAGGAAGTAACTATATTTCATCTTTAAAAAATTCACTTTTTTGTAGAATGATTGTCATGTAGAATCTGT
Source organism: Solenodon paradoxus (assembly GCA_004363575.1). NCBI lineage: Eukaryota > Metazoa > Chordata > Mammalia > Eulipotyphla > Solenodontidae > Solenodon > Solenodon paradoxus. The sequence goes on along the minus strand of RJWH01000353.1, from coordinate 884,357 downwards.
ACATATTTAAAGTACATGACTTGATGAGTTTGGAGATATTATGTCCATGAACTCATCACTAAAATTTATATCATAAGCGTATCTCACATTACTAAATGTTTTCTCCTACCTTCCTTTCTCCTCCTCCTCATTATTATTATTAGTAGTAGTAGTAGTGATAGTATTTTTTGGTAAGAACATAAAATCTATTCTCTTTAGTAAATTCTTAAGTATTTGTGTTGATTAATTTTTTGTGTCAACTTGATTGAGCTACTGCCAAAACTGGTAAAACATCTCCCAGTATGTCTGTGAGGATATTTATGGAAAAGATTGTTATTTGAATCTGTAGACAGAGTAAAGACAGCTGCCAGTGCTGGTGGACACCATCGAATCCACTGAGGGCCTAAGTAGAACAAAAAGGTGAAGGAAACTCTGGATTTGCTCTTTGCTTATGTTAGGACATCCATCTTCTCCTGTTACCAGAGATATTGATCTGTAATTTTCTTTTCTCTTTCTCTCTTTTTTTTGTGTGTGTAATAGATACCCTTGCTTGATTTTGGAATCAGGGTAATGTTGGTGATGTAAAATTTGTTAGGAAGTTTGTCTTCTTTTTAATATTTTCGACAGGATTAAGAAGGATTGATATTAATTCTTCTAGAAATTTTGGTAGAATTCAATGGTGAAACAATCTGATCCTGGAATTTTGTTCTTTGGGAGGCTTTGGAGATATTTCATTTTTCTTCCATATGAACAGTATGTTTCGATTTTCTATATATTCCTGATTTAGTCTTGAAATGTTTTGTTTCTGAGAATTTATCATTGCTTCTAGGTTATCCAGCTTGACACTATATGTACTGCTATATATAATATTATGATTTTGGTATTTCTGTATTATATGTTATAATTATCCTGTCATTTCTGTTTTATTTGTATTTTATTTCTCTTCTTTGTGAGTCTGGCTAAAAATTTGTCTATTTTGCTTACTTTTTCAAAGAACCACTTCTGATTTAATTGAGTCTTTGAATAGTCTTTTTAATCACTATTTTGCATATATCTGCTCTAGTTTTGATTATTTCTTTATTTCTACTGGTTAGACATAAAACATATCCAATTTGGAAGGGAGAAGGTCAAACTATCACTATTTACAGATGACAGGATAACATATAAAGAGAACCTTCACAACTCTACTAAAAAAACAGTTAGAAATAATACATGGATGAAGTGAAAGCTACAAAGACAATATATGAAACTATGTTGCATTTCTATATACAAATAATTAGCTAGTAGGAAGAGAGCTCAGGAAAACCACCCCACTTACAATTGCATCAAAAAAAAAAAATACTTTAGAAAAATTTAAGCAAAGAAATGAAAGCTCCGTACACTGAAAACTATGACATTGTTAAAAAAAAATAGAAAAAGGTGCACACTTGTGGCTCAGGCAGCTGAGACACTGGTGTGTGAACCACATACAGCCCAAGTACCCAGGTTTATGACCCAGGCCCAGGGTGAAAAACCAAAATGAACAGCTTAATAAATAAAGATGTGAGAGCCCTGACCTCACCATCACAAGAAGCTTCAGTCTCTGCTCAGCAGAGCACAGGGGACCTTCCTGTATAATTCCCTGCACTATAGAACTGGGTTATTAAGTCCCATCCCACCAGTAATCAATAAAGTGCATTAGGGGATAATTGTGAACTTGCTTCCCACACTCCCACTGAAGAGTTGCAGAGAAGGAGCGCTCTACCCACTCCATCCACAAAGCTTCAGTCTCTGTGAGCCTCTAGGCACCAGAGAGCTGTGGTGAGTGAGTCCCATGTCTCCAGTGCTCAAAAAGTTCACTGGGATTGACTGTGACCTTATACCCCAGCTCCAGAGCTGCATAGAGGGATAACCCTGTCCCTACCATCACAAAGAGCTTCAGTCTCTGAATTCAGCAAAGTACATGGGACCTGCCCATGAAATTTGATGTTCTAGAGAGCCGTGGTGAGTCCCAGCCCCCAATATCTACAACAGCAGCTGCCTGCTGTGCTCAGCAGAGTGCTCAGGGACTGCCTGTGAACCTGGTCCTGGAGAGTTTTTTATCAGTGATCTGAAAAAGAGAAACTGACCCATAATCCCACAGAAGTCAGTAATGACCACATGAAACAGCAGTAGTGGCCCACCATCACAGGGCATTCTAGAGAGCAAAATTACTGCCACCCCCACTGATGCCACATGGCTGGCACCAGCCACACAAGGACCCACATCATCACACAGGAAGAAATCTAAAATAAAAGAAAAAGAAAACCACAGTGCTAAATTCAAGGGAGAAGAGAGCCATACCAAATCTAAGTCACCCCCAAACCCACAAATGGTCCAAGGAAAGGAAGATGCCAGGACCTACCTAGAGAACTCAATTGACATTGATTGGGAAAACCTAACACATAAAGGGTTCCAAAAAATAATTAGAAAAATGTTGAACAAGATTCAGGAGGCACATGCAACTAGGCACATACCCAGAGAACACAAAATCTTTATCCAGAAAATTAATTACCCTATGTTCATAGCAGCAAAGTTCACAATAACCAAGATATGGAAACAACTTAAATTCCCATGAACAAATGACTAGATAAAGAATCTGTGGTATATATTTAGTGGAATTCTATGCAGCCACTAAAATAGATGAAACTGTGCCTTTTGCAATAATCTGGATGAAACTGGAGGGGATCATATTAGGGGAAATAAGCCAGAAAGAGAAAGAGAAATACAAGATGATTTCACTCACATGTGAAATATAATGAAATAAAAAAAATGCACAGATAAACCCCAACAAAATTCACAGGGCACAAAATAGTGGCTACTAGGGGAGTGAAATTGGGTAGAGAAGGAAAGAAGTAACAAGGTATTGATAAAGGACACTGCAACTTTGGAGGCAGTACAGTTGAAATACTCATAGACTGAGATGCAATTTCAGTATCCTAAAATGAATATGGCCTTGTAAACAAAGAAATAATAAAATTATTAAAAAATAAAGATATTTCTTCCTTCTTTTCTTCCTTCTTCCTTAAGTGCTTCTTCATTTTTTCTCTTCCTCTATTTGAAAAAAAGAAGACACAAATACATGGAAATATTTTCTGTGCTTATGGATTGGAAGGAATTTAATATTGTTAAATGGCCATAGTACCTAAAGCAATATAAAGATTTAACACAACTCCTATCTAAGCCCCAATGACATTCCTCACAAAACAGTACAGAAACTCATGAAATGTATTTGCAAATACAAGAGACCCCCAAATAACTAAAACAATCCTGAGAAATAAAAAAAATGGACCTATCATGTTCCCTGTTTTCAAACTATACTATAAAGCAATAGCATATGAAGTCAACATACTATTGGAATAAAACAGACACACAAATCAATGGGACAGAATTGAAATCTCAGAAATAAATCCACACATATATTGACAACTTATTTACACCAAAGGAGCCATGCATGGCGTACCTTGGGGCAAATGAGTCTCTTCAATAAGTGGTGTTGCAAAAATTGAACAGCGACATATAAAAGAATGAAACACATCCACTAACACCACACACAAAAATTTATTCAAAATGAATTAAATATTTGGTTGTAATACCCCAAACCATAAAGTACCTAGAAGGAAACATAGACCATATGCTCTTGACATTGATTAAATAACTGCCTTTGGGAACTCTAGTACAATGTAAAGGGAAATAAAAACAAAAAAAAAATCAAAATCGGGCTACATCAAACTTAAAGCTTCTGCAGAGCGAAATAAAATAATCTAAACGAAGCAACCATGCTGAAAGGCAGAAAATATTTGTACAGCATACATCTGACAGCAGTTAAATTCCAAATATATAAAGATCTCATAAACCTCAATAACAACCATGACCAACAACACAATATAAGAAATAGGCACAAGCTCTAGGCATGAAGTTGTCCAAAAAAGGCATACAAATTTTCAAAGAACATATTATTATTGTTATTAGGGAAATTCAAATTAAAACAAAAAGATATCACCGCACACCTGTGAGAATGATTATTACCCAAAGACTGGAAACAGATGTTGGTGAGGATATGGAACAAAGGGAACCCTTATACACTGTTGATGGGAGTGTAAATTGGTGCAGTCATTATGGAAAGCAGTAAAAAAGAAAGGAGAAGGGAAATTCCAAACGATCCAGTTATCCCAATGCTGGTAATTACCCACAAAACATAAAAACACTGATTCAAAGTGATAGATGTACCCCCATGTTATTTGTGTCATTATTTATAAAAGATAACAGCTGGAAACAACTTTAATTCCTCTACAGATAAAGATGTATATAAACACAATGGGATACTTTTTAGCTATTAAAATGAAATCCTGACATTTGTAACAACATGGACATGGAGGGAATTATGCTCAGTGAGCTAAATTAGGAGTAAAATAAGCATGGAATTTCATTCATATGTGATATATGGAGAAACTTAACAAATAAATGAACTTTATAAAATAAATATAGACTTTCATTTGTAGAATTAAATTAGTGGTTACCAGAAAGGAAAGTAGAGGTGGCAAATAATTGTACTGTTGGTGATAAAAAATGTATTTATGATGCTGATTTAGAATGCATATCTTGAATGTAAATAACATGATACAAAGCTCTTTTAATAAATATTTTTTAGAAAGGATGACTGTACTAAAGGAATAAGATTGATATAGTAGACAATTCTACATCTTTGGTTTATATGGAGTAGATTGAACCACTAGCATTAACTAGAATTTCAAAAATAGACAATCCGGTCTACTAATAATAATACTAGCTAGTTCTTATTGAGAACTTTCTAAAGCGTTTTATGCGTGGGCCTCCTTATAGGAACACTGTTATTCTTCTAAGGTTATATAAGAGAAAATCCAAGAAATTCAGAGATATAACTAGTCTTAGGTCACACATTGTTAGCTGCATCCAATCCCGAGTTATCACCTGTCAGGAAAATTCAACTTGGACTTGTTCCTTAAGTGAGAAATAAATGTTTCTTGTGTTTGAACCAAAATATATTTTTGGCTCTATTTTTTTTTTTTTTTTTTTTTACTGCAGCCCAGGCTACACTAACAAATATACTCAAGTAAAAATCAGAGCTTGTAGTATAGTCCAAGTCCTTTGAATACATATTTAATGTTCTTATCTCTAACATTACACTACCTGTCCAGAATTGCTGGAGACACCAGAAATGTACTCAAATGACTTTATTTTGGTTTTCCTTTATCTTTTCTATTGATCTCTGCCCAAAATTGAGCTATCGAGTTTGAAGATTTTATGTAACATTTAGAGAAATGTGCTTTATATAAGAATGCAAATATTTATTTTCCTTTAATTCTTAGGGTGCTTATTTAGTGATAGCTTTTTCTCTCAGAATATAACTTGTTATATTTTTATTGAAAAACATAGTGCTTTGCTAAATTCTTGCCTATTGTTTTACTTGTTCTAAAGTCATATTTTTTCTTCACGATCTCACAGTTGTCACTAGGCTATCTCATGACCTCAATGTTCCTTTCTTTTTAAACATTTTATGTCATTTTAAATGTCTTAACTTATATTAATTTGTTTTGACTTCTGTAAAACTAAATATCTCCAATATTATCAGTGTTTGCTCCCATGGTTAATTTCAACTATATTTCATAAGCTTCCACAAATTTGATAAAATTTTTTATAAGAAGAAAATCCTAAAATTTTCATGAATTTCTTCTAGGATACCTTTCTAAGAGTTGAGCATCAAATTTATATACAATTTAATTAAGGCAGAAAATACCTGAAGAAGAATTAAGGAATAGTGGAAGCATTGGAGATGGGCGTAGCTAATATAGTCACTTAATAACCTTCAAACTGGGCATTGTACTTAGTGTTGCTGAGGAACAGCTCTTCATTTGTGAAATGACAGATTTGGAAATGCCTAAAGTTCTTTATAGCAATAAAATTCTGTGATCCTCATTCTAACTCTGAAGGTTAATTTCAATGACATTTCCCACTGGAGCATATTTCCCAAAGAGAAGCTCTTGGTGCTTAAACTTATAGAACATAAGGTCAATGTGTCAGTCAGGGCGAGGTCAGTCAAATGGAACTCATTCTAAATTGTTCAGTAGAAGAAATTTAATATTGGGAACAAGTTTAAATGGTTTGAGAAGAACTGAAGGGTAAAAAATAGGCCATTTTTTCCCAATTTCTGTGTTGGAGGGATAAAGCAAGAGGTAGTATTACCAGAAATGAAGAATAGAACTACTTGGAAAGGGTTGAGATTCCTTAGCAGGGGATTTGTTAAGCCAGCACTAGTATTTTGGTAGGAGGAGTCTCTTGACTAAGATGGAAGCATGATGGGAAGGTAATCTGGAAGGAAACTGAGCCACAGAGAAAGATACACCCAATATTAGATATGATTAAGTGAAACCATGAGAGAAATTCTCTGACTTTTTTCCTCTTCTGCTCCATCTAACCCCCATTCAGTTTCTTCTATTGGCCAAATTAAACTGGAAGTCAGTAGACAAAGAATCATAGCAAATATAGGTTGCTAAGCTATTCCCCTATAACAAATTAAGGACAGAAGTACTCTTTTTTTAGGGAAGATGTAGGTAGGAATGAAGGCAAGCAGAGGAAGGCAAGGGAGGAGGAAGAACCACTTTATTTTTATTTAGTTGTTCCTCTTAGTTATTCTGCCTAAGCCCTAGGTCTTGAACCAGGGACCTTGGGATGCATGTGGACTACACTTGGTGTACTAAACTGCTAGGCCACTAGGGCACACCAGGAAGAAAAAAGTTTTAATTATTTGAATATATCTATCATAGAATCCACAGAATCTCTTCACTTCCAATAAATATCTTAAAGTCCAGAATGAATGGCTAGGTGTTTATTTCTCAGCTTCAGCTTTGATTAATTATTTATGACAATTCACCTGAAGATGCCTGTTCCTGAATATTTCTCCAGAACTCTTCTTAACCTATTGCCACACCAAAATACTCATGGGATTGACAAAGCCTCCATGAAGGAAGTAAAATTACAGAAATTTTTCCTGGAGATGGTTATCAGGAGTATGACTCTAATGAGTACTGAGAACGAGAAGAGTGTGAAGCTTCTGTGGCACTGTGAACAGTTTGTCACTCCATCTTTATGGGCAGAAGCATAGTCATGATGTTGCCTCCCAGCTAAGGGCACCAAGGAGGTCATCCCACACAAGGCTGAAACTAATTACAAAGAACCATAGTGCCTCATTGAGTTGGATCAAGATTATTCCTTCCTTTTTCCAGCTTCCTACCAACCAGTAATTGGATCCCCCTGGTACTGTACACTTTTGACATCATTTCCCAGCTCCTCCTTCCCCTGCTGATTTAAAGGTAGTATCATGATTCTCATCTGACTTCAGTTAAAGACTGAGTCTCTATCATGGAAGTTTTCTACTTTGACATTTTATATATATATATATATATATATATATATATATATATATATATATATATATATATAATCTCCTGAATCTTGGTAGGTTTGGGGTCAAACTTCTGTGGTTCTAGAAATTTCTCAGGTGGTATCAATGGTGTGAACCCACATGCCTCACTAAACTTTCTGTTATTGTTCTAGGAAGTACTTTCAGCATTGTGTTCAGGTATCACATTCTGTAAATACTCAAATCTAAAGTAAAAGCCCGTGTGTCTGAGTAGGTGTGGAATCCAGACTGCTGTCCTGAATCATCTTACTCTGACAGGAGACCTCAAAGTTGCAGAGGTTCATGTGATATTGATGAGACTGAGTGAAGCTGGCCTCCTGGGAGTAATAAATGAAGAGGTTTTTCTTTACTGTATGTATTTAATAACTGGCTAGAGAGTATCCTTCGGGCAGAGCAAACAGTATAGAAATAAACTGAGATGGGAACAATTCTGGATAGGTGACAGCTACGTCATGAACCATGTTGATTCTCCCAAATTGCTGTCACTTCCTTAGTGTTTGTCAGGGCACCAGCTGGTTTTCAACTAGGACACTGTTGGTGTAGCCCAACTGTGTTTCCTCAACTTCCACAGACATTATGATGATTGTCCCTACAATGAAGACTCTGAAAGATTCATGTCTTAACATTTGGAATTCCTTCTTAGGAATTCCCCCCCTTGTGGGGAAACTTGGCAACTCTAGATCTTTGAAAACAAGGTGACATATCATAGGGTATTAGTAATGGTTGACATGTTTGTGTTTGTTTTGATCCTTGAGAGTAAGACAGTTTGTCATATTTTTGTTTATTTCTCTGGGCTTTCTAGATCTCTTTAAAAAAACTAGGAAATTATTCTATAAGAAACAAAGAAATAGTATAGCTTTTCTATTTCACACTCAAACTGAATTAGTAAATTAGTAAAGTGAATGGTATCAGTCAAAGACAAAAGTTGGCTGAACTAGGGGAGAAACAAACAAATGAGCAAAACAAGCAAATAAAAATCAGTGACGACAACTGGCCCAGGACTGAGAAGAGACGGTAGGGGCATCAGGCTCCTTTATTCATAATTCTTAGTCATTTGAAGTCCTTTGCTGACAAGTAAAGGGATTATAGATGTTCTTGATGACTCATGCCTGAACAGATTTTTCTTTTCTTTTTCTGGTCTTTATCTCATTTGGATGTCATTATTTGGAAAGAGAAAGGAGACTGGAAAATTAGCTTCACTTGCCTCATATGCGAAATCAGATACATATATCAATCTCAGGACAGTTTTACTAATTTAATGTAAAAAATATAAAAAATGCCTAATATGTTGACTTGCATATAACATATCTTCAAGAATTGAACAATCCATAAGGGTATTCCACAGGCTTCTATCTCTGCTTCTTCCTTATTTAATTGTGAGAGAACAATAGTAGGTCTTGACCCCTTTTGACAAATACTTGCCTATACTGAAGCCTACAGGGGTGAGGGGATATGCCCAAATTAACACAATTGGTAATTTACTGAATTACGTTTAAACTCCAGTTCTCTAACTTCAAATTTATGTTCTATTCAGTTTACTACTCTGCCTTATACACACACACACACACACACACACACACACACACACACACTTTTAAGAGGTGAATGTTTGGGGCATTAGGGGAATATGAGAGGTACCCCCTGTTAACGATCTTAGACCAGATGATATGGGTAACTCACTGCTATGATGCCTAGAGGTCATCCAATTATGCTCACAACTCTTAAATTCTCTTCACTCATCTTTGGATCCTTGGTTGTCAATCTCATTAGTATTTTGTCATCTCTTCTTGGACCTTTTGATTCCCTTTAACTGTTCTCTGTCTAGGTGCCACTTATCTGGTTTTAATTCAGCTGAAATGCTTGATTGTTATGATGTTTTCATGCTTTCCTACTCTTTACCCTTGATGAAACCTAACTCTTTTATGTAGGGAGTCGTGTGAGTTGTTTCTTTTACTACTTTACTTTCTCTGCTCTCAGACCCTTGCAGGACTGATTACCTTTAGAATTGGGTTGAGTTAACTTCATTTTATTTATCTTTTGAGATGTGTCTTTAATTGCTAAAGGGACTGCCTGCTATTTCTTTTCAAATTATACTGAAATTGCTGACTGAATTCCACTACAGCTACCTGGAGGCAAATTTGGTAGAAAATATTTTATGTTACTTCCTGAGCCCGATAATGACACACTATGTTTGTTTCAAACTACCAAAGCTGGCTTTGGTCCTAAATAAAGTTTCTAAAATTTTTTTCTAACCAAATGTTTTAATCGTTCATATTTTTAAAACTGCCGGCTTAAAACAACTATATTCTTCCAACTGTGCTTGTGAATTATTTGATCTCATTAAGAAGCAAATCATTCATGCCCTCTGTCAGGGGATTATTGTTGATCAAATTAGGATTCCTCTATTCAACCTGGTAGGACTCCTCTTGAGTACAAAATTCTTAATATGATGGGTATTGGTGCATGCCCCTGCCTGGTTAGATACCATATTGCTTATTGCTTTCTGGTTGACAGAGGAAATCACTCCATCTGTACTTGCTCTTCCATTTTAGCCCAAAGATCAAATACTGCCTTCAGTCTCTGACACATGCCCATGGGTTGGATTTGTTATCTAAATATCCTCTTTACCTATAGTTTTGTGAATAACTTACAAGCAGAGACACTTGAATGGAGTTGGTGTGAGTATACCTGGTACTCATTTGCATGAGAAAATGTCCTGAAAAGGTATTTCAAATTTACCTTCTGCTTTTTCCTCATCTCATTTTCCTCTCGCCTGGGTTTTTTTGTGGTAGTAAATTCTCTACTCACTGACATACAACATTCTGTGGTAGATAATTAAATTGCTTTCTGGTATGTAGGCAATATTTGTCGTTGCTGAATGTTGGGGATGTGTTATAACTGGTGGCAAGGTGAGTGCCCCAATCCATCTGCAGATGTTTCCAATTAGGGCCAGTGCCATTTTCCATGGCTGTGGGCCCTAAAACTCTCCCACCTGCAGATTCAGGCTGTCTAATCCTTGAACTAGTAAGAGCCTGACTGATGGGCTATTTGAAGCTCCTTTCTGGATGAGTGAGCTCTAGGAAAGGTTTGCTCTTCTCGTGGATACATCTGTTTCCTGGCTTGACTTCTGCTTGGAATTCTGATGTCTGATTCCTATTCCAGTCCCTTTTTGGGACGGACCCTGACTTTCAGTTAGGGATTCTAAATCCCTGACATGGCTCTTGAGCCCCAGGGTTGGCATCTGCTTTGGAAACCTTTGTAGAACTATCCATTCCTACTTCCAGATATGGCATGGAATTCAACTTGCATTGAGAATTTATGCCAGCTAGGACTGTGCCCTGCCATGCGTCCTCGGGGCAGATCTCTTGGACCTGAAGACTGGCTCAGATCAAAATCAAGACCATCACACCCCTTGGGCTTACTTAACTAATCTCTTGAGTCTTCTCTGGAGTGGGCCAGACACCTATTTCTGTCTGATTTCCCCATCCCTTTCCCATACTGCCCTTTGTTTATCATTTCTTGCTAACTGGACTTCCAGCAGGCCCCCTTTATTTAGAAAAGTTTTTGATATATATAAAATCACTAGTTACAAACGTACCACTTTGTACAAGTGACAAATACTTTTATGTACTTTCTTTTGTTACAGCCAGATAAATACACTGAGCTAGACGTTCTTTCCCTTTATCTGCAAGTGAAGAAAGAAACTTAGAAGAACATTTTGCCCTTAACCACACAATCATGTAGTACCTACCGATGGCAGGATTCGAACTCAGATATTTCTTACTTGCAAACCCCATTTAACATCTCAGAGCCAAATTTCTTGGTTTTGTAGTTCAGGGGAATAATGCTCAGATAAATTAGGATACTTGCACTGGTTGCTTACATTATGTAAGTTTCTTAATTTCTAAACAAATGCTTCTTCCACTGTACCACATTTCCTTCTCTTTTAATGAGATAAAGCAACTGATGTAGATTATGCTTATGTCTATGCACTGGTGGAACTTCATTTTTTTTTTTCTTCCTTGGCATGCTCCTACTGTCTTTTGTGTTCCTTGTTTCCCCCCTTTGGAACTTTTTCCTGTTCCCATGACCATGCCCTCCCTGTGTTGCAGAGCTGACAACCTCAGGGGAAATTTGAGTTGTTTGAACTTGACAGTTGGTTTTTTTTGTTTTGTTTTGTTTTGTTTTTAATAAAGTCCTGACAGAATAAGCTCTTTCTTAGTAGATTAGCCCTCTTGTCCCTATATTTCCTGTACCGTGAAATTGTCACTGTTTAAGCATCAGAAATCTCATCCTAATTCAGCCACGCAAATTAGTTTACGTCAGTATCCTGAAGGTCTGAGTCAATCAATGAAGCAGAGACTTTTGAGCTGGAAGGAGCCTTGGTGCAGGTCTAAAAGAATTTAAGGAGTGGTTCTATTGAAATTTGGGCATCATGCCTAAAAGGAATCTGATATATTAGTGTCTGCTTTCAGTTTCCCCTTTGATTTCCTTTTATATGTGTCAGCACAGGTATAGACTTGTGCCTTCATAATCCATTTCTGTGAAAACGCAGTGGAACAAGGTGTGAATGGCCTGGAGAGCAAATCACAGCTCGGTTATATGGGGTAACACCAATGTACATTCCCAGACTGAATGCTTTTGAAAATACTGTACTGGCAAGATGGATCCCTATGACAGCGGTCTTTGTAGTCAGCTAAATAAAAAAGCACCTTTGGTATTTATACAGAAACTCTTGGTGGAACTTGCCTTGGAAACCCAGATTTTGAACTAGTTCCTCTGCCTTCTTCAGAATCCTAAATACCTCCTCATGCAAGTAAAACTCTTTGATTTTGTGCATTAAAGTCCAATAAACAACCAAGAAACAATATCACTGAAAGTTGTTGTTATAGGACTATCATACGAGAATAATTCGAGAGCCACGAGATAGATTCCCATTCACATTTGTTTGTACACTTATGAATGCATCATCATGGTTCCATAAAGTCACTATTCTATGAAACAAATATTTGAATAAGATGTTAGGAACCTAAGTCACTCATGAATGTTTATTTTCAAATTTCTCATGATCTAAATCCATTGTTCTTTGCAGGACTTATAAATTGTGTTGGTATTTAGAGAAGAGGCACGGTGCCCAGAAATAGTGCTATCGTGTTAGGTAAACCCAGGATATGAAATATATTGATATTGCATTGAATGAGCTTTAGGCTCACTGGGGGGAGAATAATGCACTTTCAAATTTCTTACCACCCGGTAGAGTGAGACTTGCTTTAAACTGTATCGCTGACCAAAGTCCAGCATGTATAACTGACACTAATTTTGCAATGTGTATAAGCCCTGCTTCTTTCTTAGAGAACTTGAAGCTAGGAAATGGGAAAGTACCAAAACCTTTGTTTTTGATGCAAATCCCTGCTTACATTTGGAACTTATATTCTCATGGAAGTAAACCAGCAATCTACATATTAAATAAGTCAAATCTACAGTTTTATAGAAAAAATAATCTCCATAGAAAAAATTAGAGCAAGATTTAGGAAGGGTGGGTAGAGTGTTGCATATTTAAATAGACTATTTGATACCTTCTTGAGAAGATGATGTTCAAGCAAAGTGTAGTTGGAGGGAAAGTAAGCCATGTGGATATCTCAGGGAAGGGAGTGTCAGGAAGAAAAAGGTACAAGCACAAAAGCCTGAAGGTTGGCATTTCCTAGATAGTTTCAAAAACAGTAAAGAAGCCAGTTTATCTGAAAGGAAGTGGGTAAGGGGATAAATTTAGAGAGAAAATGGTCACTTGTGGTGGGGAGTGGGATAGGCTAGCTTTGAAGTTTTGTAAACTTTTAACTCTGATGACAGGGAGCCACCTACTGCTTTGAGCACTGGAATAACAGTCTGTTTCTCATTAGGAAAATGGCTACTATTTTGAGTGGCGTATAGTAGGGATGGGCAGAGATAGAGAAAGCAGTAATATCTGGTCAACCTGAGCACTATAAAAATAATGGAAGTTTCAATACTGCAAGAGTAGCCAGAGTCATTGAAACAGAGATGTCAGAAAGCAATAATTTACTTGACTTACAGTAATGCCAAATCAATAGTAATGGAGACAGGATACTTGAGGAAACGAGCTTATTCATTTTCTATGCTACAGTGCAGTGTGAACAGGATTGCTCTTATTGGGAGAGACATGGAAGTTTTTATCCCAAGGTGATTTGAGCTGTTCACGTGGTCTTCTAGCTAACTGTTCCCAACTTCAGATAGCTGAGATGAGTGAGTATCGTTGCTACAAATCTTCATTTTAATAGTGTCAATAAACCATTTAAACCATTAATAGATACTAATATCCTGGCATGAAATAATATATTATACTGTTAAGATTAGAGATTGAGAGAACAAGACTTAGAAGTCAAGTTTTGGTAGGTCAGAGGGAAGAGCCCAAAGGGAAAAAAGTCAGCTTCATAATGGACTGCTCTAAGTAAAAAGCACAAGGTGATAGCTTTACATGTCTGGGGTTAGGGATGAGACGGGGCTGGGGAATGGGTGAGGTCAAGCCTGTGGAAATATGGAGGATTAGTTTAAAGAAATTCCATCTAATGCATACTTTTTGTTTTGTTTTGTTTTGGGGCCTCCCTTAGTACCCTAAGCACCAGAAAACGCTTTTGCCTATGTGTTTGGATGGGATCTGATATAACATCAGCATTTGCTGAAATTCTTTATGACCAATATATTTCCTTTATGTTTGTATTTGATCTGCTTGCTTTCCTTAGGTATGTTACAGTAATGCAATGATGGAAAAACTTCTGTGGAAATTTGCTTTAGTTCTTTATTTGGAAGGAAACTTTTTGGTGACAGTAACATTGGTCAAATTTTTATAGTTGTTCTGAAGAGAAAGGAGTTTCCATGAATGAAACTGAAATTCAAAAGAAAAAGGAAAGAACTAGTATCATGGAATGAGCCAGGAGGAACTGGAGAAACTTTACCCGAGGGAGCCAAGAGACCTGAAGCTTCAGCCTCACCCTTGGCATACAGTCCCCATACTCACTGCCACATGGGGAAATTCTCTTATGTGAGCTAAAATCGTTTGGAACCATACCTTCTAAAAGGTTCTTTTAGACAGAAAAACATATATTTCTGCCTGATACTTTACAATAAGCATCTAAAAAATGTAGGAATAGAAAGGGAAATACACCAGACAGATAGGGTATACTTTGTCTCAGATGGATCTATCTAGCAGAAAAAGCTAGAGCATTAGCTTCTTTCATTTCCAGCACTAAAGTTGGTATGTAGTCATTCAGCAAATACCCCGTTTGTTATTTTTGGTGTCATTAGTAATGAGTTTATTTCTTTCTACAACCCTCTACCCTTACTCTAGGGTAGCTACTTTTTGGGTGCCATTTCATGGGAAAATGAAAGGATGTCTATGGTCTCTGCTGTCATGATTTCTTCATGCAGGATTCCATAAAATACTTTGATAAGGGTAAAGTCACATTTAGAAAAGGCTTAAAATGGAAATACACTTAGAAGAGAAAATATTGATGTTTTAAAATAACTTTCTTACTGTTTCCTCTTAAAGCATCACAAAATGTCAGGCTGACATTGAAGAAAACACTGATATAGGTGCAGGAGTGTGAAGGTGTTGTGTAGCGTGGATGTTGACGGAAAACTGTTCAAATGGGCATGTGTCATCTATCCTGGCTTCACAGTCTCAATCTCTGTGACAACCCTCTGACCTCTCTCATTAAATCTTTCTCCTCTCTTCCCTTGCTTGATATCTTACGGTTTATTATTGTAGCCTTGGTCCAGTCTTAAAACAAAACAAGCCAAAAACTGAAAATGGATACAACACAGAGGTTGGAATTTCCATACAAAAATCTTCACCACTCTAGGAACTCCTCTTTGTCCCTTAGAAAGGCATTCATCATCGCTCCCTGACAATATCCTCAGTTTTCTGCCCACGTACCAGCAAAGATGGCACAAGTTCCGTCACTGGAGGAGAGCTGCCATACTGGCTGACATATTTCTAGAGTGTTAGGAAGAGGAAGGTGATAGGTCACCTTGATGGCCTCCAAGTAAGCAAGGCTTGACCTCTAACTTTCTATGTAATCACTTCCTAACAAACATTCTTTCTCTTGGATTCATTTCATTCTCTTGTTTTGGCTAAGCATTGAAAAAATAAACTGACAATTCTATAATGATATTGGAAACTATAGCCAATTTTATTTTCTTAAATACGACCTTAGCAAGAATTTTGGTCCTGTTCTCCTAGAACTTTGCCACATTGCTATTAGAAGGTGGAGTATATTTCTATTAGAGAGTAGAACCTGGGAGACTGTTTTGACTTCCTCGGTGAGTAGAATGTTGTAGAAATGATATCACTTCATTTCTGAGTCTGTGTCATAAATGGAATATGGCTTCTGTGTGTATCTTTCTCAGGATGCTATGCCTAAAACCCTTCCATTATCCGTCAATAGGAAGCCCACGCTCCATGGAGCGCTTATGTGGAGGAGTTGGGGTATTCACTTCTGTCTAAGGGTCCAGACAACAGTTGGAATCAATTACTGGATATTTCAGTGAATGAGATTTCAGATGATTTTAGTTCCTAGTCACTGAGTTGTGATACCAGTGCCAAGTGAGCAGAGGGGAACTGTTCCTAATAAGCTCTGTCATTTATAAATAAGACAAATGTTGTTTCAAGTCACCAAGTTTTGGGATTTTTTTGCATTTGTTGCGAAGTTGTAGATAATGGACTAAAAGGAAATAAAATTTGTATTCTGAAGAGAAAAGTCTAGTATAGGGCAATGGTAGATTTTCCCCCAAAGAAGAAATAATGATATAGTATGGTTACAGCAGATACAGCTGCTTTCTTCTTTTTGTTAATTTCCCTGCGGTACTTCCCATAAAATATTTCTCTTCAAGTTAAACCATTGGATGACGGTGTAAGGAGAAATGTGAAACACTCTACTATGGCTTGTAACATGGGCTAGGAAGAGAAAATACATGTAAAATACATGCATGTATTCAACCTAGTTCTCACTGTGCTTTTCTCTAAAGATGAAGCACTGAGGGCTATGACATTATTTGGGAGTCCCCCAATCTAACACCCTCTACTCCAAGGGCGAGGCTCCAGGCTTGCTTTGTTTCTTGTCTCCCATCTCCTGTGAAGCTGTCAAAAATGAGACTCAAGGTCACCAGAGATTATCAGGTGACTTCAAAGTAACCAGCAGCTTTAGAATTTTCTTAACTCTCTAGATTACTGCTTTGCAGTTTTCATTTTGTCTTTAGCCTCTAATGATACCCCTTGAATTCCTGTAAAATAAAAATGCATTTTTTCTTAAATCTAGTATTTGTTGTTGTTTCTAGCAGGAGGGTTAGTTCTCAGGGTTTGTAGGTGCTCATGTGCCAGAAATGAAAATTTGTCATGAATTTTAAAAGGGTTATTTATATTAAGTAATAAAGGCATTTCCTCTTAGATTTCAAAATATAATTTCCAATAGACTATCTCTAATGAGAGCTAAGATTTCAGTTGAAAATGAAAGCTTGGAGTTTATTCTCTGTACAGTTTTATCAAATAATTGGAAATTTGACACTCTTGTCTTTTCTTTTTCTGCCGTCTTTAACCAAATGAACTAATGGGTACAAATTACCTTTCATGACTCAGCTCTCTTTGAGCTACATTTGATGACCAGGCTTTATTGTTTATTCATTGAGGTTGGTTTTATTTTCTTCATGGATGTCATCTTGAGTGTTATGAAGATACTTTATTTTATTTATACCATATTTTATTTTATAATTTGAATCAACTGCTCAAACCTGTTTTTGACAAACCAGAATTATGGTTGTTAGAAGCTAGATATTTAACATTTTTAAGTACCTGAGCAACTTTTTTATCCTTTCTGAGCCCTGTGGACCTTCCTCTGCATAGTATTTCTTTGTGCTTACAGTGGAAAATATATTCACATGTGGCACATATTCAGCTGCAAGAGTGGAGAGAGAGATGCAAGTTAAGCATATAGCTGGATTCCTGGCACTTTGTTAAAATTTTAAAGCTTGCAGGCTAGAGGCAATTTTTTAAATGGTAACTTTTGCTTCTGAGGCGGAACAGACATTATCTCAAGCTAGCTCATTTGTTTTTGATTCTGTGTAGTTTTTAAGGACATTTTAAACCAAATGACCAATCTGGGAAGACCTAGGAAATGAATGTCTTATCTATTATGGCTTGAAGGTCTCAATGCGTAAATCATAAATCAAATGTCAACAGATGCTACATGAAGCAAAGTTTAAATTCAGAGATTTAGAGCTTCAAATGGTAATTTTGTAGGGAAGTTGATATATAGTCAATAAAGAAACAAAAGTTATTTGGAGAAAAATGAACCAACTAGGCTTGACTTGAAAGTCATTCAAAATAGTGGCTGTGTATGAGGCAGTCTGACTGATAGGCAGTAAAATGTGTTCACAATAATGATTAGAGGTCATTTAATTATTGGGTAACTCCAATCGCCTGTGATAACTTGGAACTACAATGAAACTAGCTAGTAAAGTTTAAAAAATCATGATTATTTTGCAGTTTTACTGAAGGCCAATTATTCTCCAGACTTATGAGGATAAGCTATCTTACTGAAAACTGCTTTGAGGAATAGGAAAGAAATGTTGCTTTGTTTTAATTTTTCACATTTCTTTAAATTGAACTTCATTTAAAATAAACCGAAAAGCTTCTGACATTTAACACTACAGAGCCCTATCAAAATGACAATAAATCAAGAATAATTTAAGTGCAAACTATCAAAGTTTATTAAATAAATAGAATGAACCAGCTCTCAGAACAATGAATATGTCATATAACATACAACACTGCTAATAAGTGGTATTTGAAAACAAGGCCTAAGGTTTTTCATTAATTGGAACTATTCATAAAATTAATACTTTAAGTAGAACATTTACATGTAGGTAACATTAAATCATCAATGTAAATAGAAATTGAAATACACTGACTGTGTAAGCATTTCAGGTAAATTGATCCATTCTCTTATCCATATGTACAGAAAGATAAACCAGGAACTCCATGTTTGACAAGAGATTTCAGAATCAATCCCTTGAGTGCAATGTTAATTAAACTTAGTGATTGAGAACTATACATTTGACCAATGAGAGAGGACCCAGGGATTTGGAGCAGTAAAAAGATCATCTAGCTGGTCTTAAAAATTCTCTCCTGGGAATACTGAAAAACAGCAATCTAATTAACAGAACCCCTTTTCCAAAGGATTTTGGGATTGATAATTCTACATAAATTCTAAAGGGCTATGCCTCCTGGAAATATGAAGGAAGATGGTAATTGTAGTCAGTGTTTAACAATGCCTCCTTCTTCATTTATATCCATTCAGTCATCCTGCATTTATTCACTCAGCAAGCATATTTATAATGGACGCTCTTTTAAGTGGCAGGGTCACTGAAGTGAACAGAAAAAAATCAAGTGTCTGCGGTCATAGGGACAGATATCTATTGCATAAAACTTGTTGATTCTTTATTGCTATATTATTTGATCATCCAATGATTAATTCCATTAATTAATTAATTTTCCCAAGCATAGTAAGATCCAAATTTCTGTCCATTTCTAAAGAGCTCATTATCTATAATTAGACCAAAAATAAAAGCTATTATGGAGCAATATTTTAAGTGACATAATACTTTTAGCATAGAGAATTATGTAAACAGAATTACCCACTCACATTTTAGTTGTCTGGGAAGACAGTCCAGAGAAGAGGACTCATTTCTTGAGATTTGAGAGTTAACCATGGTTAACCAAGTTAACCATGAGGTGAAATGTGTAGAATATTGTAGATTTAAAAAAAAAAAGAAAAGCAGCATGCTCAAAATTACAAAGGTATGCAAGACTGAATCTGCTGAGCGTTAATGTGATTACATCCATCACAGACAGGATTGGAGGAGTGAATGAGAAGAGATGAGAATAAATAAACCAGACAAGGGTTTAAATGCTAAGAATTTTGCATTTTTCACTTGAGAACTATGAAGAATTAATGATGTCTGTGTAGCCTGTAGTGGAAAGAGAGAGGATGAAATGTTCATATCCTGGAGAAGTCACTCTATCATCAGAGTGGAGCCCATGCTCCAGTGTTTGATTAAGGAATTTATTATCTGAAGGCAGGCTCTAGATGTGTGCTATCTGATTTTACTCTTCATTCTGTCTACAATAGTATATTTTATCATCTCCTTCCATCCCAATCATGGTGGTTTCTCAAGGTCCAGTAAAAATCTCACTTCCCTACATTGTAGAAAGCTTCAAGAGATGTCGTTGAGTGCTTGCAACATCATACAGACATGGCTCACACCGTCAGAGAATTTCCTGACTATATCATCTGGAAGCAAATTGTGTTTACCTCAGACTCCTATAGGCATTTGTTCATAATGCTCATATGACACTTACTTGAAATTCTCTTTGCATCCCTCAGGGATGTGTCAGGGAATAGGCAACCCACTCAGATTGGGCAATTTGTGAAAAATTGAACAACAGGATTAATTACAAAGACTTATGCAGATGCTCTGATCCATACTTCTATGGAAAAAGCCATCCAAACTTAGTGGCAAAAACAATAAACATTTTAATATACTCATGAATTTTGTGGGTCAGGAATTAGAGAAGAGCACAAAGAAGACATTTTATTTCTGGTCTTTGAAGTCAGGGCCTTTAACTGATAAAGATGGAAGTTGATTTACTGACTGAAATTAGATTCATTTGAAGGCATTGTCACTCACCTGTCTACCACCTTGGTTGGCACTGTTGAGTATGTACAGTATGTATTCTTTCCAAGTGACTTGTCTGGGCTTTTTCATGATGTGTTTGGCATAAGATAGTGGAACATTTTATGTAGTGTCCTGGGGTTCCAAGCAGAGCGCCCCATCAAGCAAGGCCAGGGGCCTTTTATGAAATAGTCTCAGAAGTCACTAAACACTGGTTCTGCTGCATACTGTGTAAGTCTCTAGGGCCAACCCAGATTCAAGTGGAAATGAAGTGGGACTTATTGAGTGATTGGAGGAATGCCAAGAGATCTGTATATAGGTTTATAATTTCAACTGCAGGGATTTTGGAAGCTAACAAGTTATAGCATAGTGACCTAGGTTTAACTTTCTGAAGAAGTAAAGGAGAACTTACCAGAATCAAGAGCTGTAGAAGAGAGCTATGTGATGATACTGTGACTTCAGTATAGAGATGTAGCTAAAGGAGGTCAAGAAGGAAGAAGGATGAAGGAAAATAAATACCTGACTGTACTTCCTTTATGCCTTTTGGTGTTCCCCAATTGAAGACTGAGAATTCCTTCCATATAGATTGATCTCCGAGGATAAGGTAAGTATGGTAGAAAATGGATTGGGGGACAAAAACAAGATATCCAACATCCATTTATTACAGTTAATTGCTTCCTACTTCCTAACACATATGCCTATAATGCTTCCCCCAGTTGACAATGCACAAGAAGATGTTTTATGTAGTAGATGTTTAGCACTTACTTGATGAACAAGGGAATGATTGAGAGCTAATTCTATGAATGAATAAACATGCAGAGAATGTCCTTTTTACATAGAATTTCCCTTTTTAATGATATAGATTTAGAGATAAGATATTAATTACTTATCTACTGGATAGTGAATAAGTCATATTATTTTCACCATGTTTTTTTTAAAAATACAGATAAAAAACAATTAAAAAGTTTTTGTCAACAAAATGGAAACTCGTGAATGTAGATTTATTCATAAGAAATAAGGAACCATATTTATCTAACTTCTGAAGTGAGCCAAGAGGATAAGAGATCTTGGGGCTGCTTAATTCAACTGGTCATGATGACCCCAGGTAGTATTGCCATGTTTAGGTTAATGGCAACTGTGGAATGTTTTCTCTTTTTCATCAATTTTCTAAGGAAATCCTAAGAAGGACATTGTTAGGAAGTTAAGGGGTAGCATAAATTTATCAGATAAAATATGTATTAGACTCCAAGAAAACCAAGATGGATTGGAGGCTGGAGAGGCAGTGAAGGTATGTGTCATTATGGCAAACAGAAGTTAAGTCTCCCTCTTATCATGTCATGTCTACCAGGATGGCTTACACATAGTAATGAAGGAAACAAATGCAGAGTGGGAGGCAGTATTTCTTGTTACCAGATACATCCCAGCTGAAGCAAAAAGAAAACTGAAAGCATTTATTATTTTCCCTATTTATTAATGTTACATAATGGAGCAAATAATATATATGAAAACTGTTAGGTATGACAAAAAATAAGTTATACTGTGTCCAGCAAGGGAACAACCAAGGTGAACTGCTAGATAAATAAACAAAAGCTTTTTCCTCCTCTCTCTTTCTTCCTGCCAACCTACTTGGCTACTTGCCTTCATTCCTGCCTGCACCTTTAAAGAAAAAAAAAAAGGTCATTGGAATTTTAATAGTGATTGCATTTAATCTATATATTGTTGTAGGTAAGATTGTAATTTTAGCAATATTAATTCTTCCCATCCATAAACATCTCTTTGTGTCTGTATTTACTTTAACAATATCTTGTGGTTTTTATTGTATGGGTCTGATATCTCACCTCTTTTGTTAAATTTTTTCATAGGTATTTAATTAAATTTGATGTGATTGTGAAAAGGATCATTCCCTTAATTTTTGTTTCTTCTAGCTCATTGTTTGCACATAGGAATGCAGCAGATTTCTGTGTATTGATTTTGTAGCCTGCTAGCTTACTGTACTCATTTTTTGTTTCTAATAGTGTTTTTAATGTTCAATCAAAGAATATACTTGATATGATTCAATCTTCATAAACTTATTAGCAGTTTTTTTGTCCAAACGTGTGGTTTATATTTGAGAATGTTCTGTGTGCAATTGAAAAACATATATTCAGCTGTTTTGAAGTGGAATGTTCTATAAACATCTATTAATCCAATTTGATCTTGTTGATCATTTAAGACTACTGATTCCTTATTTATTCTATGTCAGGTGGATCTGTCCTATATTGTAAGTGGAATGTTAAAGATCCCTACTGTTATAATTGCTATCAACGTTTCTTTAGTTCTAGTAATAACAGCTTTATATATTGTTCTATTCCCTCATTTGGCATATGTGTATGTGTGTGTCTTTTCTTGTTGTATTAGACTATTAATCATTATATAATATATATCCCTGTTTCTTTTATTTTTTTATCTGGAGTTCTATTTTAGTTATGAATATGATTGTACAATTTTTTTATTTTAACATTTGCCTGTGGTGTTGTCTTCCAACCTTTTGCTTTGACACTATTCTTTAAAGCTATGATGACTTCCTTTAGGTACCAAAAGTTGTATTTTGTTTAGTCCATTCAGTCACTGTGTCTTTGAATTCAAACCATTAATATTGAGAGCAATTATGTGCTAGTATTTGTCATTTTACTATTTGTTTATTGGTTGTTCTTATATATTTTCTTTGTTCTTTTATTTTTCTCTTATTCTCTTAATATTTGGTAACTTACATAATATTGGAATTCACTTTTCAGTTTTATTTGTTTCTTTTTCTGATTTTTATTTTGAGGCTACTGTGCCTCTGCTCCTATATGTATCATTGTAGGTCTAATATCTGCACAGGGTAGGCGCCAGGGCACCAGAAAATGAAGTCTGTTATTAGAGAATGTCCCACCCCATCTTCCCAGGGTCTACCAATCCCATATCAACATCTCCAAGAACAGAAACTTCTTCACAATCGTGTTTCAGCTGTCAGGGTCTGGGGCTTCAAGTTCAAACTGGAGGAGTAAACTCTGTAAGGGCTAAAATACAGTCACTTTCAGAGGCAGAGGTAGGGCGCATGCCCCCCATATCGCAAAATCCAGCTTTAGAGAGGTGCCTCTGTGGCCATGGAGGTAGGGGGCACAAAATAACCTTGTTCTATTCAAGCCAAGTTCCATTAAAAGGACCTTCCCCAAAGGTACGAGCTCTGTCTGATTCCAGATCGCTGTGTTCTAAAGTTTTGTTTTCTAGAGAAATGTCCTGGATTCTCTGCACTTGATTGTAGATGCTCCCCTCTCTAATGCAGGCACCAAGGACCCCACTATAGGAATGTGACCCTTAATTGATGAAAAGAAGCTCAGTGTTGCCACCATCCTTTCTTAACTTGGATTTTAGTGCCCCTGTGGTTCCTACCACCTGCAAAATCCTCCATTGCTTTCCACTATGTAATTGCTGATATTCTAACCTCTGGTCTTTTTCAGAGTCTATTACTCTCAAACATTTTCTGTGTTTTGTTTTTGATTTTAATCTGTGGGGAGGAGGTGAACACTGCAGTGTCTTTATCTTTCGTAATTTGAAATTGTCTCCTTCTGATCCCTAGTAAACATTGACTGTGATTAAGTATCACATCAAAGATGACAGAGATCCTGAATCTAGGTTTCATTCTAGGCTTTTCCCATAATCATACCACCACCCAATTCATGAGTAAGTAGTACATTAATAATGAAAGAAAGAAGATTTAGTATGCCACTAGAAAGAGGTAATAATGACATTTAGAATGTACTCAGAAGACAAATACACACATACATTATATACACATAGTCTCTTTTTATAAAAATGTGGTTTTATGGGTTTCCTAAAAGGGCATGCAGTGGTACATTAATTGCAATGAGATTCTTAAATTATTTTATGTAGATCAATGTGATTTCAATATTTTGATTAGCATCAATATTGACATTTCTAAAAGTCTAGTTTTATAGTGTCCCAACATCTGCATGGGTAAAAATTAGAGCTCAGGAGGCTAATCAAAGAGTGCTTTTTTATTTGACTCCTACGGGGATTTGAATTCCATCAAGGAACCAGAAAGCCTGGGTGAATATTTTAGTTGGCAGAATACAATTGTTTTAAGTCTTTTTTCTCTCTTGCATCTCGTGTCTTAAATATTATATATTATGTCCATGTACCACACACTAAACTGAATTTAACGGCACAAAACTCTAATGAATCAATATGTTGCATCCACATTCAATAATGATAATATATATTTTTATTATCATATGCCACCATGAAGCAGAAGCATTTCTCAAAAATTTACTGCCCTATGTATAGGAACCAGAGGTAGCTTACGTGTTTTAACAATGTACCTGCCTTAATCAATATATTGTATTTACAAAGTTGAGTCGAGAACAATTATTGTCAACTTAAAATAGAAAAATAAACTTACTTAACAACGGATATGCTATGGTGTAGGTAGAATTTATTTATTATTGGTTCTACTTTCAGAAAGAATAGTTATATATTGACAATGCTTCATCCTAAATAAATGGTTATATATAGGCTTAACTCCTTTTAGTATGTAGTTTCCAAAACTTTCATGTTATATTTTAAATTAAATCTGTTCAAGTCAAACATCCTTATATTAGAAAATATCTTCTTCCCTCCCGAATCCCCATTTGCCATCCTTTATGTCTTACTACCACTCCTCCAGACAGAGTTATTTTAAGCTTAGTTCTCTTATTGACACCCACTCCCTCTTTAATTAGTGATTATACTCTGTTATTTATTCTTCAGAGGCCTCTCATAATTCCATTTCTTACTCTCCTTATAATTTATACCTATAAAACTTGAAGTGTTTCCAGGAGAATGGGCAACCCCTCTTGGGTGCTACACAGCTGGCAATAAAGCAGTCTCTGGAAACAACAGATATATTATAATTTCTGTGTATAAAACCAGAAAGTTGAAGATGAGATAAGTTAGAGTTTTGCCCAAGGTTTTGATGTTAATAACTGACAGAAGTGGACGTGAAATCCTGGCCCAGGCTTATTCTGCTTTACTACCCAACCTATCTCCAGCAGCGGAACTTCCCGTTTATAATATTTGATTAGTTATATTTTTGCTAATTTTCCAACAAACCATAACTTCTTAAAAGTTATTTAAATCCTGATGCAGTAAATATGATTCTGTGTGAGTTGTGTTGTGATACAGAGATTAGGAGGAAAATGATTGCTTTTATTTCCCAGATCATAAAACTCTGATCTCTAGGTCTGATCATGATCTCTAGTTAGGAGGTCAACTTGTATTTGATTGATGCGGAAAAGGAGGGTGGAAATACAGAGGCCACAATGAGGCCTAGCAAAATAAAGAGCAAATACTGGATTACAGAATTTACAAGATGTTGGAAGCAGAGAAGCTATGGTGCTTTAATTTAGAATTGTAAATATTTCAAAGAATGTTCTGTGGAACTTGTCTTCAACAATGAAATACACTGCTAATCAGAATCATCTATCATTGTTAAGTTTGTATTTTAGTTCATTTTGCATGTTAGTTTTGGGGATGTGATAAACTTTGATTATGTAGAAAGTATTTGTTCAGTCTGTCTAGGAATATTTGAAACTGCTTCTACAAAGGTGAAAATGTTACCTAGGTAATATTACACAATTAAGTTATATTTAAATAAAAAGTAATTATTAAAAGTTTAATAGCAATCTATATTTTCTTCACCAAGAATTTATTAAACTCTAATCATTTCAGTTCAATTAATTTCTTCTTTTGCTTAATTATTATTAATTTCTGGACAGATTTGCTATGGGAAGATATACAGCTTTCTATTTCAGGAATGGACCAAAATTCCCTCAGGTTATGTCTGCCTCCACTTTTCTGAGACTCCCTGACTTGACCTTTGTGGGTTATCTTATCAGGTCTACTCATTAATGAACAGCCACCCACTAACCCATGAGATTGTGACTTTTTTAAGGTCAATGGTACTTTTTTCTGGGTTAGTACTGTCATAAGTCTTTAGCTATTAAACATCTGTGATTCCTGTAATTTCTTCCAAGATACTGAAGTTATCATTCAGTTTAATTCTATTTCTTTAATTAATTTTGTCTTTCATTCAATTTTGTCTTTTTCATTTTTCTAGCTTTATATTTGCATTTTCCAACTGTAGAGAATATATGATGCTTTTACATATATGTCCATGTCTCTTCTAAATAACAGGAAATTAATTATATTACCATTAATTTTTTAAGTTGAAAATCAGTTGCTGATCTCTTGTGTTAGATATTGTAGCTACTACAAAGACAGCTGGTAAGTGCATGCCCTTAATAAATTTGTTATCTAGTAGGAATGATTAGTAATGTTTACTCATGTTTTGTATTTATTATTTAATTTCAAACTGTCATGTTTGTACGAAATATTGGGCAAGCTGTAAGATAATACTTGAATAACTTCTCATGAGGATATAATAGCTATTAAATACAGACTCCTTAAGATAATTCATCAAAATTTGCTGCATGCTAATTCCTATATTTTCATCATACATAAAATTGTGTTATGAGAGAAAAAAATGTGTTTTAAATTGAATCAAAATACAATTTGGAGGGTGGAGAACTTTCAAATCTTTCTAACTGGGACAAATATTAGTTACCTCTAATGTTACTATGTACTCCTTTATCCTTTAAGTCTTTTAGGTGCTTGGGTAGTAGTCCACTGATTATAAAAAGAAATGGAGAAAGGAAAGAGAAAGTGAATGACTGGAAAGAAGGAGAACAAAAAGGGAAGAAATAGGCAGAACAAAATCATAGCATAGTGAAAATCCAAAAAGCAAATTTGGAGGGAGACTAAAAACATTCATAGGTTGAAGAATTGTAGGGACAGAAGGACAATGGTAAGTTACAAATGAAAAAAGATTAGAGAAATTACAAACTAAAGAATTTGCATAACATTAGAAAACTGCAGGATTTGGTAATATCAGAGATTAAAAGTGCTAATTAATGTCTAACCATTTTCAGATTTTTTATACTTTCAAAAGAGCTTTAAGGTCACTTATTCATGTATCCATTCACATTCATATGTCATTTATTTTTAAAGATGGAAACATTTTTTGCCCAAAGATATTCCAGGAAATTGGGACAATTTTAAAGTTTCTGTGATTTTGAAAGCTATTGTAGGAGTCTTAGACATGTTTCTGTCTAGCAGGTAGACTCAGTTTCATGATTCCAGGCTTAGGAAAAGGATTCTGGGTCCTAGTTGTGATTACCTCATAGGAAAATCATTCATCCAGTGGGTCTGGCATATTTGGGATCAGAGTTTGAGGACAAGATGAATGTGGTTAAGCCCCAATAACATATTAAAAAATGACTTTACTTTGGATTGGAGTTCAAGTTCTGTCACTTATCACCGGTACCTAAACCATCTGGGGTGTAATCTCTCTGAGATTCAGTTTGCTCACATCTGAGAGATAAGATAGAACAGTGCCTGCCTCTCCAACTTTGATTAGGATCAAATAAGAATGTCTTTCATGTTCAGTATATTTTGGCAACTGTAGACTCTAAAATATAAACAAGTGCTTCTATATTTGTCATGACCTCATTCTGTTGAAGCCTAAGAATCAATATAAAGAGAATAAGCCCCACTAAAAGTCTCTAAGGCAGGGAGACAGAGTTTAAGAAGATCTGGAATGAAAAGAGCTGTCTGCGACTTGGGAAATGACTGACTCAGGTTACTTAACAAACCGAAGGGGCACAGGTGAAGAAGATGGGGTGAGGTATAATTAGGTATCAATGGTTGTCATTGATTCCACCCCCCCTCCCCAGAGAGATTCTGATACTGTTCAAATATGCTATCCTGAAATACTACTTTTTGCAAATCATAACACTTAATAGAACAGACATTGTATTTTTTAATTTGTTTATTGCTACTTTTACTACAACCTAAACTTTAGGATAGTGAAGACTTTGCTTTACACTGAAGAATACTTGGCACAGAGTGGATAATTGATTATCTGTTGCATGAATCAATGGATATTTCTGGAGAAAAAGAATACACCTCAAAATGCAATAAATGACCTTGTAAAATGACTCAAATTGAGCTGAAATCATGTCACTGGAAGGTCATGATCTCCCCCTTAGGCACTGGCATGGAGATTAAAAATTTAAATGTATATCACAACAGTGACAAATTTTAAATAAAAATGCTATTACACGGTGGGGTAGTGAATATAATTCTCTGCCCTTATCAAAATACTTTTCCAGTTCTTAATTCTAATTATAACAAGTACTATTTAGCAGTGTTTTTTTTCCTCTTGCAATAAAACAAAACAGAAATGTTTGTTGCATGGAAATGCATAAGTCAAGGCAGTTGGTTTTAATTTGTTTTCCTGGTAAAAGTGTGGTCCTACATTAGACACTATGATGAAAAGAGCTCTCCTCAAATTAACTATAATTTGAAAGAGGCTGATTTATAGTAAAGGTTCAGATCTGGAAGGAAAAGACACTCTGAGAAAAAAGAAAGCTGACAAAGGAAGATAGGAGAAAACACACTAATTATGAAATATTTTCCTTAAATATTCACCGATTGACCAATAAAAGTCACTGAATTGTGTTTGTTACTGATCTTTAGTAAGTCATTTCTTCATATTAATCCACTTTCTTACTGAAATTCTGAAGGCAATTAAAATATGTTGGTCTCTATATCACTCTTATTCCTGAATAGTTGAGTACACAGTTGTTTTTTAACAGCATAGTGTATCTTCCTCCCTCCCTCCCTTCCTTCCTTCCCTCTCTTCTCTTTCCTTCCTTTTTTTTTCTAGTGGGCATTTGTGGGCTAGAGCCCAACAGAAGATAAGCAGGTAGTTCTACCATTATGCTGGAAACAGCAGAAAAAATGTAAAGAAAACGGCCCTTATTATAGTAACATAGAATAGATCATATGGATATAAGAAACATCTGCTGGAAGTGATTCTAGTGACTTTATATCAAACTGGCATTTTCTACTCCAGGTCTCAGAATTAGTCAGAGAAACTTCCCCAATTGAAAGATGTATGTCTACTTATGGTAGTCACTAGCGAAGTAAGCACGTATTACCCGTGAAAAAAACCTTAAAATCTGCTGTTATAAACTATTGAGGTAAGAAGGTTTTTCCTAATCATGACATATATCTAGCTTATTCTAATAAAACTGCAAGAGTTTTCTTCTTTGGGGACTGTTACTCTACAAATGGAGAGTATTATCCAAAAATCACAGAAATTCCTGACTCATGGGTTCTTCAATATGATTTTCCAGATGGATATGGCTAAGCTATTGGAATAAAATCCTCATTCATGGATGGATAATTTATAGAATGCATAGTTACTGATTGTACAAAAGGAATGATTTATGTTTTTTTTTTTTTTTATGGTCCCTACTGCTTAGTCAGAAAGCTCAAAGTTAACATTCATTTGTATATGCTGGCGATATTGACAATACTTAGTCATTATTACTGTCAACAACCAAACCCTATCCTCTGGGTAGACACACTCTAATACAAGAAACGAACAACCTTGCAAATAACTCCAATTTAGTGACTAGCAATATGTGCAAAAAATGAACAAAGCAGTTTGCTCACCAGTGTGTGACTGTTATAACAAGAACAGATAGGAAAACTAACACCATTAGTTTGGGCTCCAGTGAATAAAGTTGAATAAGAGGGTGAGACATGAATTGGACAGGAGAGAGGGAGCGATTACTGTTTTACCACCAATCATGTTGTTCCCAAGTTAGACCTCGCCGAGCTCCTCTGTATTAGAGAAAATTACCGGCCTCGTCCAGGTAAGCAAATTTCACCCTCAAGTTATGAGCTTATTATAGACACACCAAAGAATTTTCTTCTATGGGCAATTTTTATTCAGAACTCTTTTGGAGGGACATCATTTCCTGCTCCCTTATACAATCCATGCAGTTTTCTTGTTTTAGTTGCCATTCATCTTTAAGGCAGAACCCCAAGGAAGCATCTAAAAAAAATTCTGAGTGTTATGCAGGAAAAGTTGTTGGGAGGTTATTTTTATTTCTGCTATTCTCTTAAATTGCTAATACCTTCTCTGTATTGTTCAGTTGTTAAAAATCTTGTAATATATACAACAATTTGACACATTAAACTTAATTTCCTTAGGCCCTTGCCATTAACTCTGAGTACACTCAACATTTTTTTCTTAATGTATTTTCATTAGAATTTGTATATGTTCTGAATATAATCTTCTGGGATTCATTCATGAATCCAGTGGTCATTTTTGATCTCTAAACTTCTCACATACTACTTTTATGTTCAGAGGTAAATTCTCTTATCTGTCCCTTACTCCGCATTACTGGTTGATAAATTTTTGTATTTTTGCTTCATCAATGACCTTTACCAACATTCCTGTCCAATATCAATGAATTTCTTCTGAATTATGCTCAGATTCTATCTCCTATGTGGTTTTTAGTCTCAGCCTTGTTCAAGAATAAATTAAATATACCTTGTTTTTTTATGTTCTTTATTCTACAGGTATTTATAGACCACCCTGATATGCATACACTCTTTCTACCAGCTCTGGAGTACAAAGAGGAAAAGATGCCCTGATATGATTATAACATATAGATCATAACAAGAAAATCTTAAATTTTTAATTTCCTTCTCTTAGATTCATATGTTTGTCTGTAGCCTGGAGTATTTTTTTTTAAAATGTCATGGGCATTTGAAGTTTGGTTTTTAGAGTTTAAAAGTATATAGCTTTAATGCCAAACCCCAAAAGTCATATCCTTTTTGTCTTTCTTTCAATTTTGGATACCTTCAAACTGAAGACTTAATTATTTGCTGCTACAATCTAAAGATTTTACTTTGATCTATATATTTGATTTTATTGATTGTTTTTAGCATGTAGTAGTATGTCACTAATTAAATTCACATTGTATAATTCAGTAGCTACAGTTCTTAAATTAAAAACACATGTAACTTAAGAAGAAGCATGTTTTATAAAAGTTTGAATACTCAGTTTTCTTATGGTTCAATGAAAACCTCAGCCTATTGAATTTCAACTCACTGTGCAAGGCACATCTCTTTAGTTAAGCCTTTTTCAATTTGGCTATGAGCATCTTATTGCTCTAAGAACCTGAAAGCTCAGCATTTCTTTTATTTGCTGATTTTATACCTAATGTGTTTCTAGTGGCAATAGTAAATGCAGCTGTTATGAATTTTATATATAAATATATCTCCTCAGAGTTTTCCAGACACAGCAGTAACAACAAAGTATAGCTTCAGATACTTAGAATAAGAAATAAATATATATTTATTTATTTATACAAATTTTAATCATGGATATAGAAATTAATAATATTCATATTCTGCATATTTCCTTAAATATATCTAAGGGTCACTTTAGAGTGAAAGCCTAGTTTGCTATAATTGGAGAACTATGATATGTAAGATGGCAGGGCATAGCTTGTCTGTGTCTCTCAAACAAAATAAAGATGTTATTTGTTATTTAAAATATTTTCCATCTGTGATTATGAGTCTCAAACACATTTTGTTGCTCTGCAGATGTAAATGAGTATGTGTGTGTGTGGGTATGTGCGTATACAATTAACTCACCCTAATAAATGTTGATTTTCATGTTGTGCATGGAACTAAACCCAACTCTCTCTTTTGAGGTCCAGTTCTGTTTATTCAATTAACTTTCAAACATCTCTTATTAATATTCTTAAGGTAATTCAAATTAACATGTATAATACTGAGTCCCTCCACACAAAGCCCTTGCTAAGTGCTTGATTCTTCATTATGAATCAAGAATCTGAGATTCCTGAAGGATGCAGCCCTTTCCCTGCCTGCTTGGCAGAAAGGTCTGCCCATCGTATATCACCAATTCTGTCATTTAGATTGATCCAATTTCCACATCTCACCACCTCTTCTGGTTTTAGAATTTTAACATTTCTCATCTAAATTTCTAAAATAGCCTTATATTAGTTAGTCCCTTTGGTTTAAAATGAGTTTTGCTATAATCTAGTTTTCACATTTCTACTGTGCCTTTAGAATAAAATAAAAGCTTTCATATATAATCTGAAATGTGCCTTCACTGTACACTTGTTGAATGAGGACTATTAGTTACTCACAATCTAACACTCATGCTCTTTTCGGTTTCCTTTTTTCACCCCCTATTACCCTTTTAACCAGTCCCATCATCCCTTTAACTAACTCTATAGCAACTCTTCTGAGATTCTCTCCTCCATTAGCATTCTGATTTACATATTCCTCTGAGCCTCTTGGGCTCCATTTATTTTCATGTACCATGATCGTGAGAAGGAATATGGCTTGAAGCTCACAATCTCAGAACCCAATTTCTGCATGAAGAATCTTAAATCGTTGCATTCACTGGCTCCTTCTCCTACCCATCTTTGATATCTTATTTGCTGTTTTCAGTGGTTATTATCATAATTTTTGTAACTATGCTTTATAATTTCTCAACTCATTAGCATACCTCTGTGCCTTTTCCCAGAGGCAAATTCTACAGTAGGTGGAGTGCTAGGATTAAATGACCCCCAAAGTTCCTTTAAATGGAGGTATTTCGATTTTCCTTATTCTATAGTCTTTGCTTCCCATGGGCAATATTGTTATGGGGAAAAATGCAGAGTTATATACTATAAGCTGGAACTCTTGTGTCGGCTGGACCTTGTTTTTCTGCATGAATCAACATGTCAGCCTTTTTTCTTCAATTGTTCGGCATGCTTTCTTCTGATAATGCTACAGGTTTGCCACATTCTACTACAATTTCCAAGATTTTCAACCACTTTACTCTTAATTGCTTAGCAGGTAGTCATATTTCAGGGATTATTGCTAGTCTTAAAATATTTCCAGTTTCTTGACATTGTTGTGTTTATGTAAGACAATGCTTAAAAGACATTCTTAACATAGTAATTGAGAAACAGTAAGACCTTTGTAAGTGTTCATCTATTTTTAACACCTATTGATATACTGTTATTGTAAAATTACACCACCATGATCCTGGAAAGACATCTATCTTTTGGGTGGGGGTATATGGTTATAAAGGTATAAAAAGATCGAGCTTGAACATATATGAATGTATGAGACCAGGGGATGTGAATGAATCTAGCAAACTGAGCCTTGACATATTTGATAGTCAGTGAGTTCAGAACACTGTGCCATATTAGATAGAATTCAAAGAATTTGAAAGATAACAAAGAATCCTTTATTTGAATGTTATAAAACTTCTACTGTTTCTTAAAGAATAAATAAGCCACTGTAAGAATCAATTTCCTTAGAAAATAAGACTATATTATCTCAGTCATTGACCATATGGATAAGAAGTAGTGAATGAACTCTATTTTATCAGATGAGTGTTATCTAATTACAATTTGGATCACCATGAATGTGTGATAAATAGAGTATGTTTGGAAGAAAAATATCAAATCTTCCTGACTTCTAGAATCTGCCATTAAAGTTATTAGGGGCTTACTTTGTGTCTGTTATTCTACTTCCAACTTTGCTTTCAATCACAAAGGTAGAGGTATCCCTAATCAA
Organism: Solenodon paradoxus; assembly: GCA_004363575.1. Lineage (NCBI taxonomy): Eukaryota > Metazoa > Chordata > Mammalia > Eulipotyphla > Solenodontidae > Solenodon > Solenodon paradoxus. Next base: position 850,615 of record RJWH01000353.1, on the reverse strand, counting down.
ACATTCTTGTTCAAACAGGTAATCACATTAAATATGTAGTCACTTAAATTTGTTTCATTTCTATATTATATTCCTGTCTCTCTTGCTTTTCCAGGCTTGGCTTGGAAGTTGGAAATTATAGTTCAATTATTCTCCTGCTTCTCAACACTTAATATTATATTCAGTTTTGTAACTGATACATGTCTTAGAGACACATTCTGTAGTCAGATTTGGATATCATGCAAACAATAATTGTATATTTCATTTTACCCGTAATTTGAATATGGAGCCTCTGTAACTAAAGCTTTCATATACTTTCTAATACTTTTTTTCCATTCCTACTTGAGAAAAATAAAGATTCATATAATAAATTTCAGCAAAATGAACATGATCTCTAACTATAATTTAGAGCACCATGAATCTGTGGTAAATGGAGTAGGCTTGGAAGGAAAATTTCTAATACTCATGACTTCTTCTAGAGCCTTCCAATAAACATAATTAGGGGCTTACTTTTGTATCTACTATTCTAATTCCAAATACTACTTTTTTAAGTTACTAGAACTAGTGACCTAGACTTCAATAATAAAACTTAGTATTTTAGAATTTTCTATTTAGATTGCTCTTCACTTACTGTATGGTGAAAAGAAAAACAAATTTTTATCTAACTCTAGTATGTGTATGCATGTGAAGGAATGAATTAAAAGAAAGATATTGCATATGAGTCATTCAAAACTATACTTACTATTTTTAATTACTTATGATAAAATTATTTATTGACTCTCTTCTATGTGAAAGATTTATTAAGATATTAAGTCTATTCCCAAAAACAATATTGCAAACACTTTCTTATTTCCTCATTTTATAAGTAATAGGACATAGATCCACAGGAATAAACTGATTAACAAAGGGCTGCACAACCAGGCTTATCTGACTCCAAAGTTTACATGTTCCATGTAACACATTGTTTCATTAAATCTGAAAAATTGATCATGAATGATAAAAGTGATCAAGGGTAGAGATATTGGTAAATTTAAAATAATATTTTAGGAAATTTAACATTAGAAAAGTGATTAGGAAAAAAATTGAAAATAAAGGTAATTCAGTAAAATAAATTATGGATTATCTGTTGCAAAGTAAAAGTAAAATACTAAAAAAGTGAAAATTAAGATATGTATTCTAGCTTTAGAGATAGTAAAGAGAGACTTTACTGTTAATTTAATACAATTAAAATTATTCAATTGGAAATCAGATGTACATAAGTGAGAGAAACATGGTCATTTATGTATTGGATAATATTTCATATTTCAACACTGACTAATTTTCTTCTCAGTCTTTGCCATTGTGTTAGTATTTTTCCATTGGAATGTAGGAATGTAGCTAGCAGAGCATGAAGAATGCATTCTGTGCTCACCATCCCCACCACAGAGAGCACAGGAATTACATGATTCCTGCAAACACTTAGTGTTGTAACTGGCATCCACTATAGAGCATTATTTTCCATTTGCAGTGGTTGGCATATATATCTATATCTATATATGGATAGATATAGATATAAATATATCATAGACATATATATGTATCTATCTCAACACTAATTGCAAGAGATATATATACTCCCATGTTCATTGCAATATTATTAGTTAAGTGCTACAAACAACCTAAGTGCCCATCAATAGTGAGTGGATAAAGGTGTGTTTTATATGCACAATAGAATACCACTCCACTATCGAAATACATGAAATCCTACCACTTACACCAATATGTATGGACCTAGAGGGAATTATGCTTAGTGAGGTAAGCCAGAAGGATAAAGTCATAATATGTAGTATGTAGTGAAACCGAGAAAGCAGAAGAACTAAATCAAAGGGAAACAGACTTGGTCTATAAAATGAAATTAGTGGTTGCAAGGATGGAAGTATAGAAAGGGTGACTTACATGGTGAAGAAAGACTAGACTGGTTGATATGTAAACTTAATGTATTATATAAAGATATTGATTTATAATAATGTACGCCTTAAATTTATCTAATATTGTGATGCAATGTCACTTCAATAAATTAAAAAAGATTTCCTATCATAAAAATATATCTAAAATCAGATGGTAAATCTAATATGTCATTTAGATACTCTAATTCAAAATTGTATTGAATGCTATTTGGAGAACTTAAGGAAAGGCCTAAATAAACTGAGAGATGTATCATATTTTTGATAGGAAGAGTCAATATTGTAAATATTTGATTCTAACTAAATTGATTTCTGGATTCATTGTAACCCTAAACAATGTCCAGTTTTTAAAAATGTACCATTTGCCAAACTGATTATGAAATTTTAGAGAAATTCCAAGGCTATCCTTTGTATTATTGAAGAATAAGACATTGAGAAATATATTGAACTGAATATTAAGATTTATTATAAAGTTACATTAATTAAAAGTATAGTATTGGCTTAAGTATGGTGAAATGGGTCTATAGAATATGATATGATATAGAATATGATAATCTTCTAAGCAGGCTCATAAATGCATAACACTTCAATTAAGTCAGATACTACAGAACAGTGGATGGAGGGAATTTTTTCAATACCTGAAAACAATGACACTTGACACCTACATTCCAGTATTTAAAAAAAGCAATTCAGGTATATTGAATATCTGATTATAAAAAATATAGCAATAGATCTTTTAGGTTTTAATAGAAATGTGTATTTTTATACCCATAGAGAAGAAAAAGATTTCTTTAAAGATATTAAAAGCTCTAACCCTAGAGGAGAAATTTGATGACATTAATATTAATCTTAAGAGCTTTTGATCATCAACAGAGACACAGAGAAAAGAAGGCACAGAATAGGAAAATGTATTTGCAACATGTACAGTAAGCTAAAGGCTGGCTCACATAGAGTGGAAACTGAAGACAAATAAGGCCTTTGCATTTAATCATTTCTGTTCTCTTCTACATATCTTCAAGGCTCATCGAAATTCCTGGAGAACTGCTAAAATGTTACTTTATTAAAGAAGTCTTCCCTCATCAGTTTAATAGATGATTATCTCGTATACTCTGCCCCCTTCAATTTTTTTCATTTGTTATCATGTGGTTTTCTATTTATTTGTTTACTTTCCCATTATATATATATATATAATCTATATGTGTATATTATGTATGTGTGTGTGTATATGTTTATACATATAATCCAAAGGTGAAGACTATTTTGTTTACTATATATCCCCAGCATTAGAACACTAACAAGTCTTTGACACTGCACAAATATTTGTGAATAAATTTAAAAAGTGGGAAAGTTATTTATTTTTTGAGGGGAAAGGGTAGAAATTAAATTTGCCTTTACTCTTTAAGTTAGAGATGACTACTAGTCATCCACATGGATATGTCAAATGGGCAGCTAGAAATGAATTCTGATATTCAGAAGAGATTTAGACAAGTATAAACAAAAATCATAGATAATCCGTTTATATTTTATTATTAGAAAATGTAGGACTCAAATTACATAAATAAAAAAGGATGCTGGTTATCACGGTAACTAAGTTGGAAAAATCTAAATATCTATTTATGATCATCGATTTTTTCCCATTCACCATTTTAATTTTGACCAAGTCTGCAAATAAAATGATTAAAACCTTTTTCATTCCATTACATGATAATCCACATTTTAAAATAATAGTAAACAAAGATTTCTGGAAATATCAAAAAGACTTGATAATACTCAAGTCTAACAAAAGTGGTTGTCTTTAGTTCTGTTTCAGAATTTTATAGATTATGGAGATAACCACAGTTTGCCTCCTGTGGATTAGTTCCTTGTTTTGTTTATTTACACACCACATATATGTGGACTGTATTATTTTCCCCTAGCTTATTTTGCTAAGCATAACCACCTGTTTACCATCCAGGCTGATACGGAAGACACAATTTTATCTTTTTTCATGGAATTCCATTTACTGTATGCCTATAATACAATATTTATTCATCTACTAATGGATATTTGTGTTTGCATATTTTGAATATTGTGGATGCTGCAATGGATATTGGTATAAAATAGCTATTCAAATCCTTTTGTAGTTAATTATTTTAAATCCATACTTGATCTCATAAAAGTAAGGAAACATCCAGTGTCAATTAAAAATGAATATATTAAAAATAATGATGAACCCTCGCTTGCTCTGGAGTATTTATAAATGTGGTAATTAAGAGTCCTAGGTTTTAACGATATCTCAGAAATAAGTAGTAGGATGTTAGGTTCAAAAAAATGGAAGCTTGAAACAGAATATTTGCTCTTTAAATTATCCCCATATATGCAAACATACAAAAAAGTCCGGAACCTTGAAGAGAGATAAACCTTAATTAAAAGTGAGGAAAAGAAAATAATTCTCCCCAAGTGTAAAGGGAAACAAACAAAAATGCTTATTATCATTTTTTTGCTTATTGTCATTTATTTTTAAAATAAAATTAAAAAATTTACCTTTATTTAAAAATTGTAGTTTTACTAAAGATAAAAAGTGGAGGCAATTAAAAGTTGAGTTTAACAAAAATTGATTCTAATCAGACAGCAATAGACAGGAGGTGGTGAGGGTGCTTCCCTAGGAGCCAGAGATAAAGAACAGAGATTATTTGATTAGCTGCATTTTAAATCAATTTTTGACTTTATAGAATCTATTATTTATTTTAATATATTTTATTAATTTTATTATGATTCCCCGTTAGGTTAGTTTTTTTTGTTTTGTTTTGAATTTATTTTTATACTTAAATTATTTAAAAAAATTTTTCAATCCTTAAATGGACACTTCATTAAAAATTTTCAACCATTCTGCTTTTCTTGCTTTTTTAAAGGAAGGATGCAGACAGGAATCATGGCAGGTGGGCACAGAAGCAGTCAGGAAAAGAGGATGAAGAAACACTTTATTTTTATTAATCGTTCATCTCGGTGTTTTTCTCCCTGACCCGGGATACGAACCCAGGTCCGTGGGATATATGCGGACTGTGCTTAGGTTGGAGGCAGCTGAACAAACCACTACTCACCAATTTATGCCTGTCTTAAGCGTTTTGATTTTATAACCTTGAAGGCATTATAAATTAGATTTCAGTCTGCTTATATAGGCCACCAAGGCATTAGAGCAAATTAAGTCTAATGTCTTCTTCAGTTAATTAATTTAACATCAGATTTTTGTAATGAGAGATATTCAAACAGCTAGATTATAAACATTTTACTAAATAAGTGATGGAATTCAAAACAGAATAGAATTCTATGTCATTTTTGAAAAGCTAGATAGCTTACTATAATAAAGTTTTAGAAGAATAAAGTTATATTAAAACCTCAGTCAGTTAAAGGACTGAGTAGAAGCAGTTGAATAATAAACCAAAAAGAATAACTTGGATAAATTAGCATTAATTCAACAAAAAGTAGAGAATTTAAAAAGACATTAAGCTACACCCAGGAAAGTTGAGGAAATCCAACAAAATTTGAATAGATGTTTTAGTAAGAGCAAATGCAGAGAATGATAGCAAGCTAATACTTAAAAAGGTCAGACAGTAATATCAATTGAAGTCATGAACTCTCCATTTCAGGAGGCAGAACATGTTCCAAGGAAAATAATTTGAAAAATCTTAAGACAACAAAAAAATTACCTGACAAGGAATATTTATTTTGATAGTAGACCTCAACAGCAATAATACTAAGAAAGCAACAACCACCCCCTGAATTTTTACATGCACTGTAGTCTGAAATGATTATTAAAATATGGATGCAAATTAAAGAATCTCACTGTAGCAAAAATGGTCTGTTAACAGGACATTTGAATGGAAATTTTGGAGCATTCACTAGAGGAGAAAATGAAAGAAATACAGAAAGATGGATGGAGTTATGAGAAAGTGAGATGAATAAAGCAAATGGTAAACCTTTAGATGAATATAAATTATACTGACTAATTAGACCTGAAATTGCTGACCAAGTTACATAGAAGAATTGGAAAGGTTATTCGATTGTCATGATGGCAATCAAGATAAATACAATTTTAAAAAAGACAATGCTAAAGTAAGGATTTAGCAAAGATAAAATTGTATGAATGAAAGTATATATATATATATCAAGCAAATTATAAGCAGAATAAAGTATACACATCAGTAATGCTTTCAGACATATTAGACTTAAGAAAAAGTTCATTATTCAGCATAGAGTCAATATACAAGCTAATTTGAAATGATAATTTAGCCTTATTTTTCTATTCTTACAAGATATTAAAAAATATCAATATGAGCATATGAAGAAATTGTTACAGGTAACATCCTACTCACAGACTTTAGTCACAGACTTCAACCATCTCTCTAATTGGTAGATAAGGCAGACAATTGTAAGACTATAGAAGATTCAAATAACAAAAGTAGTAAGCTTGAACTTTACTCCCAACAACAAAAACATACATTTTCCCTTAATCTCACATAAATTATTGACCACATATGAAGCCTTGAACTAAGTCTCAGCAAAATTGTAATCATTACCATCATACAAAACTCAGATCACTAAAATAGTTATATTGTAACTCAGTAACAAAATAAAAATTTTTCTTTGTAGAGGAAAACACTTGCCTTCTAAAGCATTCATGTACTAAATGTATTTCACAGTTAATATTAATAAATATTTATATTTAAAGAGTAATAAAAGCACTCCATGTCCAGATTCATGAAATGTTGTATTAAGAAGGAAACTCATATACTCAATAGTTTATATTAGAAAAGCAAAATAGAGGGGTGCCCTGGTGGAGTCAGCATTTGGGCCAGTCCACATACACCCCAAGGTCCCAGTTTCACATCCCAGGGGTGGGAAAACAACCCACATGAACAACCAAATAAAATATAAAAAGTGCTTCTTCCTCTCTCTTCCTGTCTGCCTTCCTCTCTGCTCACTCTCATTCCTGCCTGCACCTTTCCTTTAAAAAAAATAAAGAAAGAAAAGCAGAATGTTTGTAAACAATGATAAAAGGTTCAGTATAAAGATTGAAAGTAAAAATAGAAAACTAAATGAAAAAAAAACAACTAACCTAGAAGACAGGGAATATGAAGAAAAATAACAAAATAGTAAATACATGATAGAATGTAAAAAGTCAGAAGTTGGTTTAAAATAATACAATAGAAAACATTTTTAGCAGTATTTGTCAATGGTAAAAAATACAGCATCATTAACATAGGAATAAAAAACAGGATATGATCATATGCAGCAGGAATTTAAAAATTATGGTTTCATACCAAGAGATATGAAATCTTAGAAGAAATTATTTCTTAGGAAAATACAACTATCAAAAATGGTTATCAGAAGCATTGTCAAACCTGAAGAGAATTGCAACTACTTTAATAATTGAATCTGAAGCTAGCTCTACACTGAGAATCATAAGCTTCAGATGTTAAAGGATCAAATAATTTCAAGATTACAAAATTCTTAAAGAGGTTATATAATACATATGATCATCACAGGCCAATTTCACTCATTACTATAACTCAAATTTTCCAAATTATAGCCCAAAATCTCAGCACGTTGAATTTAATACTGGATCATTTAGAACATCTTGCCTAATTTGGTTTGATTCTAGGAATGCAAGTATAATTGTCCTATTAGGAAATCTCTGTAGGTAGTTTACCACAGTAATAGATTATGGAGAAAAACATACATCAGTAACTAAAGAAACAATGCCAAAAATGAATAAAAATTTCAAAACAAGTGAAGCTTTTTAATCCTAGTAATGAGATTCTAGTAATCTCTAAATAAAGCATATAGTTAATGGGGAAATGTTAGAAGTTATCCCAGGTTATCTGCTCTGACCAGTTCTGTTCAAAGGAGTAGAAATTCTTTCCAGTCACTAAAGCGAGAAAACAAATAATAAATATTAATATTTAAAAGAAAAAAATGATATAATTTCCTACAGTAGAATAGATACTACTAACAAATTATTATGAGCATTTATCAAGAATGGTAACATGAAATTGGAAAATTTAATATTTAAATAGAGGTCATTTAAGATAGCAATGAAAATACCAAGAAATGAGTTTTAAAGAAATATGCATGAGAAAAAATACAGGCCTTTGAAACCCATTTTAGTAGTCCTAAATATAGATAGCATTTCACTAGAAATCATAATGGGTAAAAGTCTATATTATGTTTCAGACCCTATTCAAACACTTTTAGACATTAACTGGTGTAATTCCCATAATAATCACATGAGTTAGACACTTATTCTAATCTTAAAAGTAAATAGAAATGCAGGAAGATTAAATAACTTTATATTTTTCATATGAACAATATGATTCTAGAATTCAACTGGAAAGAGCCTGTCTCCAGAGTGTTTGCATGTTAGATATTTCCTCTTCAATAAAATATTGAGATATTTTATTATATATACCGTGGTAGGAACTGGACAGAGGGAAATAAATAAGAACCTCAGAAATGAACCCAAAATTGATCTATGCTATAAGTGCTGCTTTAGATCAGTGAGAAAGAATATATTTAGTGACTGATAAGAGGACAATTGGATATCCATATGTGTAAAAATGAAAATAACCACCCATCACACCATATGTAGTAACCAATTAAAATTTGAGTGGGAAAAAATCCCTTAAATTTTTAGATGATAAAGTAAGAGAATATCTTTATGATTTACTGGAGGAAGATTTATTTAAAAACTACACAGTTTCCAAAACATAAAAGTGAACATTTTTATCAATATTATTATTTTATAAATTAAAGATAGCTCAATTTCTGAGAGAAGGTATTTACAGACATGGAGGATTTTTAAAATTTGTATTTACAAAAGAATTCTCTCTGATACCTTTATCTCTCTCTCTCTCAAATAAAAATTCAACAAATAATCCAAGTATTTAGGAAGTTAACAAGTGATAAAGAATCATCAACAAATTTACAAAAAGATCCTTATGCTTTCTTGATCAAAAATGCTCACATATTGTCTCAGAAACATTGTGAACAAGAATGCATGCATGTAAGTCTTTGAAATAACATTCCCTGCAATAGTTATAAAGAAATAATTTAAAATTTGTAATGGATGAAGTGATAACTTATATTCATAATTAAAGAAGCAAAAATTAAAGTAAGGTATATTATCTTTCAAAGACAAAGTTTCAATTAAAAAGAAAATATCAGAAGGATACAAAATTATAGTAAATGAAAAGATTCAAAACTTCAAAAAACAAGGCAATGTTTCACACATGATCAGCTAAAATGTGCAAAAGAATAAAAATTATATAAATCTGAATAAAAGAATATTTGGTAAGGAAAGGGTAAATTAGGGGCTAAAAAGGAAGAGGCATCTATTATATTCATGTTTATTTCTGATGTTGGATTTTGAGTATCAAAGAATTAGTATTAGTGTTCTTCATAGTTTTTATAAAAAATACTTAAAAGTGATAAGGAAAGGAAAAATCCTAACCAAGGGAAGCTAAGAATTCTTTAAAAAAATAAACCAAATGGGGCCAATGAATTAAGGAGATAAATATTTTATAATTCAACTGTGGGATCTACTTAAACCATATATAGGTTTAACTAGATTAAAAATGATTGACCTTATATAGTCTTATGAATAAAATAAAAGGACAAAATACAAATTAGCTTAGTGTTTATTTTCAAATTATATAATAAGCAACAATATAAATAAATAATTGAAAAAATAGATGATAATTTATGAAGATAAAAATTTAAAATTGATGTACAGAAACAAATAAAAAATTTAAATCTTCTTTTCCCAAAGTATTTTGTTCTGCATAGCAAAAAATAAATAAATTTATAGTGAGTGGAAACAAACAAAAAGATAAGATTAAGAAACCCCAAATCTAGCTCTATAAAAATGATAACAAAATAGTTCATAAAGATTGGTATCCCCCAAATAGTAGAAAAATGTTTCCCAAGATGTGCAGCACAGGACTTTCTAATATGTTTTACTTTGGTATGTGTAGCTTAATGTTATTTGAGTCTCTGTGCATTTAAAGAGAAACTATTACCATTACCATAAAGAATAAAGATTACCTATGTATAGGATCATATCTAGAAATACTCTTTTAATGAGAGAAACCTATCTTCAGGCAGGGCAAATATCTCCCTCTTGCGAAGACCTCCTCCTTTCTCATTGATGCCCTATCTCATTCCTTAACTCAGGATTTAAATACCGGATCTGTCTCATTTACCACTGAATATATAGTTTGATAAATTTGTCATACATATGTCACTAAGTTGGTCTTTTTCATCTATTAATTCATTTGATATTAATTTGTTTCTTTGGTCAGCCAGGAAGAAACCATAAAGGAAGGGGGAATTTTCTCCTATTCCTTTATTAAATTTCTGAAAATCTAATGAAAGAGAAAACAAATATATTTCATATTCAAAATGAGTTAAAGATATAGCTAAAGGTATAAAACAGATTAAATAAAAATACCAGAGATCATTGAGTGCCTCTCTATGGTTATATATCTGAAAATCTAGATGAAATGAAACCTTTGCAAAATAAAGACTATCATAGAAGATAGATAAAAGATTATCCTATAAATTTATGGAAAACATGTAGCAAGGTTAAAACAACAGAAGAAAAAAAATTCAAAATCTAGCAAGCGTTAGATTACATAACCTTTAAAGCAAAGTTTCCCAAACAGTGTTCAGTGGCATACAAATGTGTTTAGGTCAACATTTCTCAACTTTGGTGTCTTAAGAACTTGAGTTACTCAAAAATGAAAGCAATCCCACAAAAGGGTTTCCTTTTGTGGATTATGTTTATTATATTTACTGTTTTAGAAATATAAAGGGATTACTTAAAAGTTATTTTTTACTTCAAGGTAGTGATAGTGAATACTTGAAATGCTAACCTAAAACATATTTTTATGAAAAATTACATTTTTCATATAAGACAAATCGTAAGAATCATGTCTTTTTTACTGTCTGGTTTTATAGAAGAGATCTTGATTATCATATATGCTTTTCAATTCAATCTGTTTCAATATGGTATTTAGATTGAAATATAAAAAGAAAAGTTGGTCTCACACAGATATGTAGTTTCAAAAGGAAACATATTTTAATGTATTTTTTTCATATAATTGCAATATTTTTGATACTGTACCAAAACTTGACAGATGGCATTTTCTTAAAGGTTAGTTTTAATGTGGAATCTTAAATTATAAAGCATTTTTATATTCAGTTAAATTAGCTACATTTGTCTGTGTTAGATGTTGAATAGATATTTATTCATGAAAATTTTTTGATGTAATTAATTGGTCAAAAGGAAAACATTGGTTTACTAAGTTATGCAGATTTCCTAAATGTTGACATTTCAATATGCAATTAAAAATAACATTTGATAACATACCCACTCATTTTATCAGAAAAGTGTGTAGTTTATGAAATGCTCTCCACCTTATTGTGGAGGATACAAGTTTTCCAAGTCTAATTTTTTCTATAAAGCTTAAATTTTATTATTGGCAAAAACTGTCAGTTTTTCTTAAAATGACAAGATGACATCATTGATTTCTAAGAAAATGTCTGCCAAATAACTCTGAACAACCCATTTCATTTTCTTCTTATAAAAATATGTTTAATGAATAAAGCAAATTCAACTTGTAATTCAAAAAAATTATACAAATCTGTTCATCAAGATAACCACTGTACTTTTGATATGATGCTGAAATGCTTTTTATGTATGTCCTATTTTGTCAGGCATAATATTAAAAACACATGTACTCAAAGGTTGAGATTAAATAAGTGTGCTTTTCTTCTTCATCAATGACATTGTAGGTGAAAGTGAAGTTTTATTTTTTCCTGTGTGTGTTTGGTAAAAAATACAACTACTCATGCAGTTTACTGTCACCTGCTTAGACTCATGTTAAGATGCCAGAAGTTTTACTCATTCCTGCTTTTTCATTTTTGAAGGAAAGTACACAGGTAGGCGGGAAGAGAGAGGAGGAAGAAGCGTCTTTATTTTATTTTTATTTAGTTTTTCAAATTGATTGTTCCCTGCCCCCACACCAGGCCTGGGACTTGAATCCAGGGATATGTGATTGCCTCATTGGAGGTGATTGACCTAATTGCTGCTCCATCAAGGCATACTTCCTGCTTTTTCTTTATTAGTGTAAAGATCAACATAGTAATGAAAACAAATTTTTAAAAAACCCTGAAGTAGTTTATAACATAAATGATCATGGACCAATATCACTAATGAACATAGATGTAATGGTTCTAAAATATATCACCATGACTCAAATTATGTCTGTATTTTATTCATTAATTTGTCTAAACTTGTACTAAAATCATACTCTCTTAATTATGAGTAATAAATCCACATATACTGCAAGACAAGTATCATCTCCTTAGTTTTTCAGTTGTATACTATTTTGAATATATAAAAACAAAAACAAATTCATCCATTTTGAGTTATTTAGTAACATAAAATTTTATAACTTCTCTTAGAAATTTTGTATACTTTTGTTAGATTTATACTCCAAGACTTACTATCTCTATGTTCTTTTAAATGATGTCTTAGAGTCAATTGTTTTCTACTTGTTTTTGGCTAACATAAAATGTAAATGACTTTGTATACTAATTTTATATCCAATGTTTTTGCTGATTCTTTTATGTTGTCTTAGTATTGTAGCAATTTGTTGATTCTTTTCTACTTTGAAGCTCTAATTTATTCTTGTCTTATTTCATTGTCTTAGATCACCAGTATTTTCTATAGCACAGAGCATACAGTATATGTAAAAATATGGACACTTATTTGTAAATGGTTTCAGGTAAATTGTTCTGTAAAGTCAAGCAAGTTTTAGGAATATCTTCACCATATTTTCATATTTTCCTGATAATGATATTGATAAAATTTATATATGTCAAACAGAGCTCATTTATAGTAAGTATCAATTAAATTTCTAGTTTATAAAAAAGTAATACATCACAGTTAAAATATCACCTTTATACTTTTTGGTCATCTATAGAATAATGATGCATCTTAAAATTTGTGGCATCTAAGATTTATTAAACTGTAAATATATAGTTACATATAAATAATTTGTAAACAAGAATCTCTCCTAATTATTACATAGACATGTGTGCGATACCTGTGATATGTGAAGCTAACAAAATATGTACATGATCTCCTTCAATTTAACAGTAATCTTATGAAGGAAGTACTATATATAAAAGCAGGTGTTTTCTTGAAAGTATAGTCATTCGGACTATGAGAAATTACCTAAGGTTTTGTAGCCTTATATAACCAAAGAGCTGGATTTGTACTAAGGGAGGGAATGTGTTGTGTCTTATGAAACCTTTTTATAGTCCATCCAATCCTACTACTCAAAATGAAAAATAAAATAGTGGACGCACAAAATTGATAATATAAACCTACAAACAGACATACATGTATCATACATAATACTCTTGAAACTCTTGTGGCTCAGGTGGCTGAGATGCTGGCGTGAAGATCATGTAAAGACCAAGCACCCCAGGTAAGCAGCATAAATAACTAAATATTTCCTTCTTTCCCTTCCTTCCTTAAAATGTTTTTCCTTCCCTCTCTCCATCTCTCTTTCTTCTTTCCTTTTTTTTCCCTCCACCCTCCTATATCCCTTCCTCTCCTTAAAAAACTAGTTGTGAAGACATCAAACAGTGTTTTCTGTGAGAGAAAGTTCTATAGAGGTGTGCAGTTACACAGATGTTTGCTTTTTTTCCTCGATAGAGAACACATTTGGAACTAGGAGGCATGTAAGGGAGGTAGCTTATTTGAATATTAGCTCTCCCTCTCTCTCTCTTCCTCTCTATTCTTCCTATCCAGTCCTCCATTTCCTTTACCCCTCTGCCTCTTTCTCTATCCCTATTTCCTCTTCTTCTTTCTCTCTTTCTCCCTTTGCCCTCTCCTGATTCCCTATCCCTCTCTCCCTCTCTCCCCTTTTCCACCACCTTGTCCCCAGTTAAGGTGTGGCTGTGATTTCCTCGTCCAAGAAGACTTACCATAATGGCTATTCTCTACCTAGTCAATACACTTAGTGTTCTAGAAAATCATATAAATGATATACTGTACACTTTAGTAACTTAACATTTATCAGGTGATGAAGGAAAGTTAAAGCTTAGATGATGTGTTTCATATGTCAGTTCAAAGTTTTTTTTTTCTATTTTGTAACTACCTGTTTTTTCTAGTTTTGTTCAACCTGTGTGAAATAAGATCCATTTGACTCTGGTATAATGTCCTCTTTACATCCTTAAAAATCTTCCCTCAGATTATAAGAAGAGTTTGTGTTTTTGTTGTTTAATTGAGTGTTCAAACAGACTATTTAGTCAAACTTGGTCTTCCAGGTTACTTTCCTATTCTGAAAGTCATTGTTGGGCAAATTTACTGTTTGTTGCCCCTGTTAGTACAGGTGCATCTTTGATGAGAGATTTTTGTTTGTTAGTTTCAAGCGTGATTCCATTCACATAAAACTAAAATCAGAAAAAAATCATTAAAAAATAGGCAAGAGAATGAATGCTGAATATTCAGAATAATGGCTAACTCTTGTGAGGAGTAAGCGTGATTGGGAAGAGCAGAGTCTCTAAATTTCTAGGAATGTGCTCTTATCTGGATTGTGGTAATGTGCGTATTGACTTTATTATCAATCCTCAGATTGTTTCCACGAGCTTTATACAGTTCTGATGACTTTACAATTTATTTTGCCCGGGGCTTTTACTTATCATCACTACCACAAGTGGGGAGCAATGAACTCTCCAATGGCATGACACCATAATTTCAGTAATCTAGTTACTTACTGCTAAACAAGTCTGTGCTGTGATCCAGTGTTTTCAAGGTCTTCATTACTTCATGGAGAACAAGAGTGAACTGTTTATGAAGCACCAATAAAATGCCTGTTTTTCAAATACTCAATAGAATAGTCTAAGAATTCCTGAACATTTCATTATTGAAATAATTGCCCACTAACTCTCTCAAAGCCTACTGTATACTCATTTATGGACACACATGGCCTCTGAGGTCTTCTGTCAGAATGAATCAGTGATTGCATCTCTTCAGACTCTCCAAGGACCATTGTGTAATTGATTTTACTTAGGCAAATTTTGTCAATCACAGAATGACTTTAATGAGTTGTCATATTTGCTATTTTCCTGTTGTAGATATTTGTGACCCCAATTTAGCATAGCAAAATCATTTGACATATTAGGAATTTGTATCCTGCAGTGGTCAACTTCAGGTAATTTTCTTTGCTGCCCTCATAGGAGGCCGATCTTTCTCTTATGTGAATGAATAATTAAGCTTCTTTGTTTTATTGTCTAATTTTACACTAAGTATTCAGTATGTATGGATTTCTTACAGCAACACATTAGAGCAATGTGTTTTTTTCTTTAGCAATATTGTGTGACTATTACTATCCAGAGCCGATGTTGTATATTGATGAGCTATCATCCTCTGCAGCTCTGATAACATGCTGATGTGTCATTCTTTGAAACGAATCAGTGCTTTTCACTATTAACTGTTCAAACTTGCAGTGGTTTCTGAAACATTTTCTTGTGGTAAATAGGGACATTTTTCTGAATTAAATCTATTTTATCTGATCGGACTAATACCAAAACACTCATTTTTACTTTCACATTTTAATTTCTCTGAAATTGAGATGCATCTTATAGTCAATGATATCTTATAATTGCTATCAGCTAAGCAGAAGTTATGGTTAAATTATGTGAAAATCCTCTGGTGAAAAAAAACACAAGCAAGGACCAAACCATTTTAGATTGTACAAAAGACAGTACCTACAGTCTTCTTAAAGTTTTATCAAATTAATATATGTACACAGTTTAAAAATGTGGGTCAAACAAGTAAAAGTGGTCAGTATGTTAGAGAGTAGAATTAATTAGTTTTTTAGTGGTGAACTTAATGTACTACATTCAGATGTCCATTAATAATGATGAATGCAGGAAAAATTACATAATGTTATAATGCAGTGCAATGCCAAGATAATTAAAAAATTCATATAATAGACCACATTATGAAAAACATTATTTTTGGATTTTAATGTGTATTTTTAAAAATATACTTACTGTCCTATTTCTTGATTTATGAACGTATTATATTATCTATATACTCTCTTCTATGGATGAGAATTTTGTTGTTTGCACTCTGATCCTCTGTAATTTAGTGACCCATCTTTCCTCCCACCCTCAGCTCCTAGTTTCTGTCATCTGGACTTCAGCTTTTTTATTATCATCATTGATTGCATTTACATTTTGTTCTGTAATCATAATTAAGGCATCAAATCCTGAATTCTAATTCTCCCTCCATCAAAATATACCTCCCAAAATATGTTTACATTATGATGATTATAAATATTATTCACTGAAAATCCTGAGTCCAATGCTATCATTATATTTTATTTCCTTTTTCACACTTAAGATTATTTTGTTATTCAAAGGAAAATGTTAATATCAGTTCTTCTCTTGTACTTTAGTATTTTACTCCGACACATACTAAATTATAGTTCATTTTTCATGCACAGTGTAAATTTTCTTATAAAATTTTATTAGGGTTTCTAATGCCATCCCTTATTCTCCTTGGAAGAAATTCCCATATCTTTGATAACTTCCAAATTCTTAATCAATTTAAACTTTTATTGGCCTCCATTTCATTAATCGAATCAAACAGGCCCATTTGCCCTACCATGATTCTCTTATCTAATATTTAAATATTTTTCTTGAAATTTCCAGCAGTCTTTCTTATTTTTGGTTAATTTTTTTACTTGTGTTATACACTTTATTATAACTTCTAGTTTTAAAAACTATTAAATATTCAGTTTCATCTTTAAAATCTTCCATCCCATCTGTCCTCGCAATTTTTCTGGAGACTTTTTTTTTTTTTTTTTTTAAATTCTCAGTCACCTCCTCTTTGAATTGGACATTTACTAAGTCTTTGGTAAAGTTGTGATTTCACTTAACCTACTTTCTAAGTTATATGTCTCTATGTATTTTCATCTTTGTTTTATTCTAATACATCTTTAAGTGTTTTCCAAGAGAAGATGGTTGGAAGTTAAAGTTTCTGATTTCTTCATGTATAAAAAGCTTCATTTACTTTTAATTGATGTATATAGTATATATAGAATTCAGGTTTTCATGTATTTTTGAATATATTCATATTTTTCTGACAAATATTATTTCAACTGAGAAGTGTGTTGCCAGTTTGAACCTTTTTGTTTTATTTTTTTGTAGGTGACCATATTTTTTTCCTTTCTGTAGACTTTAGAACCTTGTATTTATTATTTGTGTTTGGAAATTTCTTATTCAAATTTTTAAGTGTGCCGATTTTCATTTCACTGGGCTATTAGTGTGAATACTTTAAATCAAAAGATTCCTCTATTTGTTTAGCTCTGGGGATATTTCACTATTGTTTTTCAGCTATTAATTCTCAATCTTCATCCTCTCATTTTAGAATTCCAAATATCAGTTACCAAACCCACTGACTTGTTTTTTTTAAATATTTTTATTTATATCTTTATTCGACCTCCTGGGAGATGCTTCTTTGCCTCAGTCATTGAAAAATTCTTGTGTATTGATTTTGTAATTATAACAAGTTATTTAGAGCTCTTCTTATTTCTTTGCTCTTTTCTGATAATTTATGGTTGTATTAAATATTTAATACTTATGAAATACTAATATTTTAAAGTTATTTTCCCTATAATAATTTTTTAATTTTCCTCCTTTTTCATCTATTATATCTCATTCTCTTTCTTTTCTTTTTTTAACTTTGAATGTTCTCTGCCATGTTTAGGATTTAGTGAAATGCAGCTTGATTTTTATATTTATACCTAAGGATTAGTCAATAACCTCAGATTTATGAGTAAATCCTTGTTGATTGGCAGATTTGTTTGAGGTATGAGGGACTTGGATGTCCCCCAAATAACTTGGGCACCAAAACTCATATTACCTGTCTTAATTCTCCCTTAGATAATCTCTTCAATTTGTTCAGAGGAAAAATTTTTTTTTCTTTTTTTAACTTCCGTGTTAACACAGAACTGTAGCTTGTTTTTTCATGGATGGAAAGGGAAGGTAAAAGTTTTCATTGAGTACTGTCAATTAGTCCTGTTTTCCAAATACCTTATCCTCCAATTTTCCAAGTATCTGGGTTTTCAAGTTCCAAATCTTACCAAAATTTGCCCATGAGCTCTGCACATGCCTTGACTGCTCTCTTCCCTGTGGATATTCTGGAATGTTGCTTTTCCACTTTTCTTTTTGATCAATATTTAGTTATCTACTTTTTTTAAATTCCAAGAAAATATAAATCTCACTTGCCTCAGCTGGCCCTCTCCATTTCCCTCATTATTCTAAGCTCCTGTTTTTCTTTTCTTTTCTTATCATGCAATAAGTCCTAAGAGGGAAAGAATAAATAATGCCATCTAGGAATAGAGTGCCAATCTTGCAGTTAGAAATATATGAACGATTATTCTGACATGTCGTTTTATGAACTTTATTTCCTTTAATACATACAATATTAAAAATGATAGAAATAAAACAAAAGGCATCCTAGAGTGGTGAGTGAAGGTAAGCTTTCTATAAAGAGGGTGTGAGGATGAATCCATGCTCAATTTAGTGATGTGAGACCTGGAAATATATTTTACCTCTAATAATTTATCTTTATCATGTGTCAACAATATAAATAATTGAATTTCTCTCATAGAGTTCTTGAGGAACTCAAATAAAAGTGAGTGTAAAATACTCAGTATAGGAATTATTTATGGTTGGCATGAAGTAAATAGCAGCTATTACTGTTACTAATATTATTAGAAAAGAAAAAAAAACAAAGTACCACCATGTTTTTTAGTCTCTTGATTTTATTTTTGTTTGCCTGATTTAAGAACTGGTAGGTATATAAAACAAAGTTTTTTCATAGTTTACCCTTTCATTATATATTTATTGAGCTGTAAAATGGGAAATAGAATCGTGTCTTTCATTAACGAACTATATAATGGGGATAGTAGTAGAATAATTAACTTATAAACCTATACTTAACAGCCCTGTGTGAGCAGTGTGTGTATGTGTACGTATACAAAGTGCTGTGGAAGGACAGAGGAAATGATGGTTAACTCTTTCTAAGGAGAGCCAAGTGAAAAGGCTTCAGCATAGCAATTATCCAATCACTGAATAGGGTGGAGACACTCAAACAAAGAGAAGAGTACTGTAATCACTTCAAATATTTTTTTAAATAATAAATTTATTAAGAGCATTTTAAGTTGGATTATATTAAATGAACAAGATTAAAATGGATAGAAGATAGAAGAGGTATTAAAAATGGTATGTGTCAATTACTATACTTTTAGCGAAGCTTGAAAATTATTCAAGGAGAAAAATCTATTCTACATTGAGAATGTTGGCATTCTTGCTCCTGAAATTAAGGCACTGAAGGAGCTGGAAAACTTAATAGAAGTTAGTTTGGGGCAGTGAGGCACTTTGAGCAGTGGTAGCACAGTGTTAGTTTGCATTAACATGTGAAGTTCTGAATATTCAGAAGAAAAATGTCTTCCTCTGGGAGGGAGTTAAACACACATTCTGGCATAGCTGATTCTAAAGGTGGGAGGAGAGACTAGTTGAAGGAAGTTACTCTCAATGAAATTGTATTTGGAATGATTACCATTTAACATAGAAGGGCGAGTCAAGAGTAATTCCAAAAATTTTTGTAGATTAAGGGTCCGTTTTAGCTTGAATATGGTTGTAACTGCAGTCAAGAAACCATTCTGATCTCTAAGTAATTGCAGTAAGCATTATAAATAGTAACCAAGGACTCGTAGTATTGGCAAAACTCATCAATATGTCACTATAACATTGACAGTTTATTAAATAACCCATTTTTGAACTAACAGAATGTCATCTACTTTTAACTTTCATAAATAATGTGAACCTAGTGTCATGAATATGGAATTTTTCTCTAAATTTGAAGTTTTTAGAAACACATCCTAGCAGTGATATTGTTGAATCCAATGAATTAATCAATATTGATTTTTAAAATTGTTATTCTAGAAAGTTGAATCAATTAAGTTTACCACAGGCTATTCATTGTCTTGCAGTTTCATTAGAATCTCAATAATGTTAGGCTGACAAAGATTTGGTTTGTTGATAGAGCATATGATATAATAATTGCTTTTGTTCACGTTTGATTTTTTATATGTTCATTTGCTAGTTGTTTTTTATATTGCTTTTCATTACTTGGCTCTCTTAACATATTTAAATTTAGAAACTCACTTTCTTTTCAATTTTACATTAAATAATGAAATTAGTCAAAAATATTAATGGCAGTGTTATTGAATGAATGTCATTTTGTAGATACCTATTAAAGTTTAGAAAATAGTAGGGCAAGGGTCAGCAAACTTTTCTTTAAAAGGTTAAATAGTAAATATGTTAGACTTTATAGTCGGTATGATATCTCTGTGGCAACTATTCAATACTGTATTAACTGGGAATCAGACAAGAAAAGTGCTAGACTAATAACTACAACCATAGGTGAAAAATGAGCCTCAAGCCTTAGCTCTCAATATATGCCAAAAAATAATTTAAAATCAATATTATGCCTAAACATAAAAGTTATTCTAAAATACTAAGCTAAAAACCTTATTGAAGGAAGTCAATTTAGATAAGAACTATAAAATCTGGTTATTTAAAACTTCCTGATTAAAGAATATATATTGTATAGTTCCTGAACAGCACTGTAGAACAATTTTTAATTGGTAAAATATGATTCAGTATTATTTTCTAATTTGAAATATTTTGTTCTTTTACCTCTACACTGTGTCTTATTTCATTATGTGGGTGCTAGGGAGTAAACACCTTCTTTTATGACTATATTCTTTCAAAACTTCTAAGGATTTTCTGGTGGAAGTGAGTATCTCGTTATGTAAAACAATAGCCCAACTCTTAATTTTGATGTTATTCAGTATAAATAAATACTAATAAATGGTATTATTTGTACCAATTTGAATGAGTCTTTAGTTGGAGCAAATAATCTAATGAACATCTGATGCAATTATTAATAGCATCCCTATGTGCCAATATTTGCATCTTTGTTTTGTATCGCTCACTTTGTAATCTTTTTCCTCTCCTCTTTATTTCCCTTGTTATCCTTTGGAGATGACTGCATATTACTGCTCTGCCAGGCCCTCGGGGACTGCAAGTTGCTGATCTCTATGTTAGACCAGCTGCCTAGGAGTAAAAGCCATTATCTCATTCTGTTCACATTCTTCAAATCCAGTCAGTGATTCTGAAACCTGACAGGCAATGACCTGGAAAAAAGTCAGATCCTGACACTAACCATGTTAGGTGACATGAGTATACACAATAAAAATAATCCTCCCCACTGGCTGTTGGGCACCCAGATACATGGCAGCAAAGTGTTGCCACGTTAGCATTGTTAATATGTCTGAACCTGTCATAGCAACAAAGAGTTGGCAGCCCTGAACCTCTTTGAAGTCTTTGCTTCAAACAAACAAATAAAAAAATTAGAGCCAGTAATCCCTGTCTTAACCTGGTCCAAAACAAAAACAAAGTTAAATGGACTTCAAAGGAAAAAGCCAACTGTCCATCTAATGGGGGGGAAAACATAGCATTGTGACACATAGACACATAGAAGAATGAGGATGAGAGTAAAAGATGTTCAAATTCATTCAACTCACTTAATCAGTCATGGGTTAAAAAAAAATCATTAAATTTAGTCAGCTGGAATAATTGGGATCAAAGACTGAAAATGACCAAACAGATCTTTTAGAGTGCCCCCAGAGCCAGCTGATCACGGATCTCAACAACAGCAATTAAATCCATCACACAGATAGTGCCAAGATTCAAATACCGGAGTATGTGAAGAGAAAAGCACTTCAGTAGCAGAGTCTTCTGTGGTGGGGCTTTAGAAGAGGTCAGGGCAGTTGGAAGTTAGAGAAAATTGCTACTCTCTAAGTTTGTAAATGCCTCAAAAACAACCATGTTCCTATACAGAATAATTCTCTGTTTAGAGTATCTACCTGCCTCTCTTCCCGTTTTTCCAGAAAGTTTTCTGTCTCCCTCTACAATCAGTTAGTAGAGATACTTTAAATTAATGAATAAAATGGAGGTATGCTCATTAGCAATGCATGCTGACTAAACTGAGGGGACTACTGGAGGGATTTAAGATGATAGAGGAATTTATGGCAAGTCTCATCTATTAAAGTTTGTACTTAGTGATGAGGCCAAGAGTAAAACAGTGCTATAAATTCTTGGACGTTACTAAATTGTGTGACATTAAACCACATAGGAAGGCAGAAGAATAAAAGCAGATACAAATGACAAATAAGAGGAAATTTAATATTGAAGAAAAACTCCCAAATTCTTGCAGTTAAATGATTGACCCTAAAATCCTGCAGCAGCTCTTCGTTTTGTTATATTTTAGAGTGACAAAGACAGTAATTGAGCAAAATCTAAGAAAAAACTTTGGATAACTTAAAAAACTTATTAAATTATTTGCTATTTGCATTTCTGTCATTCTGAAAAATGTTGCTTCAGATAACCATGAATAATCCTATTGTCTCAGTGATTTCCTAATATTCCACAGTTCTAAAAGAATTCATATAGTTTTTCAAAAAGTACTACAAGTTCAAACATGAGTCAGGTATGGTAGAGTTGATTCTTTTATATGTTTTAAAAATAATGTCACTTGGCTGTAAAAATATTGTGTTTGGAGAATAATTGTATTTCTTATGCAAAGTTACTCAAAACAAATCTACTGGCAAATGAAATTAAACAATGTCTGGTTGAATGGGCTAAAAGAGACCTATCAGCAAATCAGGTTAGATGTCATGGCAGGGTTTTGTGTACAGTGGTGACAACAGAAATAGTTTTGGAGGAGGAGAGTAAAAACATTTGGCTTTTCAATCTGCTTGTGTAAACTTGGAGACTGAAAAGGTCAATTGTGTCTAAAAGAAGCAAAAAGTTTCCTTGTGAAGTACAATCGTAAGGGAGACGAAGACGGCAGTGCGTTCTATAGTGTGAAATGATAGGAAGTCTTTGGCAAAGGAGGAAAGAAAAGAAAGGGGCAAAACATAGCTGACATTCAATGTCATATTTAGGTTTGCTGGGCAATAAGTTTCTTTGTGACAAATCTGACTGGGTAAAAAATAAAACATTGAAGGTGAAAGAAAATAAATGGTGAAAAACATATTGTGAAGTGGAATAAAAATAGGAATTGTACTGATAATGCAGTTGAGTTGGGAATATTGTCTATCTTAAAAATAAACATTATAAAATGATATGTGAAAACAACCAGAAGTAGATGACCTGGACTCAACTATACTTTGCCAGAAATACTCTTCAAGATATATTTATATATTTAAGTTCTTAAAAAAGTTTCTGGTTTTAGCAGTTATCATTATGAAGCCAGACAATTAAGAAAAAAAATCTGGAATCTGGCTGTCGTAGTTAGAAAGTGAATGGATTTTTAAAGAAAATGTCATTGTGTTTGTTTCTGCTTTTAGTATGCTGGATAAAAACACAATGAATTTAATGGCATGTGAGAAGTTTAAGGTGAAATGGTTACTTGATTATTAAAACCTCTACAACCAGTCAGCATGAACATTTATGGTAATTTTCATAAAATGTCAATAAGGAATTCAGAATTGTGCAAGGATAGCTTGTTTTAGAATTTTTTTGGAAGCAGAAGGTAAGTTGTTTTTTGATTACTTTTTTTTGAAGGAAAGGTGCAGGCACGAATGAAGGTGAATAGTAGTCAGGCAGACAGGAAGATAGAGAAGGAAGAAGCATCTTTATTTCATTTTAATTTAATTTAGTTGTTCACACTGGGTGTTTCTCCCTGGACAGGGACACAAACCAAGGGGTATCTGGCTTGCTTCTTCGGAGGCAATTGACCTAACTGCTGCTCCACCAGTGCTTGCTGCAGAAGTTATGCTTTCGATTAAATGCATTTGAAATGTTAGTTATCAATTTGGTTAGTTTTTTCCTACAAATAACCCAGAAATTGTATTGCACATCTGATTCCCATATCCTTTTGTCTTCGCCCCTTTCAGTTATGTTGTGCACAGATTAAAATTTCATCCAAATCAATTTTCTCAACTGAGCTGGGTATACAGCCATTTAATCTCTCACCTTGACTTTTTAAAAATTAAAGACATCACCTTCTATATAGTATCACCCCGAATTTGTCTTTTTAAATCTACCTATTTGAATTTGAATATATACCCTTCATTCACTTGGTAAATATTTAATAAGTGATCACTATTTGCAGGATACTCTTTCAAGAAAAATCAAGGTGACAGTGACAACTATACATTTTAATTCATTATTTAGTTCAGGTTTCTTTCTTTATAATGTTCTCTCACAAGTCACTGAATAATTTCCAGGTGTGCCTTTAGTCAAAATGATTTTTCAGTGCAGTTTATTTTCACCAACAGAGTATCAGAACATTGCATAATGGATTCATAAACTTCCAAACTTAGTTTTGTGTTGTATTGTTTTATTTATATTTTAGGAGTTTCACTTCATTTTATTTTATCTGTTGAGGAGCCTAGATACAGAGACTTAAAATTTACCCTGATAGGGAAATGTGTCTTTCTCATAAATATTCAGTATGCTATTTTAGGAACCCCCCTTTTTTAAAAAAACAGTGGTTTTCATAAGAATTTTATGACCATTATTATGACTAGGCTTTTTCTACCCTAGTGTTTAAATGCGTACAATGTGGGATGTGCCTTGTGGAAATCTACTGACTTCTTTAAAATAACTAAGTAAAGATTACTCAAGATGTTCAGTGGAGGGAACGTTTCCATATGGGAAGTGTTTGGTCTCATAATCTTTAAGAATTTCTTCTTTTTTTTTATCCCTTATTCATCTCACTGTTATCACCAGTTATAAGAAAATCCACTGGTTCTGTTATCACATAACATAGTCTAAGACCACTGAAAGTTAGCAATGGGACATAGAAAGCTAATGTGGACATTTCCCCTCTAATGTTGGAAAATCGTTGCTGAATGCTATGAATGCGTTAGTGAATTTCCTGACATAGTTCTTCTGTAAGTATATGCCAGATATGGAGGTTCGGGAAGCAGAAGTAGAATGATCTGATAGAGAAGCTAGAATAAAGAATCAATGTCCTTTGGCATTGATAATCTTCTTAGTTTTAGCCATACAAGTGGGTGTGTTGTGTGGTATATCTTTGTGATTTTAATTAGTATTTCTCTGATGATGAAAGATGTTGAGCATCTGTGCAGATGATTATGGGTTGTTTATGTCTTCTTTCGTGAGGTATTTGTTCACCTTTTTTGCTAATTTTTAATTGGGCCTTTTATCTTGTATTAGGAGTTATTTATATATTCTGGATGTAAATCCTCTGTCTTGATGTATGCATTGAGAATATATTTTTCAAATTCTGTGGCTTGCCTTTTCATTTTCTTAACAGTGTCATAAAAAGTTGGGGTTTTAATTTTGGGAAGACCAGTTTATAAGTCAGAATATTGTGCAGATTTTCCCCTAAATTTTTTCTGAAATTTTAGCTTCCTTTAAGATTGTGATCCCACTCCAAAAGCTTTGAAGGTAGAGTAAATGCTGATTGTCTATTATTCTTTTCAATTATACAATGAATTAATTGTTCTTTTTTTCCCTGGGTTTAGTCTTTTTAAATTAAGTTGGATGAGATCTTTTATGAAATCTTAGCCATTTGCACTTTAAATGGGAAATTTTATATATTTTAGCCAGTGTCATTTTTAGAATTAGAGCTTCCTAATTTTTACTGAATTGTGATAATTTTTATAAATATGATCTATTTAATTTTTGATATCACATTTATTAGCAAATTCTTTCATAAAATACCTTCTTTTACTATAGTAAAAGCGTATGTTAATATACCATTTTCCTCTATTCTAAATTTTTTATGTTTTTATTTTATTTTAGATTCAAGTTCTGTTTTTCCTAATATCTATATATGAATACTAGCTATTATACTCACTGCTTCAACTGTTTTTCACTCATAATCAAATTGAAAAATAGGATTTTTTGCAAATCATTTTTAACTTGAATGAGCTAAGAGAAAATTATGTACTTTTCATACATTTCTGAGGTATTGATAGATATATACAGAAAACTACCATGAATTCCAATTTAAGTATGACTTCATGTTGTAAAGAATACCATTTATTTTCAAGGAAATAGAATTTAATCATTCTTTCAGTCCAGGTGTTAGCATTCAAATACATCTCTCCAAATAAATAGAATGAAATTGACATAATTAAACATGATGTAGGGTAAACAGAAATTAAGAATCAGTAAGTAACTCAGTTTGAGATCTCATCATTAAGTGATTTGTGATACACTTATCTTTCTTCAATCAACATCAAACTCTATTAACAGGTAATGGGATTTTATAGATTCTTGAGAAAATGATAAGAGTGCCCTGAGAGATTTGAATGTATTTCTTTCTAATAGGTTGTTTAGAAATTAGCTTAGTCTAAACAAAATGATTTCTTGAAAACAAGAGGTGGGTTGATGGTGGGATAGTGATTGGCTATTTTTGAATTTTATACACTGGACCCTACTAGTGAATAAGATTACCATGTATTTAATAACACATGGTAAGACAATAGGTAGCCAAATAAGTTTATGATTAATCCATAATATTTATCTCCTGCTGCATTTACAATTTCTTAGAAGTGCTGATAATATATTTTCATAATGATTATTTTTGATATATATTTCCTAGTTTCACGTGCTTTCCCTTTCTTAGTATTATGTCTTTAAGAACCCATTAAAAAGATGAACTATGACAATTTATTTTAAAATTTGAAACACAAAGTTATAGTTTCATGATTTTTAAAATCTATTTCATTTAAATTTAAATAGCAGAACTTCATAGTTAAAAGCTGGCAGAAGTAGTAGGGATTTTTACTCTCCTTGATTTTTTCCCCTCATCTCAGATCTATAGTAATTTATTCATTTTAATTTTTTTCATAACTTTGGCAGTTGGGAAGTACTGACTAGAAGACCTACAGAATGGCCTCTATGTCTGAATTTATCTGCTTTGTTCTTGTTTCTTTGTTTTGTTTTTTCATAATAAGATTGAGATTATATATGTTTGAAAAGAATACAACATAAGTCAAATGCCTTAGTGTCACATGACATATTGGTAGACAATGTCAAATCACATTATGGTGGATGTCAACTTTCATCACTTGGTTCACATAATGTTTATCAGGTTCTGCATTGTAAATTTACTATTTTTATATTTCCTACTCTATTATTTGGAAGACAGCCACAAAATCTATCTCACCCCCCAGGTTGTAAGAGATGAGAATTGAGCTTCACCAGATTTCTTACATATTAGGTGCACTTTGCTTAATCCAGAGTTCTTTCTCTAATATCTTTATGTGTTCTCCCAGTATAAAGGAGAGAGAATATTTATTCTTGTTATTTTCTCTAATTTTAATTTTTAACTCTGTTAACCACTTCTCTTCTACTTTTCCATTTGGATCAGTATTTTAATATCATTACCACTATCTTAATATAATTATTTTCAAATTATTATCTCATCTCTAATGATCAGTATGACCAGTCCTGCTAATTTGGGGTGCAAGAAACCATGCTTTCTTTGTTAAAATCCACAAGAAATTATATTTTACTACCATTTGATCAAGGACTTAAAACTAGTTAGTTTGAAAAGCATACAGGTTTCAAGTTAGACCCTGATATATATACTAATGAATCATCTTGGAATAAGGAAAATATTCCTGTTAGCACTCCTGGTATTTAATATAGTATTGCAGATCCAACCAGTGCAATAAAAGGAAGAAAGTGAATAAGCTAAAATTACTGAAATGCACTTGACTATTTTTGGACAATATTGTAACTTTCACAGAAAAAATAAAGAGCCAAAATGCCCACTATTATATTAATATGATAACACAGCAAATTAGCTGTTTTCAGAACCAGCTTTAAAAATGAAATTTTTTTTTCTATTTGTATTAGTAAATTAGAAAATGTAATAGGAAAATGACAGACTACATGACAAATGCTAATAAAGATGGGTTTTTAAAATAGTTTATCTTCTTAAGCTATCTTGATTTCCATTTTCTTCTTCCCGTTTAGAAATGTAGTCTTTTCATGTGACCACATGGCCTGACATTGTTGACTGTGGCTCTGAATAACGTCACTACAGTTTACCAGCACGTAGAAACCTACTGAAGCCGATGTGGAACCATGATGCAAAAATATGCTATGTAGTTATGAAATAGCTTATTTTAAAGATAAATATAGAATCATGTAAATATTGGAATGGAAATAAATTAAGCTTCAAACTCATAGCCGGAAGGTGGTTCTAGATTCCTAGGGCTTCTAAAGAATCTTAGCAGTAGTATTTGACTTAGGGATATAGCATGACTCAAGACTGTCAACACGATTGCTTCATTCTTTTCATTGGCAAGCAACTTCCCTTTGGCTTATCCAAAGAATTAGTTCTCTTTTGCCTTGTACATGGCTTTGACTTGCCCAAACCTTGATTTTCCCCAGTATTTACTCAGTCTATGTTTTACCACCAGCTGCCCAAATCATCTTATCTTCTTTTAGATCAAAGTAAGAAGCAGGGGTGGAGGGGCACAAACAGATTTTCTGAGATAGTATCATAGGACATATAACCCGCAGTCCAACTAAACTAATGGCCCTTGAGTTAGGGCTTTCCCACTTGTCTGTATGCTATCCTTATGCTCCATAAAAAAGGGTAAAGGCTGTTTCTCCTATATAGTAGCCTAATAAAAAATCAGTTTTACTTACAGGGGCCGATGGACTGGGCGGTTCATTCGTGTCCACAAGGACATCTTTTCTGACAAGTATTATTATGCCTTTAGAATGGAAAATTCTCTTTCTATATTATCTATAAAATATTGATAAGCTGAACATGTCCAAATGCTAACTTTTTTCAAAGCTTTTGAGGATACTATGACTGGAGAAAGTTGGCAAAATGTTAAACTCAGTATGGTATCATTTGAGGACCATGAAATGCCTTCCTTCCACAAAACGTGTTTTGTTTTTTGTTTTTTTTTTCTGTTGGACCATTATTTCCTCATAT
Organism: Solenodon paradoxus; assembly: GCA_004363575.1. NCBI lineage: Eukaryota > Metazoa > Chordata > Mammalia > Eulipotyphla > Solenodontidae > Solenodon > Solenodon paradoxus. The sequence goes on along the minus strand of RJWH01000353.1, from coordinate 821,554 downwards.
CTTGAGTTATGGAATTTACCTCCAAGAGTGTACCTGTTAAAACTATAATGAAACTTTCTAACAGGGATCTCAGTACTGTTTCCTTTTTGCAATCTTGTTTTTCAGCGTTTTCCTGGAGAATGTTTAGCATAACACTCATTGTTTACTAATAGCTTCCTGGTCTAAGAACGACTGAGGACTGGAATTTCATTTTGCTTATCTATGTGTGCTCAGAATTTTATTATGATGCCTGGCAAATAATAGTGACAAGAAATGTGTATTAGATTGAATTCAATGAAAGAATAACTACGGAATTTCTAATATCTCACTTTTGATTTTATATGAATTAGTTTAATAGAGGAGAACAAGACAAGAGCAGGTAAGTTTTGATAGAATCAGGTAGACAGATCTGAACTGAGATTAGAGAAAGCATTTTCACAAGTAGTTTTAAAAATCCTTGCTATTCAGAACTGGAAAGCAGTTAGGGGAGTCAGACTGAAAGGAGATGGAAAATACTTTAAACATTTAAAATTTTAGGGCTCTTGTTTTTCTAGGAATTTACAAGTCCATTGATTAAACTACTGAAATAATTCCCCTAATTAAACTTCTTTCTGTAGTTCTGAAAATATGTATCAACAATCTACCCCAAGAGAATAATCAGTGTTGAAAGTTCTGGAGTTTTGGGATATTAAAGTTAAATCAGGAAAGAGAAAGCAAAACAAAACAAAAACAGAAATTAAAGATAGGATAGCTACTGCATGATTTTCTTACCTGAGACATGGGGATTTTTTTTGACTCATTTTTGCCTTATTTTTGTTGTTATCTTTTTGTTTTGTTTAAAACGGGAGCAGCAGTCAACATGCCACACCCAGCCAGAGAACGTTGCATTATTATCTCAATAAAAAGTTGCTTCAGACATTCAGTTAGTTCTCCATGTTGGAAGTGTTGCTGGAATAGTCTTTAATCATTTAACAGTGTGCCTGCTTGACTAATATATCGTTAACCAAATTTGTTAGTGTGATAGGTGAGGGAAGGCTCCTCTTAAATCTGTGTGAGCTAAATTATAAAATTAAAAAATTTCATCTCTGTAAAAAATGTATTCTTACAAGTCTTTTTTTATTTAAATGTGACAGTGTCACTTCAGTGTCATAGATTTGTACCTTTGATAATGATCCATTTGCTTTCTATAGAAATTAATCTCAGGCAAGAAATACATGTGTATGCTTTTGAAGTTCTTTGGAAAAAGACTGTTTTTGTGAGTGAAAATTGAAAATCTTTAGTCACCAATTATGTTTTGACATTGCCAAGCTCAAAAAGTACACAGTATTCTGTTGGAAAGGAGCTCATACGGGACGTTAAAAAAAACCTTTTCACTAGCTAACATCTCCACATTTTTTTAATTGTAAAAGTAATGTGTCTACATTGCAAGGATATTTTTTAAATTACAAAATAGAGAATAAACAAAAATAGATAACACAAAATAATATGAAAAGAGACAGTAAACTGTTAGAGCAGTACGTATTCATCTCAGGTAGTATCATATAATGCTTAGACACACGTTTATTGGGATCAACTTTCTGGAAGATGATTTATCTTTTATCTTTGAATGACTCATACTTTTGACCTAACTGTAAGTATGGCTTACCTTTAGGTAAAAAAGTATCAAGAGAACTTTTTAATTCATTTTCTAAAAGTTTAGAGTGGTTAAAAATGTCAGAAGGTCTATAATTCAGTATGTTATAAATACATGGTCTCTTTTTTATTAGCAACTTACGCTTCCACTCAGTCTTTGCAACATCCTTTCTATCCCCTCACTTCATTGAAACTTTTCACCAAATCATTCTTAATTGTCTGAACTAGGACCACACCCATTGTTATTATTGTCCTTAATTTTTGTGTATGCGCTTTGGAACTTAGGGACTTTTTACCCTTCTTTTTATCTCCTTTGGTGTCCAGGATAACATGTGGAATTGTCCTTCAATCTCTGATCCCCACACTACCAACTTCACACCCTTCTCTGTAAGACTTTCCCTAGACATTAGATATACTATCTCTTAATTCTTACAGCAGCTCTACAGGAAGTTCTTGAGCACAAATATTTGTTTGCCTAGTGTAATAAAGTTGCTGAAAACTATTTAAATGACACCTTTGAGAAGCTTATTTTTCCATTCTTTCTTCGCTTCTTGCCTAACACACTTGCACTTTAGAAATAAGCAAATTATCTGTGAGTGTGGAAGTGGTAAAGGGAGCATTCACTATATTGTTTATTTCTTTTCTCTTAGGCATTGTGGTTCTTCAAGTTTTAACTGCTTTTGTTGTACACTGATACATGGTAGGCATTTAAAAAATATGTATTTTAAGATCATTTCCTTAAATAATATTTTGATGTGAGACATATAGCTTGATGACATAATAAAATAAAATAATTTCTCATACTTAAAAGACTGAAGATTTAAAAAGATTTCATTAAAAAATAAATATCATTTGTTGGATAAATTTGATGACTCCAGATAGTTTCCATACATAAAATGCAAACACTAGATGAAATGTAATCTTAGCAAAAACAAACAAAATGTTTTCATAATAAATCTTTTTGTCCCTTTGTCAAATGCGGGTATTTGTAAGCATGTAATTGAAATGATTTTTCTTCCGTATATCTTTAAGTCATGTGACCATGGCACTGTTGTACTATGATATCAGTTTAATGAAAAGTACATTGCAATATAGATTTGAAATCCAGGACTATAAGCCTGACTCTGCCTGCTCTATGTTCTGTGTGTAGAACTATATACATATATATATATATATATCTTTATATATTTATATTTATAATAGTTTTTTTAGGTAGAAAGGAATAGAGAAAAGGAAGAAGAATGCTATTTATTTTATTTAGTTGTACATCTTGATTGTTCTCCTGGCCCTGGATGTGAGCCCAGGTCACACAGGAATGTATGTGGACTGAGCCCTTGGCCGGAGGCAGTTACCCAAACCAGTACTCCACCAGGGCACGCATGTGTGCAGAACTTTTAAAACTTGACTTTGTCTTTGCTTCAAATGATGGTAATGACTATTCTTTATTTGTATCCAAGTAGCCGAAAAAGCATGTATGCAATGTCTTGAAGTCATTGAGAAGGTTATTTATGTTCAAGTAAATAACATTACTAGAATGATTCCACTTGGTTATAGAGTGTCCAATACCTTTTTATGGAGCCTCCTTCATTCAATTTTTTCTGAGAAAATGAATTACTGCATCTTAGAATTTTTCCACCTTAGTGCTGCAAAAGATTATCCTTTTTTATTCTCTATGTGCCTGCTGGTACGCAGCTTTGCCCATAAAGTACAAAATATGCATGCTTTTATAATAACTGTGAATTTGGGGACCTTAGTACCTGCCAGAAACTTGAAAAGACTTGTTTCTAATCCTTAGGAAGACCATCTAAGCAGTATTTCCATTTTACAGATCAGAGAAGTGGAGTGCATAAGTATCAAGGAACTTTCCAAGTCAGACTGAAGTTAATTGCATGGTAAAGTGAGAGATTAATAATGCAGAAAGGCAATGTAGTGGTGCAATATTTTAGGTCATTTTCATGGAAGGCAAGTGCTCTTGTCAGGATTGCCCTTGTATGCCCACTGGTTTACTGCACAGAAATATGTCTTGAGTTTGATATTCCCGGATTTCACAGGGGCCATGCTTTATGACTGAACACTGCCACCCCACCAGTATTCCAGTCAAAGGGAAGACATTTTTCATCTGGGTTTATTTTTAAGTGGAGAATCAATAAAAAGCAAGTAAGGGCTGTCGGAAAATCGTGGGGTCAGACGCTACCATGTATTTGTATTATGACTTGGACAAATTGCCTAATCCCTCTGAATCTGGAAAGTAGGAATTCTAATGAAAATTTCAGACTATTATTGTGAGGACCTGGAGCTAGTAAGTGCTCTAACACAACTAGTATTGTCAATCCAACATCCTACTTTCTCTGTCTGATATCAGCATATAAGCGAGAAAATAATTATTTTGTATGCTGAAAGGATTTCAGTTCTTTAAAGTTAACTCCTGGCCTTATAATCTTACAATTTTGATTACGGCAAAAAGGTAAGAAACTTATTCCATTCAAAATGATGGTTGCTAAGTTGTTTTACTTATGCTTTAAAAAATATATTCATATCATGTAACATATTTTGAATGTCTATTAGTATCAGCAAATATGCTGTACTGGGAATGCAGTGGAGAATAAAGTAAATACAATCTTTGCTCTCATGGGCTAGGAAAAGGTGAATACTTATTTAGTTCATTTAACAAATAATTTTTGAAAATCTACAATGCATATTTTTCTACGCATTGGGGATATTGGAGAAACTAAGTATATAAAATCTCTGTCCTTATGAAGTCTCCATTTTATTTAATGAGACAGAAAAAGAACAAGAAATGAGAATGATTATCCTGGCTTATGCCCTTATAGCCCCACTCTACCTTCTTCTCTAGAATTTGCAAAGGAGAGCATGGGATTTTTTTCTCCTTTTATATATTATTCTCCTAAGAAAAAAGAATATATAATTTAATACCATGCAAGACATTATGCTTCAAAGCTGTTATATTCTTGGGGAAAAAAAATCAATCACTCCCTTTCTCTCTCTCTCTTTATCTCTGTCACACACACACACAATCAGCCATACATGCAAATGCAAGAACGTATATACATATACACACACACATATATGTATGTATGTACATGTAAACTATTTTTTTCTCTCCGTTATTTAAAAATCCTAATCCTGTCTTCTACATCCTCTGCACATTACCTGACAGATATACATGCTACGTCTGGCTAGTGAAAAGGCATGCAGTATACCAGATAGCACTCCATTGTTTAACTGAGGACACCATGCAAGAACAACTTCAAGATAATTGCCTTAGCCCTCTTCTGCTCAGATTCATGTAACTGGACCATAGTAAACTAGACACAAATTGGTGCAACATAAACCTAGAGAAATCAGCAGAAAGCAGAACAAATAAGGCTTGTAATAATCCCTAATGAGCTGAAGAATACTTGCTGAAAAAGAAAAAAAATAAGAGAACCAAAGATGGGTTTCATCATCTGTCATGGTTCCTAAATTATTTTAGCTGTATTATTATTGGTTTTTACATATTATTTAGTATTACATTTCTGTTTATTTATTTACTTCTGACAATGTTTTGCAGCATATTTTTAATGGTTGCTCTAGGGATTATAATATTCTCACCTAAATTTCAGAGTACTTAGGTTCTGTTTGATCACTTCAAGTAAAATGAGGAAGCCTTTCAACTATCTTGTTCCTATACTTTCTTCTTTACATTATGTTTACCATATATGCATTAACTTTACAAACACTGAAAATCCCTTCAGGCACTTATCTCTGTATTGTTTATTATAGAGACCTTATATAGCTCATATACATATATACATTTGAACAGTTATATGTATTTTACAAAATACATATTTAAACAATTTAGAGGAGAAAAATTAACATATTTGCATGAGATTTACCATCTCTCTTATTTCTGAAGTTCCAAGGGAGCTTTTTAAGTCCTTTCCTAGAAACCTAAAGAATTTCCTTTAGCAGTTCTTTGAGAGCACATAATCTTAAAAATTCTCTTTTTTTTTTTCCATCTAAGATTCCTGAAGGATGTCATTTGTTGAGTTTAAATTTGTGAGCTGGCAATGCTTTTTCTTCAGTGCTTTAACAATGCTGTTCTACTGCTTTCTGGCCTCTAAGAATTCTGATGAGGAAATGACAGTCATTACAAATTTTGCTCCCAACAGATAGATTAAGATGTGAGATATCATTTTAGGATTATATCCTGTTGTTTGCAGATTTCCTGAGCTTTCTGAATCTCTAAATATTTATTATTCACCAAATTCACAAAACTTTGTCATTATTACTGCCCTCCCCCCCTTTTTTTGTTATTAGTCTCTTTCTCTTCTTTGAAACTCTAGTGACATGGATGTTAGATCTTATGATACTGTCCCTGAGGTTATGTTAATTTGTGTTTTGAGGTTTTTCTTTCTGGTTTTTACATTGGATAATTTCTGTTACTCCATTTTCAAGTTTATAGATCCTCTTCTCTATCATCTCCATTCTGCTATTTAGTCAATTCATTAACTTTTAGTTCTTAAATTTCCTTTTGCTATTTCTTTTTATACTTTCTGTTTTTGTCTGAGGGCTTTCAAAATTGTTTACCTTTGTCTCATGGAATTTCCATTATATTAGCTGCTCTGAAGTCTATAATTCCAACAAGTTTTCCCATGAAAATTGATTCAATTTTCTTGGTTCTATGATACAATCACAAAGTATCTCTTGGAATTTTATATATTTTATGTAGCTCAGGATTCTGTTAAGATCACCTGAAGAATGTTGATTTTTTTTTTTTTAAGTAGGCATTTAACCAAACAGCAAGTTCTGTTATCTTCTTTCAGTGTCAGTTTCATTTTCATAGGTCTCCATGCTTTTGGAGTCTGCTCCATGTATGCCATGCTTGGGAGTAATTGAGACTTTTCCACTGAAATATATGGTTGTTCATTTATCAAAGCCTTTGCTATGCCTCTCTTTGTATATTCCACATGTATGCAACTAGTGGATGAGCCAGGACCTTGATCAGTTTTTTTCACAGACTTAGGGGACTTCTCTTCTCAGGTTCTCTCCATCTCTTGTTCAGCCATACCCTCTGGAACCTAGTAGTCGCTTTTCCCAGTTCTCACCAGAAACATGTTTTATTCTCCCCTGGTATACACTGTTGTTCTGTGTCTTTTGAGTTACCCTCCACATAAGCAGGGAGAAGATAAGAGAAATAAATGTAGTGAGGATTATCCCCACATTCTCTGGGCTGCAGAGGCTCACTCTCCAGGTTCTTTCTAGAGATGTTTCTCATTTTCTTTTGGATTCTTAAGTTCTGCTGCTGAAGCAGTGCATCTCTGTGACTGAGATTGGAGTCAGGATAAGATTGGGATAGAAGAAAATGAAAAAAATCAGAACCCCCCCCCCCCCAACACACACTCTGTCCAGCTCAGAGTTCCCTTTTTCAGATCACTTTGACAGAAACGGGGAGGTGGGGGAGTGGGATGGGGCGTTTCTCTCTGTTCCTCCACTGTGCCTTCTGTAATATACTGTCTTTGGATCAAAGCCAAGATGTAAATGAAGAAAAACAAATCTTCCTGCAGTACAGACGATTCTCTAAATGCTGCTTCCCTTCCCTGCCCACTATGTTATTGTTTGCTTTCAGAGTCCCTGTGCTGTTCCTTTTTGTTTCCATTAGTTTTACTTATACTAATTAGATGAGATAGGCTGTAGAGATGTACAGGAACATAAGATCACCTGGTTTCCCTTCTAGAGCATATACTAAGCATAGATATGAAGTAAACAATGAGATGCTTATTTCTGAAGCCTAAAATAGAAGAATGAATGGGAGATATGGTAATTGTTCAGCTGACTTCAACTCTCTTACTTCCTTTCAAAAGAGAAAACAAACATATCTTGTCTGTATTATTTTAGGGAAAATGTATAAATATAAAATGTGGAGGAATATCTTAGAAATCAGTAATAAGTAAATCTTGAAGAAAACTTATTTTAATCCAAATTGCTTTCACATATTTAAATATGATTATTCTGCACAAAACAGGAAACTAGAAAAATAAGGAAGAAGACCCTTTAAAATTGAAAAATTTCATGTCCCTATTAAGCTATGTCATCAAAGTAATAAAAAAATCTATTTAAAGCTACTTTGCAAACAGTTCCCCATAAAATAATATATCACATAGCTATAAATACAATGTTGATGTCTATCACATTGCCTTAAGTAAGAGAATAATAGACAAATGGTTTACTGTAATTTTATCTGCCTCTCCTATAAATTTTCTAAACTATTACTGTGCTGTGGGTTTGCTGGGAGTGACCACACTAATTTTCTCTACAAGTCTTTGCTCTGTGGAGTTCTCCATTGAAGCATGTGTTTGATTTCTAACTTGACACCTAAACACAAAAGCACATTTGAAGAAATCACTTGAATTTTGAGGTCAGTTTGAAGAATAAAATGTGTTATTAAAAAATCATGAGATGGTATAATTCAAGCTATGGGTGCCCGTTTTCAGTACTTCTGCTTTTCACCACTGAATGAGAAAGATAATGAAATATTCTTTAAATAAAGTTTATTGGAAATCACTATAGCTACAAGTAAGATTAGAAAAATAACATTTTACCATACAAAGAAACATTTTAATATTTTCAGCATTATTTTGCCTTGGATTATTGTATAGCCACTAAAATACACAAAAAATTAGAATATATTTAACTGTTTTTCATTGCATATAGATGAAAAACCTCCATAGGAATATAACTGCCAAATTAGTATTTTGACTTTTCACTTTCATTACATATTCCCTAATCAGAGAACTTCAGTTTCCCTAAATATCTTAATGCGGTCAAAAATAAGTTTTGCTGTGTTCCAACTATCTCTGATTAGCATGTTGAATGTGAATATGAGTTTCTTGTGTAATTAATACAATGAGAGCATATTTAATATTCCCTTGCATAGTAGACAGTGAGTACTGTAACTTTCTGCCTTCTCTCGATTTTATTAGAACCTTTTAGGTCGATTTCAAATATGATATGGTTCAAGATTCTTTATTTCATCCTTAATATTTGTACTTTCACCTTGGTATTTCATTTACTCTTCATTCATTTTCTAACTTATGTATTGGCATCTTGTAGTATAGGGAAGATTGTCAGCTCCTGGTTGGTAAGAGCACCGTCACCTGCTTTTTGCACATCTCGGAGTGCATATGGCAGTGTAGTGTACCTAGTGAGTATTAAACAAATACTTGGTAAATTTAAATTTAACTGAAAGCAAATACTTCCTTTATACACAGCAGCTATAACCACATCAGTTGCATGATTAAACCTCCTCTCAGTATCTCTCCTCTGGTATTCACTTTAATTAGATTTATTCTGTTTGAAGAGACTCAGTAATTCTAAATGGATTTTGAAATCTATTAAAAATTGCCATACCTAAAGCCAATTTTGGAAACACCAGATGTTAATATTATCCTTACTGTGTGACAGGCTTGTCAAAGTTGAAGTTAAATGGCTTGAATTGAAATGAATCTTCAATTGTAAAGTGACATCTAAATATCAAGTATTGTGACTGGAATACCCACATTCTCTTTCAATTGTATGTTACTCCTTGATCTGCCCTCCAAACTAAAGCCCCATGAGGGGTGACAAAAAGTATCATTACCCTTGTGGATGAGTTTAGGATGTTATTTCTTAATTCCTGTCAATGAATATGTGGATCAGTAATATGCTGATAAGCAGAAAAATGAGATTTTTCTCAATTACCATTCGCTGCCCTTTAAAACAAAGAGATATAATTGATTTTCTCTGGTTTCTCAGTAGTGGTTGGCAGAAATAGAAGGAGTATCTTGACCTTCATGATATTATACAACCTGTGAAATTAAATCAAGCTGATAGAAAAAAAGAATATGAATTCTTGGTGCTGTTCTATAGAAATCAAGTAAATTGGGTAAATATTTGTCAATGTGGTGAGACATGGCAGAATAGAGTAACTATTTTAGATTTTACCAGATTCTAGCCAGTTTTGCTAAAGGAAAATCAACCCAGATAAATGGGTTAACATAAACAGGACTGTTTTTCCTGTTGATGACAACATGGTTATAATCACCAACTAAATAAAAATGCTTTCTATTGCATCTGATAACATCTGATAATCTGTTTAAAAGTCCATCTATGATTTTGGGGAGAGTGTCAATTATACAATGGTAAATATTATGTCATTATTAATGCAGCTTCATGATTTTAAAACCCCGTAAGTATACAAATTTACCTTAGTGCTTCTTATTAATAATGAAGAATAGAGAGACACAAAAATGGTAACTGGTAAAACTAGTATTCTTTAATAAAACAATTGTCCAGTATAGCCTTCCTAATGAAAACTCACACAAAAATTAGCTGTTGAAAAATATGTGAAGAGTTTGTAGTTGACTCTGTCTATATGGACACAATTATTTCTTCATTAATTTAAAATTTCTCTTTTTATAAACCTTAACATTTTTCTGTAACCTATTTTCTACAGGTTTGTCATGCCCTCCTCTTCATAACAGCTTTATTTCCAGATCCATATGATTATTTTCTTTAAATTCAGGATTTCAGCATATTTTTTTCTATAAAGCAGCTATTGGAGAGTAGTTCTGGATGCTTAAAGAAGGTTAATAATCTTGTTCACAGGATGGCAGAAATGGGTCAACTGAGTCCTGTATGAAATGGAGCAATCAGTAATACAATAATGTGTTCTTTCTTGGTCAATTAGGGTAGTGCAGCCTGAAGGAGGCACTGAAGGAGCTAGGACCAGAATAGGCTTCTAATTATCAGGGTCAGTTTTTCCGCGGCAAAAGGTACTGAGATATGAAAGGCATTTAGTCATCAGAAAATGTTCTAAGTTGATGATTTATTCATAGATGCTATTCAGACTATTTAAATGTTAAAATTGGTTTGCCAAATTAGCACAAGAATTTTTGAAAAAATCTTTATTTGAATGTAATAAATATTAGATTTGATTTGCTCATTGTTTTCATCTGTGAATACAAAAGCTAAGAAAAACGTGTGCCGGGAGTTGGAAAACTGAAAAATCAACCAACCAACCAATATTTAACCATAATTTAAAATTTATTCAAGTGAAACTTCAGGTTGTTCTTCTTACTGTCTTTGACTTTCCAACTAAGTTTTAAACAAATGAAGACAGGTACTTTGTGTTTCTATGTTTTCAGAACATAAAGCAGCGCCAGAATGGAGTGATTCAAGAATAAATATTTGGGGAAAAAAGTAAAGAAATGAGTCATTGGTGTTTCAATTTAATTTAAAGATAGTGGTTTGCAGATTTGACCAGAAATACAGTTTGAGGGTTTTTGGTGGGTTTTATTCTTTTGTCTCAAGGCACATTTGTAAATATTGGTTAATATGTTATTAGGGATAGGTTTAAGCTCAAGATTTTATGAGTAGCAATGATCAGAAGTTCAGATCTCATAGATTCCTAAAAGTGGACTTTGTGGTCAGTTGCTGGAGTATAACAGTTTGTTTTTATGCCATTTGTTTATCATCTTAAAGCACTGATATTCAATTCTATGGAAAGAATTCTCTGAGTCATCTCTGCTAAGAATGTTGTTGCTCTAATTTACATATCAATTCCTGTGTGGTGTAGTATTCTTAGCAATTTATCTACCTACCTATCTACCTGTCTGTCTATTCAATGTATCTATGTGTCTATCTGTCTATTATCTAACTGTCTATCCGTCTATCAGCTATCATTTCACTCATTCAGGGTATTGTTAAAGCCTCTGACAAGATAATTTCAAAAGGCATCTGAAAAGCTGATAATTTCATTATTATTTACGGTTAAGTATTTGCCACATTTAATACTCACAAAGGAACTTGTTTCTTTTTTTTCATTTTCAATTAGATACAGCTGATTGTTTCCTCATAACTAATATAATGTTCTTTAATGAGAAAATAGAAAAATATTGCCAAAAGTTAAATTAGCTTATCAGTTTTCTACTGGGAAAACTGCCATCAAGTTACACATGGGCTTCCTTACATAATAAACCATTGTAGAGACTGTGTGACATAGATTTTAGTTTGAGAGTTAGGTGGTTATGCTTATTTTATTTAGGCCCAATTGATTTCACTCTTTGTCTTTCAATTTAAATTTTATTTTTGAGGTCTAATTATGCAAATATTTGCCATGGGAGAATAGAACAAATCACAAGCTATAAATTTCAATTTATCAGAAGACTGCCATTCAACCGAATGAACCTATTTTAGGCAACCTCTGCATAAAACAAAAGCAAAACATCTATTAAAATCTTTCCTATCTTTTCTTAAATATTGAAAATTACCGAAGATCTACATCTGATTATCTATTGCTAATCACTGGCTCTTCAGAGAGCGAGTGAAGAAAGTGATAAAAATTAGTTCCTTAGCTATAAATGGAGTTTACCACTTGCCTATAAAGGAGTGAGTTGAGGACATGTTGACGGTTTCTTAGTATAAATCTAATTGGAACAAAGGTGATGAAAGACTATCTCTTCTCCTAGGTACAGAAAGATAAATTCTACAGGGGTTTTTGGAGAGCTAGGCATAAAGAAAGAACTGTGCCTGTATCTTGTACCAAAAGCATAATTCTTAGTATAGCACCATTCTGGTATGAAACCTTTTAGTTTTTTGAATTTAAATAGCAGAGAGACTGAAGGCACATATATCAAAGGACTAAATGTATCATATTATAATTAAATTTATGTTTTCATTATTGAGAAAGAACATTGCACTCTCCCAAGATCTATGCTTTGCTACATTAAAACAAGAAGAAGAAGTTTCTCAGTTGGCTTTAAACAATGCATTTATTTACTTAAGGAAGACAGTTTTATGGCAGACAAGAATCTAGGCTAATGGTATTTCTCTTAGCACTTTTGCCACTCAAAGCGTCATTCCTTTATAAGTGATATTTCCTGTCATTTGGACTGATTCAATCTTAGTTCATGACTGTATGCAGTTTTTCCAGAATGTGTTTAGGTATGGATTTACTTTCTCTCTTACATTTTTTACAATTTTACTACAGTTATTTAAAAATGATTTTTTCAGTTTTATTATGAGTAAACATACCTTACTGTGTAAATTTAAGGCTTACATCATCATGGTTTTATTTTCATACATTAATGAATTACTTCCATGATAGTTTCAGTTAACATCCATCATCTGAGATAAATACAATATAGAAAAGAAAAAATTCTCCTTATGATGAGAACATTTAGGATCCTCTCTCAACCACTTTTATATCTATCATCTACCTAATCTGTCTATTTATCTATCATCTATCTATTATTTCTTTGTTAACTATAGTCTCCGTGCTGTACATTGTATGCTGAGTACTTATTTATCTTAAAACTGGAAGTGTGAACCTGTGACTAGTGTAGATTTTGAAGGTGCTGATTTTTAATTATTCTGCATAGAATAGCATGTAATTTATATACTTATAGATCCATTTCCTGTTCTGGACCTACCTCAATGCTAGATGAGTTTTTTTATCACTAGATAAATGCATTAAAGGGGTATCCCTCCAAGTGTGGAAATATGCTTCTTCTAGAAACAAAATAGATATTCTAAGCCTGGGAATCTTTCTTATTGGTGGAAGATAAAAAAAATGAAATAATTTGTCCTATGCTTTGAAGGAAATGTCCACCATGACACAGATCAATGACAATTAAATATTTCACTAACGTGGTGAGTCCTAGAATCTTTATACTTTTTTCACTTCCACCTATTGAAGTGAATATGCCTTAAAAATTTCTCTGTGATACTTGCCATTCTTTGCTATATTGGCCTAATTTATGTGATGGCCTGAATAGAGTAGACCAATATGATGTGAAATATCTAAGTAATTCAGGTTCCTTTGAACTATATCATAACAGTATATAGAAGAATCAGTGATATTGAATAAATAGTAAATATATTCCATTGTTCATCCTCTGAGACTTATACTGCTGATTCTAATTCCTGACAGATATAGAAAAAATATCACTCACCCAGAGTCACATACCATGAACCCAAGGCTATGTTAATCTGTTTTTGACAAAGCTAACATATCTTGCACAGTAACTGCAACTGAGCTGTTACTTGCTTAAATTTGTAATATCCAAGTGACATAATCCATAATCCATTTGGGGGGAAATGGAGGGTAGGTGTATTAGAAATTAAATGGGGAAATGTGGGGAATACTTGCGTGACATTTGAGTCTTGAAGGATTGCACTAATCTGACATTTACTCAAAGATGTGATATTGGATGTTTCTTCCTTTTTAAAAGCTATTATTTATTATATTATCACTTATAATATATTTCATCAGTTTAAGTGTGCAGTTTGATGAATATTGGTAATTGTATATAAACATGTAACTAACACCATAGTCAATATATACATAAATTTTTTCATCTGAAATATTTCTTTGTGCTCTCTTTTTATCCTGTTCCTCTCCTACTTTTAGACCCTTCCATGGTTTTGCCTGTTCTTGAATTTTGCAGAAATGGAACCATTTGGAGCTTGTTCTTTTGTGTTTGATTTTTATTTAGCATATTTATTTTAGGATTTCTCTATGGCATTGTATGTATCAGTAATTCATTTATTTTTATCATTAATTAGTCAGACACTAGTAGGTGATATTTGGATTGAATCTAGGTTTGGCTATTATGATTAGTGCTGACGTTTTTCCTGAAGATATGTTTTCATTTCCCTTGGATGAATATGTAGGGAAATAATTACTGGGGACATTTCTACTTGTTTAACTTTGTAATTTACTGCCATTCTATCTTCCAAACTGCGTTGTACAAGTGAGTATTTGCATCAGCAATTTTAGCCATTCTATTGCATGTATAGTGGTACTTCATTGTGGCTTTAATTTGAAAGTTTTTGAAGTCTTATGATATTAATATTTTTTCATGTGCTTTTTGGTCACTTGTATAAGTTCTTTTGTAAAGTATCTATACAAATCTTTTACCCATTTTAAAAATGGGTTTGCTTTTCTTATTGTTGAATAATACAAATTCTTTGTGTTTTCTAGATGCAAGCCTTTGTTAAGTATGTATTTTACAAAACTTTTCTCCTCTGTGCTTTGTCATTTTGTTTCCTTAGCTATGTCATTCAGAAAGCAAGTGCTTTTAATCATGTTGAAATCTGTTTTTGGCTTTCCCTTTCAGTCTCTGCTTTTTGTATCTTGTTTTAGAAATCATTGCCTAAACTAATGGTTTATTCCAGAACAGTATCAATTTTAGCTCTTACATTTACGTTATGGTATGTTTTTGAGTTCGTTTTTTCAAATTGTCTGAGGTGAAGGTTGAAGATTATATTTTCTCCACACAGATATTCTCCTGGTAGAGGGTTCTGTTCCTTTTTCCAACTGAACATGCAAAGCTCACATCTTGTGTTCCATTATAAATACAATTTGAGTTGTTTTCTGGAATGGATTTACTCAAGTTGGGCTAGATATATCTTCTTTATCCCCCCAAATGGAAATGTTAGAAAATTTATTCTCTTCAACTAAAGGAGCTTTTCTTTGATCTTTGCCAATATGATAACTTTTATCCCATAGACCAAATAAACAATAGGATACTTTAGAAAACTATCGAGTGTGTCCACTATTATTATGTATTTGAAAATAGAGAAAAGAATATTAGTGACTCCTAAAATTCCATTTTAGAATTTATTTTTTAGTAGCGAATTTTCATATGAGCCGTTTCCAGAAAATAGATTCTGCGATGAAAAATTATGTGGAAAAGATTCATTTTGGTGTGTTCTTGGAAACAATACCAGTAAAGTAATGAAGAGGTTTGGGTACTGAGAAAACTTGAGCTGTAATATAATTACAGCATGGCCCTCAGATGAATAACCATGGGGGTATTCCGGACCTTAAATGTACCTTCATGGTTGTCCCAGAATTAAGAAAAGGTGCTAGACCTTTATGTTAACACCCTCCATTCATTAACGATTATATAATCTTAGGAGGGTATATAACTTTGGGTGTGAAGCTACCTACTCTTATATTCTGTCAGTTAGGGGAATGAATGTCTTAGTCCTGAAGGAGGGTGAAAGTCATATAAAACATCATCCACTAAATCCCCCTTCTACAATCTCTATTTAATACCAAGTATTACCTTCCACACTTCCATAATTCCACCCATAGCTTGATATTCAGATTGCTCCTAGTACTGACGTTAGTATTTCCCTCAGGATAGTTATTTATTTAAATATTTCTAGATTTGCTTAACATTCAGTGCTTTAGCTTCTAATTCTTAGCTGATATTTGAATTTTTTCTTTTATAAATGGAAGAATTACTCTTGAAAAAGTACTTTTCCATTTTCTGAACCTAGACGAGAAAGTATTTTCATTCAGGATCTAGTTCGTTTTCACAGGTTAACTCCTCATAACATACAGCAAGCTAGACAGTAAACAGTTGTCCTTTAGGGAACTGAAAAAATATTAGATGTGGTGAACACCAGTCCGACCCCACTAGATGAAAAGAAGATCCTCTTACTTCAGTTCCTCTCAAAAAAGATAACCTTCACCTCTGTCATTCTAGGACTATCTCAGCTACAGAGAACTACCTTTTCCAAGGTCATACTCCTCCCCAAACAGAGCACATCTGGTCAATATAAGAATATAAATGCCCTGCTAATTTAACCCTGATTGAAAATCCAATGACCTGATAGCTGCAGAATTCTCTTAATACATAACAAGGCTGTCTTTGAACCCTCATCAGAAGTCGACCTCTTCTTGAGTTCATTTCTGTTTCATTCTCCTCTATTTCACAAGTAGTAGTATCAAGTGTGCTTACTAGTAAACATCCTACACACTGAAGTCTTTCTTAGGTCTGCTTCCTGAAGTACCCATAGTATGACACCATGATAAGGGGTATATACACTGAGGTTATATAAAATGCATATATACATACATACACATCTGCATAAGTGTACATGCATGTATATACATATACACACGAGCATATCTGCAGAGCGTTGTAATTTGGGGATCTTATTATAACATTCCAGGTATTTATAGGATACTTAGTAGTTATTGTATAAGTTGGTGAATTTAAATTTCTATGGAAGTGGTAACCTTTTTTCATTATCATTCTTGGGTACACTAGGGAGAATGTGAAAGAGCAAAACAAAATAAAACACTTTGTGTAATGCAGTTTTACTACACTAATAAAAATGAATCTTCAATAATGTAGAATTTGGAGTATTTTGCTAAAATTCACAACACAAATTCACTTCTAAGTTGTGTGATTCTTTTATGTGCAATGACTATATAATGCAGGTTGAACAAATACATGATTTTTTGGTTATCTTTTTCAAATATTGTTTTGAACATCTGAGTTTTAAAAAATTAGGAAAAACAGATGCCTCAGGGTAGGATTATTGGTGCTAACCTAGGAATATGGCTAAGTCCTTCCCTTCATTCCCTAAGACCAAGGATAGCTCTCTTTCTGTTTTCAGATGTCTCACTTTTTAAATCCAGCATGCTGTGAGATTGCTTTCCTATAAATAAGAAATGAAGAGTAATCTATCTCTGCATCACCTTGTTTTATGAAAATGCCTTTGCCTTAGACATGGGCATGTTGATATATTGGAGCCCCTTAGGAAAGTGCACTTTAGAAAAACAAGAATCCTCATATGTAGTTATGAATAAAAAAACCAGTGCATACCCTCTGAATCCCAAAGCCTCAGCTTCCTATGGCTGCATTCTAACTACAAGTTGAGTTTATTTCTAATTGTCTTATAGCAATAATGGTTTGGGGAAATAGAACACACCTTGGTGGCCTCTGTCTCCTTAACTGGGTTTTTCAAACGAGGCTAATTTTTTTTGAAAAAACTTGGCTCTGTGGAAATTTAGCATTCATCTTGTTGGACCAGACCCTTACTCTGAATTACTATAATGAATACCATGGATTGAGCATATTTAAGGACTATTCACTATATTTAGTTATCTAACTTGGACAGTGATCCTCAAAGGCCTGATTCTTTGTCACAATTATGATACAGCTAAGGAAGCCCAAGGTCACACAGTGAATAAATAAAGCTACCGGAGTTTAAACCTTTCTTCCCACAATTCTCTAAAATCCATTTAGCACCTGTGATGTATCTGGCATGGTGCCCTTATGTTTATATTCTTTAATTATTAATATAATTGATTCACACAATAGCTTTTGATGGAATTGTCACTCTGATCAAAGACTATTTAGGCACTAAAGATTCAGCAGTGTACAAGGAAAAAAACAGTTACTGACCCCAGGAACTTAGATGAGCTTGAAGACTGACAAAGTAGTTAATTAAATAAATACTTACTGTGTCAAGTGAAAAATATTATAAAGACAAAATATGAGTTTACAGAACACTGAAAACTACCTGATAAATCAGAAAATACTTTTATTTCTTTATAGTTGAGACACTAAAAAGTGTAAATACCTTGTCCAGTATTAGTCAGAGCTTAAAAGTGATCAGTAATTCTGGATCCTTTTACTGCCTAATGCCAGAGTCTGTGGCCTATTCTGTTTCGTTCTCATTCTCTTTTTATCATCTTGTATTTCTCTCACTGTTTTGTGCTTCTATGTTTTTGCTTCTACCTAGCCTTGAATTCTTTGCTCCCTGCCAGGAAAGCATGGAGGTAAAGTATTTTCCATAGAGAAGTACAAAAGAGAGATAGGAAAAGAAGGGACAGCTCAGAATTAAACCCAGCATGAAGGATGATTTGGTAGCATAGCAAGTTTATTTCCAAAGCGTCTTGAACCCCCTGCCAATTTTTCCCTCTTCCTTTTGTATTTTCATGATGTCCCTGATGTGTTGGGAACTGTCTATTCATCTCTTGCTTTTTCCTCTATTATCATCCTGTACTTCCTTCTGTGCTCCTGTGGAAAATTACAAGCATTCATTTTAGCGCATTAAAATGTGATATGGCCTAATTAAATAGGACACCAAAATAAACCTTTAATTTTTACAGTTGCCTTCAGGGTTTACCACCTGAGTTGACATATAAATTCCTTCAGACATGAAGGGAAGCCATTATTTTGACAGGAAAGATGAACTAATTTCCTGAAATCACACTATGGTTGCAACTAAAATTGGTTTATGTGGGAGCTATACATGAAAGTATTTTAAATGTTCAATGATATCAGCATGTCCTTGCATCTCTTGATGTGATTATATTTGTGATATTCTCACATATATACCCTTCATCTGTTCTCCATGTAGTAAATTCCTCCAGTTCTTCAAGATCTAGTATAGATTATATAATTCTTGTCTGTATATCTGAAGACTTTTGTGATTAGTTTTGTTATGAAACTTACAATAGTGCACTGTAATTACTGATTTAGATATCAAAGTTCCTGCTTAAGTTTATTTCTATAGCTATCATTATAACCAATGCCTAACCTAACCTATAACTTCAAAAGTAAAATAAAATTTTGAAAATGATTTAAAATTTAAGTTTTTACTTTTAAATATGGTTTTAACTTTTATTTTTTATTTAAAAATAGCGTTTTGTTATTCATTATATTACTATTCTTTTCTCTCTTTTATACTATATTTTCTTAGATTGATATTTTTCTTCTTAGGTATCTAATCAAAATTGTTAACAGTTATGGACTTCTATCTGAGTTTCAAATATTGCTGACAACTTTTAATATCTTATTAACGAATCTAGGAAATTGATTAAAATACTGATTGTAATGCTTATTTCCCTAAAGGAAGGATTTACCATTATCAGTCATGGCATCTGTTTTCAGACTCATTCTTTGAGGCAAAAAATTATGTTTTAATTGAAACCATTATTAACCATGTGCAAATGAAAATTTCTAAAACGTGATTTTTCACTTTGTTGATCATTTCTACTACTATTGATTATAAGAGCAATCAGTTTGATACTGAGTGATTTTGCAGAATCTTTTCTGTCTTGTAGAAGCTGAAAATCATAGACCCATTTATTGATTCTCTTGATTAATTTCTGTGGGAAAAATGATAATTTATACAGGTAGGCACATTGTTTCAATAAGTCAGAGTTAACTTGCTAATGAATTATTTTGAGTCTGTCACCTATGGGAGGTTTGTTTGTCAGATCTTCCTAAAGCAATAATGTTGCTCCTTATAAATATTGATGAATTAATATTACTACAGAAGATAGAACTGCAATAAATATTTTAGGCAAAGTTCACATCAGTAAGTTATTTACCTTCCTCTCAAGCCCAGGGCTCCTCAACCTTAGAAATGCAACTGGTAGCCACATTCCAAAACAAAATATCTTTAGTTTGGCTTCCAGCTCTGTTATTACTGTGTGGAGCTGGACAAACTTCTCAACACCAATTTGTAATTTCACTTTCACCATCTGTAGAGTGGGTATCATACTGTGCTACTCCTGTGAGACTTAAATGTGACAGTATATGTTGACATAATTTTTCAAGAATAAAGTTAAATACAGAATGGGAGTGAAAACATGCATCCTCTTTATTAACTAGATTAAATTAAACACCTTAGAATTGACATTTGTTTAGGTAAAGGGATATGATGCACAACCTAGCTGGATTTTATTTTTGTCACATCCCTGGAGCCAATCATGTTATATCCACACAGATATTCAAGATTACTTGTTGGATATTTGAACTAAATGTAGTTGTTAAGATTCTTTTTACCTTTTAAAATTCCACTTTTATCATTTCAAAAATGTCACCCTAAGAACACATGCTAATAGATGATTGAGGGTTCTACTCTGAAGCAATGTAGAAAACAAATGCATTCTTGAGGGAAAAGTAAATTAGAAATATTGGGTTCATTAGAAGGCACATAGGCTTTTGTGATCTGTCTGTTAGTAACACCTGTCCTACCTAGAGAGATTTTATTTATCAGATCTATCTATCACATCAATGAATTCAGAAACAGGATATATTAAACCACACATTGAAGTTAAAAAATATATAACACAAAATTGGTAAAAAAAAAAAAAAAAGAAGATGTTGCTAACACCGTCTTAATGGGTAAAAAAGGGATAGAAAAGGTTTGGGAAATAATGGGCAGCGATACCAGAGTTCCCTCAGCATATTACTTTTTGAGTCAAAAGCATCCATTTTCAAGTAAATATGAATGGCATGTATTTATTATCTGAATTTACTGAGGACAAAGCAAAGCAGAGCAACATTATCTAAAGCAGAGTGCAACAAACACATACACACAAAAAACAAATGCAAAATAATCCTGTCTTTCGGGACTCTGCTGTCTCTGATAAGTGCATTAAAATAAAGATAAGAATATGAAACTATAGCTTAAGGCTAGAGCTGTGTTGACCATTAAAACTGGGACTTCTCTGTGAGGGCATAGTCTCTTAAATGCCTTCATTAAGCAACTTAATTAAAATAGATGTAATTCAGAAGATCTAAAGAATTGGATATTCATGAGCTTATTTTAATATTTATTATCTTGAAATATACATAGCAATACAATTTAAAGAAGCAAGGATATTTAATGTGTTAAGTCATTCATGATTGCTCACAATCACGGGCAAAATAAACTGGGGTGCTAAGAGTTGATCATCTTCAATTTTATTATGAGAAGAAACAATTTAAGTAAAATGTATAAATATAATGTACATTAAAGTTCAGATCATAGCTTTTAGATACATTTTGACACTGCCCATATCAAAAAGTGATTTGGAAAACTCAAAGAAATTTAAAAATATTGTCAGTGTAACACAGTCTGGGGTCTATTAAAAAGCTTATTTCATTTGGATAGTTTTGATGGTGAAGTGTATTATGGTTTGCTTACACTTGGCAGAATCATCAAGGAAGCACTTATAGGATTCAATACATAGAGTGACCTCAGATCTCTTTTATGGTAACACACGGTAATGCAAGGACTGGCATTCCAAACTTTAATAGAAAAAAGCAGGGTATAATTGTCCTTCCCATTATAAGCGTTAGTCAGTCTCCTCTGGAGGGACTACTAAGTAGATAATGCAGACGCTGGGTGAGACAGATAGGCAAAATTTTAAGTGATAATTGGTAAGTGGATAGTTGACAGCTATATTTTGTTGCTATAGACATGTTTATTGGAAAATTTCTGAAGTTCTATAAATCCATTACTTCTCGAGCTTATGTTGATAGTCAGATAAGTTAATAAATCATGTAATAATAAATGTGAATTTCTTCATTGATGATATTACTCAGCTGTTGACATTACAACATTGAAGAAAGTGGTCTGAACAGGTTGAATTTAGTTTTTGATATCCTCTGTGATTCTTGGGAGAGTAGGACAGTTTAAAAGGGAGAGATCCTTGAGACACTTTATATTTCTGCTTCTGAATGTAATACCCCAAAGAATGTTGGTTCTCAGTAAATGTTTCTTTTGATAGATGGTTGAACTAATGACTACTTCATTTATATATCGGGGGGGTATGGATTTAGGTGTGATAATACAGATATGAACCATGGGTAGTGATTTATGCAGATTTTACTATGTAGTATTCCTACTGAGTGTCCTTAAGGGTAATGATGGAGATTGAATTACATTGAAGTAATTCTAATTTCTCCAAACAAATATTAAGTATGTTTTATGAAAATAGCAAAATTTGGTTTTTACAGAAAAAGTTCAGCATTAGTAAGTTTATAACCAGATAGGCCAAAGGTTTTAGATGTTGTTTTTTTTTTTTTACATGAGAAGCTATTTGAGTTCATATGGATGGTAAGATTGCTGAAATATGTCAGAATTGAAATAGAACTCATTATCATGTCTTTATAAGTTAAATTTTAAATCTTCATGCTTTCATGTCCTGTAAAATATGTTTAGATAATGGATGTGTTTAGCTATCAAATAATAAATGACTCTCTATAACCTTTGACTTTAACAATTCTTACTGGACATAGTAGTGTAATATGTCATTCAAATCATTTAAAAATTGTCTCCTTTTGAACAGGGAATCGCTAAAATACCATGTACTGACCTATGAATTGGACTAAATACAGGGATTATATTTTTGCTATTTTATTCCTTTCATCATTGAAACTCTTTTGTTGTAGAGCACATGACATATTTCCTTCATATATTAAACTTAACAGCAGCTGACATCTAATAGATGTCTGCTGTAAAATTTTCATCTGTCAGCATACTTCTGAAAACATTTTTGCTTTCTGCTATAAGACAACATTCTAATGTGCACATGTACAGCATTTTCATACCCTGTCACTTAATTCCCAATTTGCATGATAACAACATCATAATACTATAAAAGAGATATTAAGAAAAAATAACTTGAACTGCTTATGATTCCAAAATTGAAGAGATGCTATAAAAGCATTGTTGATTGGAAAATATCTCCTTGAGGCGGATTGTGATGAAGGCTTAATGACTTATAAATACGAGAGCTTTCTTCATCCAGTGAGATCAGGATGTATCATTTCTTTGTACAAAAGTCTCCCATGACCAGTTGTTTAGCCTTTAGTGGTACAAAGTTTTCAGTTTTGTAGAAAGTTGTACGAGTCCTACTGGCTGTGGAACATTTGTCCTTGCTGGTAGAAGGAAGATCCAGAGAGTTCATTTGCATCAACTTTTAACACTACCCTCTGGATTTTCTATATATTAATATATATTCTCAAGGAATATTTGGTGTACATGAATTTATTTTTTTACACCTCAAAGCTTTGCCTTGATACTATCTTGATCAAGGAACTTCTCCTGCCAGATCTCAGAATTCTCAGCCAGTGCCTCTGATCCACGTATTTAGGTCTAATATTCTTTCTGGTGAGAAGATATTGCCTGTTATGTGTTAAGTGGTATGGGAGGAAAATCTTTTTCTCTCAGATGCTTTGTCCCATGTTCTTGGTACCACTTGTTGCTAAGAATAGATGCAGAATAAAGCTCACATTATTCTTTTCACATGATAGAATTAAATATTCACATAATATGGGGTTCTCTAGGATAATCCTTGACATCCTATTATTGAAAAAAGCAATATATATAGGAGGCCTTGGAGATCTGGTACAATTAAGTGTTCTGTATTATTTCTCTGAAAAGTCTTCTTGATTCCTCAGCCAGTTGAGATTGTGTATCCTATACAGGTTATGAGAAGTTCAGCAAGAAAACTGTTTTAGGTCAGACATGTCAGAAAAAGTCCTATGGAAGAAGATAGCAACTCCATGACAGGAGAACTTTAGAAAGTTTTTAGTGTAGTTATTAAAAATACCTTATTATGTTGACAGCATGGAGCCATAACAGGAAAGAATTCTGTGCCTGTTATGTCATGTGTTGTACTCAGCACATAAGTTATGACTCTGACCTTACTAGGTAGGCATTGTTTTATCTTTCTATTAAATTAGTGAGGACACTGAGGCAAAGAGAGTTGAAATAATTAGTAACTAGTAAGTAGCGGATCCAAGATTGGAACTTAGATCATGGACTATCGAGATCTGCTGTACTACCAGGCTGTCCTGCAATTTAATTTGTATATATGCAGATTGGAAGACATTGCATAATTCAGAGTGTTCAACATGAGTTAGGTCTTGACTCAGTTACATTTTATTAACCAAGCCATTTTGTCACTTGTTATCAATTTAGAAGAGATCAATTAAACTCTGAATAGTGATCAGTTTCAGTCAGTTCAGCTTCCCTTAGTGAGGGACTGAGCTCTCTCATGACTGAGACACTTATGCACTGTCTGGTGTGTGGCATTTCTCATGGGTGGCACTGAAGAGGAAACAAGTTTCCTTCTATTCTACTTTATCAACAATCTGTGATCTTCTATTCAAATAATCTTTCTTTATGACCTTTGCTTATCTCTGAGAGGAACACAAATGCAGTAAAAGTGTATTTTAATTACAAGAACACAATGTAATTCTACCTCTAATTTTAAAATATATGCTTGGAGTATGCCATTTCACAGAGGTTAATTTGACTTATACTCTGGGAGCAAATATTGAAAACTTACCTTACAATTTGTGGTGAAACTATTAATGTCAGATACAGTGCTCAGTTGTTGGTCTCCAATTTTTATTTTATTTGTTTGTCATGTTAAAATTTTTCTCATTTTTGCACAATATTAATTATGCAATCCTAATTTTCTCAGTGTTACATCATAACTAATGTTGTCATTATTATTTATTGAGTTTCTCTTTTTGTGCCAGAGTTTAAGAATTGAAGGTATAAATCAGATTCTTTATCCATCAAATGCTAAATGTACACAAAAATTTTCAGAAAAATATTTTTTGTTGACATTTGCAAATTCCATTGTGAACACTTAAGGAATATTCCAGAGTGTCTTGAAATGCTAAAATGAAAAGGATAGGTCAAGTTTCTAAGATCTCATTAGTTCTTATTATGCACTAAGGTTTTGCTACTTGATTAATACATATTAATTATACTATGTAACCTTTACAAAATTCCTATAATGTGATTATTTTTAATTCTGCTTTATAGGTGAGAGTGCGAGAGGGACTTAGATAAAGTAGCTGGATGGAAATCACACATCTCCTGAATGGCAGAGGTGATATTTGAACACAGGTAGTTTAATTCCAAAGCCAATTTTCTTCCCCTACATGTCTTAAAAAAATCAGACACTTTGAGAAGAATGAAATTCCTTTTGCTGTGTAGCAAGAGAGATTCTTGAATTATAATGAAAAGGAAAATCCTGAACAGAATAGTCAGATAACTGAAAACTCTTCATTAGCTTGGGAAGGACATAGATCTGGAAATGAAAGAGAAATATTGTTGACGGTGCAGGAATGGAGAGAAAAATTCTCCCTACTCTTCTGGGTTCTTCTCAGTGTGGTCCAGCAATCAAATTAATCTCAGACTGACTACTAGGAGAAAACAAACAGATTTAATTACAAATATATGGAAATCTACATGTAAATTATAGAGTAAATGGGACAAAGTAAGAATTTTTATCCTGAGCTAAGGAATGGGATGTGGGTCTGGAACTTCAAAGGGAGAAGAAGGTGACTCATGACAAAGATCAGATGCTCTGTAACTAGATGTTTACCCTTTTAAATAGGTAGGTTTCTACCATAGAGGTATTATTTCTAGAGATAACTCAAAATCTGGGTAACACCCTCAAGTCTTCATTCTTTGGAGTGGTTGAGGAAGTGGTAACAGTTTCTCATGAAGCCCACAGGACCTCAATGGACTTTAGCTCAAAATAATCCACACTCTTGGGTAATATGTGTATTCTTGACATCTTGGGTGCAGACATATATGAACATCTTAGGGAGGTTTATCCTTCAATAGAAAGGTAATTGCAAGTTTATACTTAGGTGATAAATAAATTTATATATGTGTGATTAATGAAAAATTAATGTATTACTTAGTACATAAAAATCAACATCTTAGAAATATATAGTTGTAGAGAGAGGATACGAAGAAGGGAATTATTCAGAGGAGAAATGACCTGTGATCAGGAATTCTTAACATATTTGTCTTCACAGGTGTGGGATGAGCAAAAATAAGTAGTTCCTATTCAAGCATTAGAGTATATAAGCATTGTTTCACTTTGATACCAATACCTTCTCTGACAAAAAATGTAGTTGGACTTTGGCATTACTATAATAACTAGTACCTATTCCTGACTTTAACTACATCCAGACTTCCTGCTGCTTCTCTCTTTAGACAATCTAGCTGTGAGTAGCTCATTTTCTTACCACAGAATTAATGTTCTAGCATACAAGACTCTTTGTATTCCAGACTGTAGTGCCACTGAACTTTGACTTTGAGTTTTGTTCTTGAAAAGTCATCCCCTCACCTGTCCATAATTTACCAACAACATCCATAACCTCTTTAAGTGTTGCTAAAGTCAGTACCACCACAGTTCTAGCCCAGGCTATCTTTGATCCTGCTCTGACTTGATTTTCCTTGCCCTTGACTTATTTTACCATTTTTGTGATGCTATTACACCCATCAGAATGATGTCTTTTATTTTATATTCCAAAAGATATCTTTTAAAGAAAGGTTCAGTAGGAAGGCAAGCAGGAAGCAAGAGCGAGGAGGAAGAAACATTTATTTTATTTAGCTGTTCATGTTGGTTGTTCCCTCTGGCCCTGAGACATGAACCCAGGTCCTTGAGATGCATCTAGACTGCTCCTGCAGGAGGCCACTGATTGAACTGCTTTGTCACCAGGTGTGCCTACTTCCAAATCCTAATGGAGAGATACTCTTGAAGTTGTGGAATTTGCAGTGTAAAGTACTCTTTTAAGATGCAGTTTATTTGTTGGTCACCTAAACATTTCTTGGTGTTTATCTCCTCAAAATCATTTAATAAAATTTGTACACTCCCACGATGGCCCATTCTTAATGCATCGACTTTATCTTTAACAACTAAATGGCTATTAATTTGAACTGAAAGTTTAGAAACCAGTACAGGAAATCTAACTTTAAAATATAAATCTTATCTAATACTGTTGTTTTGATTTTGTCATAAATAGTGATGCTTGACAAAAGATGCGACTTTATATAAAGAACGATCTGGGAGGTTTTGCATTTTTAAGTACTAACTGGATAAATGACACAGATAAATTATTTATTTTCTAAAATTGTACTTGAAAGTTGATGGTATCTGTTTTCCTGCATGTACCAACTGCACTACCTGAAGAATATCTATGAGGCATTTGATATGATAAATAGAATGAGAGAAAAAAGAAAGGAGGTGTATTGGAAGAGAAGAACAGTTTAACCTTCAAGGACAGAGAATATTCCTGAGATTAAGTAAAGTTTAGAACACAGATGAAAAGGTGGGATTATTCTCAAGTAAGACTGTGAGCATGTTTAAAAACCGCTGTTTGAAGTAGAATTAACTGCATTAAGGTTGAAAGAAAATCAGGTCAGAGGAGTCTTTGAATTGCCCACTGTTAAATCAACAAAGACTAAGGTGAATCTAATGTTCTGATGATCTATGTAGGCAAACCAAAATACAAGTCTGTAAGTGCTCCAAAGTTAAGAAACCAAAAACTGAGGACAAACAATCACAGTCAATAAGGCCTTAGCATATAGGCAATTCAATAATTTCCTCCTTTCCGTCCACATTTTCCCTAAATCTTCCCCTTCCATTGTCATCAGAGTGGTTCTAACATCTGGTTTGATATCACCCAATTTGAACTGATTTTTGCTTAAATAACATTTTTAGTATGCCTCACTTTATCTTTTAACACTACCAAGTGTACTGTAATTACTGGCCAAAAGGTTTTACTGAGTTTCAGAGGAACAAGAATTGGATATGTTTGTGATGAGTTGGAAGTAACAGAGATAATTAGGGTTTACAAGCTAGACATTTATGACAAGTAAAAATTTTTAACAAAACTGCATGAAGACCTTCAAGAAAAGAGGACCTATCTATTGGCTGCATGAGGCTCCAAATTATAATCAATTCCTCTTTAAAAATAAAGCTTTTAAATATATGATTAAAAACGTGGTGTTTTTTGTTTTATTATCAGTAGAATTTTACTGATGAATTATGTGCCTGCCTTCATTATGCCTTAAGATTAGACAATTCATGACTGTGCTCACTATTAAGGCATTGGAAGGCTAATAAGCAGATTTGCAGTAAGTAACATCTGCAGAGGAAAGGCTTATTGGAATACCTATTTGTTTATATATGTACACAGCATAGGTAAGCTCAGTTGAAAAAACTGGATTAGGCATATCAATGTTTATGTGAAAGAAGAATACAACAAATATTCCAAATTGAATGAGTTATTATTTATATGTATATAATATAAAATTAAAATAATTTAATTTGCAAATTAATATCTATCATATCTTTTCACTATTAATATCAATAAAAAGTCACTTCTAAGAAAATAATATATTTATAAGTGGAAAATACAAGCTGAAAAATGACTATCAGTAAATTAATTCTGCATTATAATTAATATGGAGTGCCAAGAGATACATTATGAATACAAGATAATTAATATGTTGCTATAACTATATCATAAAATTTTAATTATAATTCCTAGTCTTCTGTTTGTATCCTTTTTTCCCCTGATCATAATATTTGAATTTTTATTTTTATCCTGTGTGCTTTGAATGCCACTAATCCCTTTTAAAAACAGCTTAAATATCCATACTTCTTTACTAAGTTGTTTTCATTAATGCCATGAACAATCTAATAATGACGTAGACTTAAATGCACTGATGTGAAATGACCTTGCATGAAGTGGTGCACCTTGGTGGAGCAGGAGTTGGGTTACTAGTCTCCAAAGGAGCACATACCACTGGGTATGAGTCCTGGATCCCTGCATAGGAGGGATGAAGGAGCAATAAGATTGAACAACTAAATAAAAATAAAGAAAATAAGGTTGCTTCTTCCTATCTCTTCCTGCCTGCCTGCCTGTCTGCTTCTCTTCATTCCAGCCTGTACCTTTCCTTAAAAAAAACAAAAATACAGCCTAAAGTGGGAAAATTAAAAATAGCAATCAAAGAGATGTATAATAAAAGTCTACTTAAGACTGTGATATAATTATGAGTTGGAGCTCCCTGTGCTTACTCTGACTTGCTGGATGAATATTACAATATGATTACTGGGGGAATCCACATATAATATCTTAAGCACATAATTATTTTTTTTGTTGAAATGGGGGTTTGTGGGTTATGAGCAACTAAGAGTCTGGTTTCTTTTTGGGGAGACCAGCAAGAGAGTGACATTTGAATTGAGAACTTCCCCAGTAGTGTCAGCTCTGCTGAGAGGGGACTGCTTCTCTCCCACAAAGCCTTTGGTGGCAGGTGCCAAAATCTGGAGACTTTGGAGACCTTATGGGCAGAGTCCAAAGCATCTCAGTTTGGCTTAATTCAACTTCTATATTTGTACTGCTTCTGAGTGGGTACTATGTGGGTCACCTCTTAAATTTCGTGTCTTGGTCTCTCTGCTAAGGAAGGCTTTTTCAGTGTTACCCAGTAGCTTTTAGGTATGAGTCTTCACTCAGTAGAGGAACATTTATCAGTGCTTGCTTAGCATGTCCCCATGTCCCCTTATCTATCCTTGTTTAGCTTGTTAATCAATAACCTTATAAGCTAGTGGTTGATTTTATTTTAAATTGTCATATAAGTCACTCTTTTAATTATACTAATTCCTTATCAGTTTGGATTATTACAATAATAATACATATAACAAATGAAAAAAATGCCAAAGAAAGAGGGCACAAAACCAGTGCTGCACTTTCTTTTGTGTTGTTCCCATGTCCTAAAATTGCAGGAGGAGAAAACAATATGCTCAGCCACAAGCTATAAATATAAGGGAGAGTAAACCAGATCTCAGAGGCTGTGGAAAGGGTCAAGGAGAATCCACTCAATATCTAGAGAGCACATAAATGATCTTGACAGATCATTCTACTAGAAACATAAAGAAAATGTAGAGCGTAGAGTATCACTATATAAACACACTACTATGGGAGATGGAACAAGGGAAGAAGTATAAAATGTGAATAAAACATGAAGAATTCATCTGAAACAGAAGAAAAGTCCTCAAGAGCTTTTCATTAAAGAAGAATTTTATAAGTATATTAAATCAAAATATAAGAGCTTAAATATAGTAAAGACCAGATCAAAATGAATGAAATTCTGAAATGCAAAATAATACAAAACCGGGGACAAAGGATAATTCTAAAAAGTAAATTAAAAACTTAAATGGCCAGAGAACAAATTAGAAGCAAATAATAATGATATAGAATAAAAACTTGTTTTAATTAAGGGAAACAAAGGAAAAAGGACACAAAGCTGTGCTTTCTTACTATGAGTTAGGTAGGCCTGGCTGGGGTCTAGTCTTAAGTAATAATTGTGCTTCTGTTCTTTGTTCAATGATTTTTTAAAAGGTTTTGTAAAAGAATGGACAACACAAAGATAGATTGAGAAAGAGTTTGTAAAATTTCTTAATAGAGGGATATAATTCGTCTTTAAGTCACTTGACTTTAAATAAAGACTATTTTTGGTTATTTGAAATTAAACCAGTCATGTGACTTAATCTAATGGCAGCAATATGACCAGATGATTTCTTTTTGAATAACTCATTGACTTCCCTTATAAAAGGAAAAAAATTTAATTTTCACTGCAAGCTTATAGCCAAAAATGCATTCGATTTAGGCACTGTGTTTGGTTGAGAAGAGGAAAGATTAAAAAAAAAAAGATGCCTCTATAACTTTTGATAACCAAAAGCCAAAAAAATAAAAGATAAAAGAGAAATACCAATACTAATTGGATGAGATTGATAGAAATTAAGAAATGAAAAAATTCAATTAAATATGAAGCAAAAAGTCCTCTTTCTTTCTGAATGGGTAAATAGATTATTAGGGGGAATTGGTGACTTGGTGGTGATTTGTTTTATTTTTCTATGAAGTGATTTTCTTAAATACAAGAAGACTGATTAGAAAACCACTTCCTTCCCAACTAGATAAGACTGACTAGAAAAAATGTACAAACTATTCCTAAGGATAGTAGTTTTGGATATTTCAACTAAGAATTGTTGATACATAAATATATATGTGTATATATATATATATATTTTAATCTGTTTGTGGAATGATACCCATTAACTTCTCCTGTCTGTGTAGGTCAACATGATGCTTAATGATTCAGCAATGAGGGTAAAATATCACATAATAATACTTTCTGAGAGAGAAGATATAAGATTGTAATGGGACATTTTTATTAAAATATTTTGATAAATATTATTCTCTTCCTTCATATTATTGAATACAATAGCATAAACAAAGAATACATATTTGTTCTATTCTTTGAGTCCTAGCTCTTTATCCTAGTTTCCTGAGACATTCAGATAATGTTAGGATTTGGGATGTAATAGAATAGACATCTCTGACTCCAGGGTTATTTTGTCTCCCCACTCCAATTTCAGCCCAACAAGATATCTATTGAGTCTTCTGATTTGTTTTCTTAGTCTTTCATTCATTCATTACATTATTTAGTAAATGTCTATTGTATGCCAGACATTATCACAGGTGCTGGTTATAAAACAATGAATAGTGCAGACAAATTCCCTGCACCCAGAGAATTTTCTTTCTGGTACAGTAAGCAAAGTAATGATGTTAAGAAACATTCTTTTCCCATTGTGATAACATTGCCTTTTGGCTATTCTGAATTTTTTCAACTTCAGCACTGATTCATTCAGGGCTGAATAATTCCTAGTGAGAGTGTGTCCTGTTCTCTGTTAGATGCATAGTAGTATCTTTGGCCTCTGCTCACTGGATTCCAGCAGAATCCCAATGTTGTGATAGTCAACAAGTTTCCAGAGATTATCAGATATCCAGAAAGGATAATAATCCTCAGGTTCAGAATTACTGAATAGACAACTCATTAGGGCTTCCTTTCAAAATGTTCCCATTTTTATACTACTCCTGTGCTGTGTTAGCGTCTACTCTAAGCTAAAGCTCCTTTTTTTATATTTGTTCTCAGCAATGCAGACTCTTTCCAAATCTACAATTTTGCAGGTTAAAGTACTTCATACCAGGGAGTGGATGCTTATTTCACAGAAATAATCTAAGAAGGTTTTGGTAAAATAACTTCTGTTTCAATGTCACATATATGTCACTTGTTTTCTGAGTTCGAGTGGTGTATACTGATAATCTATTACTTTTCCTATTTGACTCATGGCAATGGTTGCTAATATTTTTTCTGTGTGTGGTTTAGAGTGTTCTTATTGAATGACTTTGCAGTGGCCTATTTCTTGTTACCTAAACATGCTGATAACCCTCTCCCAGACTACAAATTGTTTTCTATATAGATATTTATTCGTCTTTTCTTTGTCAAAACACCTCCTTCTCCTTCTTGGTTTAAAAAATAGTATCAAATCAATGAGAACTTAACTATAGCATTCTACAGAAATTAGAGTCTACATCTTTCCTTGTGGCTTATTGTGGTGTTAAGGGTAAGGTTGGGGTATTTAACTGTCTTGTGAGAAAATTTTTGTTGTCTTTTTTTCCTCTAATTCTATTGCAAATTTCGAAGACCTGACTCTGGACACATATCTAAATTTAATAATACTGTTTTTAATTGAAGCCTTTTATATCTTCCTTTTGTTATCCTTGAGAGAAGATTGGCAGTGTTTGTATTTCCATTACCAATAGGAAAAAATGAAGTGTAACTGTATTCTTCTATTATAAACAATAGCCAAGGATATATTTATAGTTTGTTGAAGCCAATATGAGCTCCTCTGCAATGCTGCACAATTTAAATCCTGCACTAAATGATATTTACACACGGATCACCCCTGGTTCTCTCCCCAGCATTGTGCAGTGAATTGTGCGTGCCTTTCCTTTGTGGGTATGCTGTGGCACAGGTTCCAGTGCTCACATGCCTGTGATGAACTACATTCCAGCTTTCCGTGCACATCTTGTCTTATGGAAGACAACTGTTAAATGAGAGATCTATTTTCAGTGAGCTAGCCTGGATGATACCATTTTTTGAGTCACCATCACACTGGTTGTAGAAACAAGATGACCCAAGAGTGTCCCACATGTAGTCCCACAAAATTCCACCTGCTGCATGGTTGATTCAGTTGCCATAGGGCTTTGCTTAGAGTCCTTTCTTAACCCTCTCTTGAATCAGGACCTTGGTTCATATATTCTCCTGACATGTGATTAGAGAGTCTCATACATATATATTGGGGAAGTCTTTCTTTTAAGAATTGTACCAGTATTTTGCAAAATTCATAAAAGAAATGAGGATTTTTGTTTATTTTTTAATCGAGGAATTTTAAGGAAAAGGTTAAGAAGACCATACAGCTCAGTGAGGTCTTACTTTAACCTAAAGATATAATTTTTCCTGAATAGAGTGCTCTCTTCTAAATGCTCTTGAGCATGTTAGTTTTGACAAAATTTCAAGAAAAAGATGCAGAACTCCCAGGTGGGATCTGCTCAATGGCCCCTGACTAATGATTATGAAATTTTCTTCCTGTTCCTCCTCTCATCTGCAGTATGTAACTTTTAACAGCTCTTTCTTTTAGCTGTAGCAAAAATAAGCTTGTAGCCTAAAGGAAAGTGACGACTATGCAACAACATATTTTAATGGCTGTCTGGTCCAGAATATGGGTTACTCTAAAATATTAAATTGCAACCATGAATCCCCTTTGAATTCCTGAAGGTTTTCTTGCTCTTTGCCAGCTACTTTATCCTAAAATACATGAAGACAACAAAAGAATGACAAATCTAAACTGCAGATGTTTTTTCCCTTTCTCTCATTTCATTCATTTTTAATGCAGATGATGGGATCTTTGGGACTTAGAGCCATATTTGACAGCTTTTTCATGTTTATTTGGACTGTGAGTTATGCTACAATTTGGATTTAAGGTACTCTTTCCAAGAATAAGTCTTTGTAATCCATGCATTTTTTAGTGACTCAGATGTGAATAAACAGGTTTTATTGTTTCTTTCTTGTGATTTACACATTTATACATGTATTTCATTTTTTAAACAAAGATTCCATTTTCTTCTGATTTGAGACAAAAATAGTGGAATATATTTCTGTTTTTTGTGCAGCATTGCTGAAGAGTAAAAAGGCAAAGAAACTATCAAAGTGAACCCCCATTATTTACTTTAAACAATAAACATTCTTCAAATACATAAATTACATATTTTGTGTATTTATGTTACTTGCTTTTTCTTAGCATTTGTCTCAGAACTAGTCCCAATATTCTGCATAGCCTACATGCACAATAAATGCCTGCAGTCTCACTAAATGAAACAATCATTTTGAAGCTTGCCATCAAAGAAAGCTTCTCTGCAGTATTAAATAAACTTAGGCATATTTTTCTTTGGCAAAATGAATTTTATTACAGGTATTTTGCTTGTTAAAAACCCCAAAATTCAGTTTTCTTCATTGTATCATGTCAAAAAAACCGTAAAGCTTTATTACTTATCCCTATATTATACTACCACCCTCTTCTTAACCAATTTCTCTCCTTATTGTGGCGTGGGGTTCGGGATGATAGTAGACATTGGTGTTCCAAAAAATGTTAGGTGTACCCTGGTGGCCTAGTGGATAAGGCCACTGGGCACAGTCTACAGACATCCCAAGGACCCAGTTGGAACTCTGTCCTGGAGGAACATACAAGATAAGTGACTACATAAAATAAATGAATGTTTTTTCCTCTTCTCTCTCCTGCCTGCCTGCCTGCTCTCCTTCATTCCTGTCTGCCCCTTTCCTTTAAAAACAAAAACAAAACAAAACTCAGAATGATTTATATATGCTCTTCTTTCCTTCATAACAAAGAGTTCAGAATTCTTTTTGAAGTAGAAACCAGCTTGAAAATTTGTGTTAAAATCCTAAAATGCTTTTTTTCAAGTTAAAAAACTCAGGCAGTTATTTATATTGCTCATTTTTGTGTGTGATTACTTTCTATGGAGTGGGCACAGTGTGAAGTTTTGAGGCAGTGAATGCATCTTATTGGTATTTGAAATTACTTTTTCCCCTTGATGACCCCTTGTTTAAATCCTGGGATTCTTAATAGTCTGTTACTTTCCAGATATACACCAAATTGATTAATTATTTCTCTGAAATCTTATAAACCTTCATAAATCTTTGGCTAAACTGCTCACTTGGCCCTTAAAACACTAAATGGAGAGCTCCTGAAGCAAAGAGCATACCCCGCACTATTTTGTCATTTTGGTATTCATTATCATATCCAAATTGCATGAAAAATTCTAGTGTCAGATCTGTCAACAATCATATGTAATTTTAAATTTATCTTGATGTCCGTTTCCCATAAGTAAACAGACACAGAAACAAATGGAATCTGCATATTCCTGCTGTTATATAACAAAAAGATCATGAAATTATTTCTACCTAGGGTTATTATTACTGGCCAGATTTCACTCATTTGTCAAACAAAGAAAACCCTACTTTCAAAAAAGGATGGATGAATAGATAATTTTTATTTTTTTCTCCTTTGTATTTGGATTTTTTTAAAGGAAGGTATCTGCTAGTATATATTGTCTAGTGATTATTAATGACCATGTGAATGAAACAGTAGAGAATTAATACAAATTAAAATTGGGAATAACCAATAATTCTAAATTCAACTATGTGGATTTTCTGATAATCATGAGTATTTGTGAATTTATTACTAATTAAGATTCATGTCTGGTGGAACTGATTTTATTTACTCTAATTTCTGCCACTTTGTATGTAAGAGAGACAACTCAGAATCTCTAAACTTCTATAAAATGAGGAAATAATTCTGTCGCCTTCATTTTGTATTAGTACTAGCACATACAGGCTTAGATGTATATAGAAATACATCAGAATTAATTGACAGACTAGACAGAGTATTTGGATCTACTCAGTGGCTAATGATAATTTAAATGACTCAAAAAAGTAATGACATTTTTAAGAGCATAGGAGAAAGCTATAATTGAATAGATGATAGCAAACCCAAATTGCCACTTAAAACAATGAAAAATTCCAGGTAAAATACAATTTAAGGTCTCCTTGAAGTCATTCAGTGCTATTATGGTAACATCTAGATACTGAAATCTTGGAATAGTGGAAGCATTGAGAGAAGAACCCAACGTTCTGTCATGCTGTATTCCATAAGGAATTTGTCAAATCTTAGTATGAGGAGAGAGGCTGAAATCAGGCAGAGGGGAGTTAGCAGCCAAGAACAAGAGAAGTGAACAGAGTTTGGGCAATCTGACAGTGTTGGAATACAAAAGTCCCAAGTCAGGCAGGATTTCAAAGGCCAATATCCAGGAGCAAAGGGAGGGTCTGAGTGTGAGCCATATCCTATTTATTAATTTCTTATGGTACTTCAGGATAGAGACTGTGAAATTAACATAATACTTAAAAATAAAAACAACTATCATTAAAGTCTTGGTGAAGAGGAGGAAAAAAGTGGAATTTCTTGACCAGCAGGAGAAAGCCTTAGTAAATACTTGAGATCTTTGAAAATTAAACCAAGGAGCTTAGGTCAAATAGAGGCACACAAAGCTTCCCCCAAACTATACCACATCCTTCAATCAGTTCATGACCTGATTGAATACAGTGATTTGCAGCCCTCTAGGGATGATTGCAATTCTATCTGAAAAAAAGACATTATCTGATGATCTAAATGTTGGTATAGCAAAATAATGCAACAGGAAAATCAGCAATAGCAACAAAGCTTAGATGATTCAGATGTTATCCTCATGAGACCTGCCTTATATTTGTGATTAATATGTTCAATAACATGGATAATTTAATAATAATAAATTTAATAATAATCAGTAGTTTAATAATAATTTAATCAGAGAACTGTTATCTAGTGGGAAAGTAAGAAAGGAAAGTTTTTGAGCTAAAAGCAATAACTGGAACTGAAAAGTCAGCAGTGGAGCTGCCTACAAACTGGGAAAAACTGCAAAGGTGATTAAAATAAAGAATAAAACACTAGGTGAGTGAAAAAATCATTTGGGCTGAAGAAAGAGAAGAACATGTGGAAAGTAAGAATAATGTACTGGAGACACATGGGGCAGAGTGATATCGACTAGTAGATATTTGATATCTACTATATGTGTTGACATTATAATGATCCTTACTAATCAAGAAATGGGTGGAATTAAACTAGAGTGATTTATGCTAAGAACTGATAATGAAAAGCAACCATTTGCTTATGATAGCATTGATGAAAGGACCCACAATACAGGTTCATCAAGATGGCCTAGCAGTTTACAGGTGTCTATGATACTACAGCTCTCATGTTGTATAAATATGGCACTGAAACAGATCATTCTAAGAAGATTATCCTTGCTTTAAGGTTTGAAAATATTCTTTAAAAATAAATATGACATAATCTGTATATCCATTCAAGCAAAAACTAAAGACATCATTACCAGCAGACCCACACTTAAAAAAAGGCAACATCAAAAGGGAATTCCTTAGACAGCAATGTGATCAGTCACAGCTAGAAGCTGAGAAGTGCATGAAGGAATGAAAACTCTAGAAAACTAATTATATGGATATTGTTTACACATAACCATATTATTAACATATTGAGAGACATAAAATGTATGTGGAGTTAAAATATATGACATAACACATTAACACATAGCACAAAACACATAACACATTAAGAGGCAGAGGAATAAACAGTAAATATGTATTAAGGTCATCATATATTCAGGTAAGAAGTAAAAAAATAACTTATTTTTGACTAATAAATAAAATACATATTGTAATCACTGTAATAATTATATAGAATGTATAACTACCAAACTAATGCAAAGAAAATGCACCAATAATAAACTTATTCACAAAGATAAAAGAAAGAACATAAAAAGGGTAGGATCAACAGAAATAGTAAAAACTAAATAGAACATATATCAAAATATATATATTTAATGTAAGTAGACACAATCCTCCAATTAAACAGAACAACATTAAGAATAGATTAAGAAGTACTCAAATTTACTGACAGTGAGAGAGACAAGGTCAAAGTCAAATTTGGGAAAAGATATGTAAAAAGAAATCTGGTATGTCAGTAAGAGAAACAAAGTAGACACAATGATAAGAAATATAATGAGAGATAATTATTGTTTTGTAATGATACAAGGGTCAATACAGTAAAAAGTTATAATTGTTATATTTATATGAACCTAACAGCAGAGATTCAAATATGTAGGAAAAATGTTAACAGAATTACATGACTAATCTAAAATACTAGTGAGAGACTCTTAACAGACCTCTCCCAATTGCTGATAGTATAAGCAGACCTCCCCAAAAATTTACCAAGTAAATATAGAGAGTATACACATTGTATGTTTATTACAATGTACATAACTGCCAAATTTACTTCAATAAGACTATGCCTCCAACAATGACAGAATAAGCAATATCTTCAATGCATAGAGACCATGTATGTAATCAATTTTGGAAGTTATTTATGTGTACTTGAAATATTTGTATATTCAGTTATTTTTATAAAGTAGAAGTGTAGTTTTTAAAGAACATAATCCACAAGTCATGTTAATGGAAGTTAGAAGTATTTTTAACTAATATTAGAAATAACACGTATGAAAGTTTATTGGTTGTGACTATGCCCCCAAAAATTCATATTCAAATAATCATTATACTTATTTACTATAACAAATTAGGAAAAGACCAAATGAAATACAGTAAAAGCACAAGGAAGAAAATAATATAAATAAGGGTAAAACTATTAACTAGAAAAGGTATACTAAAAATTAATTAATGAAAAGGTTGATATTTAAAAATATATAAAATTCACATATACACAGTAAAAGTGAGACAGCTTTACATCTAATTTTCCCAAGCATTAATAGCATTAGCACAGATATAACACTAACATTATGCAAAAGTTTCCAGAGCAAGGAAATATAGGAAACTTTGACAAATCATTTTTAAGGGCTCTCAGAGCCTTGTTACTATTGTATGTCAAAGATAAGAAAAAGAACAGTTATGTTCAGTTGCTCTCATGAAAATAAATATGAAATTGATAAAATCCTATGCCATGTGTCATAATTTAGCAGTATTTAAAATAACACATTGCCATGTAGCACCTATCCAGGAAAGATAAAATATAAAATTTACACATAAAGTAAATAAATTATTTAATATTAGTCACTACATAGAATAAAGGATAAAAACCATAATTGCAATCATAGATTCAGTAAAGGTCTCTGATATAGTTCAAATTCCATATTCATTTATTATAAAACTCTTAGCAAAGAAGGAATCTAAAAAATTGCTTTACACTGATGTTGGTTATAAAAACATGCTTTAAGTGTTACACTTGATAGTGGAATAGTGAATGTTAGACGAAAATTGGGAGAATATAAGGATGTCTAAAATAATCACTGCTCTTTATTACTTTATTGGATGTCTCAGCCTATGCAATAAGACAAGGAAAAAAAAAAACAGCTTTAAGAATTATAAAGGATAAAAATAACTTTTAGTATTTATGGATGACTTGATATTCTGCATGAAAAAATCTAAAAGTGTCAGTGAAGACTCCATTAGATTTTCCTAAGTGAATCACAAATCATTATATATCCATAAGTTAATATAAAAATTTTTGTTAATATAAAAATTGTGTTTATACACCAGCAACCTGAAAACAAATAAAATCTTTTGACAAAATTTAAAAAAATCTAAACAAATGATGGCATACTAGCATCTCATGGATTGGAAGACTAATGTATGTCTATCAGTTTTATTCAGTTGTGTCTATAAATTCCAAAATACAGGTACAATTCAAATAAAAATGAGAACATATTTTATTATGGAAATTAAAAAGTTTTTTTTAAGTTAATTTTGAATTTGTGTAAAATATAAAGCTGATTCTGAAAAAACTTTTTTGTCCTCTGGAAGAGGACAGGCTTGCACTACTATATATTAAGTATTATTATTCAGACTCCATAATTAAGAAAGTATTTTATTAGTCCTAATGTAGACAAATGAACTAATAAAACAGAATTGAAGCAAGAGAAATCCCAAAATTCTTTAGTCAAGTGATATATGACAAAGGTGACACACAGTGATAACAGTGGTGAAATAATGTCTTCTGTGAGAAATATTGCTGAACGGATTGGGGATCTATTAGGGGTACAAACATGAACCTCAACCTCACTTCACACTTCATACAAAAAATCAGGTCCAGATGTATTATAGATCTGAAAATGAAAGTCAAAATAATACACTTTTCAAAGTAAATGTAGAAGAGTATCTTCATGTCCTTAGAGTAGGCTGAGATGAGTTTTTCATGGAGATTGAATGCATTAACCATAAAAGCAAAGTGTGATAAATTGAAATTCAACAAATATTACCACCTGATTTCATCACAGATGCGTTAACACACAAACCCAGGGTCTGAATCCACTCACATTGTTGTTAAAAATGCTACAGGTTTGTTATTTTTAAACAGGGAACATTTATTTCCCTTAGTTCTAGAGGCTCAAAGTCCAATATAAGAGTGCCAGCATGATCAGGTTCTGAGGAAAGCTCTTTCCAGGTGTCAAACTGTTGACTTCAAAGGCCGTTGCTCACATGTGGAAAGACTGAGGGAGGTCTCAGGCCTCAAATATGAGGGCATTATCACATTCATGAGGGTTCCACCCTGACCAAATGACCTCCCCACAGTCCCATGTCACAAACATCATCACCTTGGACATTAGGTGTTTAATATATGAATTGCGGGTAAGAACACAGACATGTAGTACATAGCACCAGTTTAATTATGAGAAAACAACAGACAAATCTCAATTGAGGGCCATTCTACAAATAACCTAATAAGTAATTGTCAAAACTTGTCAAGATGATTGTAAACAAAATGTGAGAAATTATCACATCCAAAAGGTGGCTAAGAAAAATGATGACTAAATGTAATGTAGTATGCTGAATGGGATCCTGGAAGAGAAAATAAATCTATGGATCTACATATTATATTATATACATATTTTTTAAAGGAAATTTAAATAAAATAGGGACTTGAGTTAATAAGATAATTATATACAAGTTTTGAACATTGACTTGATAATAATATACAGAATATTTCCCCCCAAATAACCATTCTACAAAGATCTCTCAAGAAATTTCAAAGGAAAGAAATAACAAAAATTGTTTTTTCTGATCATAGTACAATTAGACTGGAAATTAATTCTTAAGAGAAAAATTATAAAAACGTTATGTAAAAATTAAAGAAAGTTACTATCAAAATCAGTAAGACAAATATGGATCCATAACAGATATTTAAAAATTTGAACTAAGTGATAACAAAAATGGCACACCTCAAAGTTTTAACAATGAAGTTAAAATAATACTTAGAGAAAAATATATAATGTTAAATGAATATATATAAATAGAAGAGAGTATTGTATCTATTAAAGAAAAACTATGTATTTAATGGAATTGACTTACATTTTTCATGTTGCATATTAAATACTACAAAAGACAAAACAAGGAATATATGTACTTAATAGGAATTAAAAAGACAGGAGTACACAAGTATTAAATAGATTAATCCTTTAAAAGAAGAAAATATGATTGATTTTTAGTGATACTCATCAATGAAGAGATAAATTCCAAATTAACAATATTAAGAATTAAACAGGAGAAAATCAGAATAGATGTTACAGATTAAAAAGATAGAGTAATAGTATTTAAGAATAATTTTATGCCAATAAACCTAGAAATACAGATAAAGCTAATACATTATTCAGAAAGTATAGTATTAAAATACATTCAAGTAGAAATAGAAACTGGAATAATATTTTAAAAAATCTAGTCAATGATCAAAAATATTCCCACAAATTTATTTCCGAATCGGCTTCACTACTGAATGATATCAATAATTTAAGAAACTTAATTTGTATATTCCATTTATTATAGAGAAACTAAAGGAGAAGACTCTAAGACCAATTACATTGATTACAAATATAAATTTTGTACAAAAATGAAACACTAATTGCTTTTGTATGAAAAGTGAAATTACAGGTCAATTCTGTTCTAGCACAATGATATAAAACAAAATATATGTAAATCAAAATGTAGGGCAATATATGAGCAATAGGCATACAATCAAGTTGAGCTCATTTAGAAATTAAATAATATTATAACCTTAAGGAAATTCATTAATATAACCAGCCAATTAACAAAGTAAAATAGAAAAGTTATGTGTTTATTTCAACAGTTGCATAAAAATTTTGGAAATTCAACATTCATATTAACATTTAGCAAACTAGCAAGAATAATACTTTAGAAAAATCATATAATTTCATAACAGGAAATTTGTTCAATTAATCTTCCATCTTATTCCTCAAAGATCAGGGCATTCAGGATTTTTGATACCTGAACAAATTTTTAAATTATCAATCTAATACCATCTAATTTTTATAGAAATTAATACTTTTTTAAGAAATTGAAAGTAATTCCACTTGTTCTCTCTTATTCTATTTCTTAAAGATTAATTATATAAACATCAAAGAGGGAAATTCTCTTGTTTATGTTTTTCATGTATTTATCAAAAGTTTCTCCCCATTTTGTGTTTTCTCTTTTGCCTTCAATGATTTATATGTTCTCAGAAAAAATCAGTCTTTGGCCGTTTTGCCAATATAACTCCAGTTTATCTTCATCTGTTTTTAATCCTCAATAGCACATACATATGGTTACAGATGATCACATATTAACTTTCAAGTGTATAATTAGTGTCCAGAATTATTCAAACCTGAAAGATGGTGTCTTCTGAAAGAGAAATTGTGTATTAAAAAAGTCCCATAAAACTATACTTGATGAAGTAAAGAACACATGTAATCCTATATCAGAATATAAGCATATAATTAAGATTAAAAAGTGGATGGAAACATTGTAATGATGTTTCAGAACAGGAAGAGTCTGGGAGGCTGCAGTAAAGAGTATCATATCTAGAGAAAAGTGTTTGCACAGGAGAATCTGAGTTGTTCAGAAACCAAGTCAGCGTGTATCATGAAGAGGAGAGGATTGAAAACTGAAGACATTTGAAAGTACACATATGGAGAAGTTGGAACTCCTGATCTCCACCTCCCCCTTGCCTAATCAGATAACTATCCATCTTCTACCCTCATGGGAGATGAGAAGTCTATTCTCGGATAAAATTGAATCAAAGAAATTTCTGATTCTAAAATACCTGACTCAAAACAGGGTAAGCAGAGGTGTCATTATGAACATCATTATCATAAAGAATGAGACTTTTCAGTCTATTTCCCAGGTTAGCTCCTGGGAAACAGCAGAAAATTATCTTTCAATGTTTTTACCCCCATCTCCAAAGAGATGCTTTTCTGGTAAACTGATGTGTTCAAAAGATAAGTTCCAAGAAGCTTACCATGTGGATAACTTTGGATGAAAAACTTGCTGGTAGCTCTAACCAGAATGAAGATCAGTGATTTACAGCCACATGCATCAGGAAATTTTTGGTACCTTACTCTTCAACGTGAATGAATAAAGAAAATTTCACCATGGATAGAACATAAAATAAAAAGAGAAGGGGATCCACAGGAAAAGGAGATAATGCATAGAGAGATGCCCAAAAAAATAAAAGTAATCAGCTGCAAGGCATAATAGAAAATATGGAATTTAAAAAGGATGGAGGAAAAGCAAGAAAAAAGAGGATGATTTGAACTATAGTTGAGAAAATATCCATAACTGACATGCATGTTTCTCCAGAAGAAACAAATAACCATCTAAATTCCAGTGAAAACTATAGATTGACATTAAGACAGATTATGAAATCTGAGAAAATCAGGGACTTAGAGAATTTCTTGAAAGCTTCCAGAGAAGAAAGCATATGAATATGTTCATTTTTTGAAAATCATATGTAAATATAGATGAAGTAAGAAAGTTGTTGCACTTTGAATAGAAAGATTGGAAGCAATGTCAACATTCTGAGTCATTAAGATTATCACCATGGAGTCAAGTGAAAATTCTAAAAAATTTTCCCCTTTTCAGGGTTTTTAGAGATCCATGTAGATTTTATCTTACTAAAATGAGGCAGTAAACCAAGAAAGAACAGACAGGGAAATAAACCCAAAGGAGAGATGGAAGAAAATCCCTAATTGATAGGGAAAAAAAAGGAGAACCCAACGTGACATCTGTGCTGAACACTAACTGGATAGTCAGGTCTGACTGGCGTAGGAGAGGGAGAGAGCTCAGCTGGGAAAAAAGAGGAAAATTTGAATGGCTAAATTATTGACAGGCATTTTTTTGAACCCTTAGAGGAGTCTGGAATATGTATTTAGATGTGCAAAGAAAAAAAAAGATGAAAAAAAGACCATAATAATCACCTTCAGGGAAAAATTAATTGCAAAACAAAAATAATTCTACAAGATGTTCAACAGTGAACACTATTTAC
This sequence comes from Solenodon paradoxus, assembly GCA_004363575.1. Taxonomy (NCBI): domain Eukaryota; kingdom Metazoa; phylum Chordata; class Mammalia; order Eulipotyphla; family Solenodontidae; genus Solenodon; species Solenodon paradoxus. The sequence continues at coordinate 777,141 of RJWH01000353.1, read as the reverse complement.
AGAGATAATGACAGAGACACTAAATACAAATTTAATCAAAAGCAAATACAAGTGTGTTCAGAGGATGAGCAAACAGGAAGAAACGAAGTCAGTAAAACTGGACCCTCACCTACCATGTTAGGTTAGGTAGTCATTTTATAGCATCAGCTGATAATCAGCAAGTAGATAACAGTACAATCATAGCATTTAGAGATGTAGACTGAGTTTAATACTTCTCCAAATGTAAATAAATCATGTAATGAAAAGATGAAGTAGTGGTGTAGGCATTGAGAGTATTGAATAAATATGGTAGCATTTTACTTACTAATAGACAGTTTCTTATGATTATGTGCTATATTAAAAATTTTAAAGCAACCATCATGTCATTATATTTGCTATTTTTCTGCATATTAGAATATATTATTCTACAATAAAAATGTCTCAAATATTCAATATTAAAATAACTGGGTGTTCATTTATATAGGCAAAAGAAAAATCTATAATTATTTGGGCCTAGTATGGAGCTCTGTTTTATAGGTAAGCACACATGATTGTTTTCCTGGTCTTAATAAACACTGAATTTTCCAGGAATGAAACTACTTTGACTTGCAATACTTTTAGTGACATTATATTTACCAATATTGTTAGATAAGTTTATATTTTTAGCTGCAGTATATTTCATTATGTGTATTAGTGGAGCATTGGCCAAATGTTGGGTTTTTTTTTATTATCAATTACTTTCTACTTCTCATTTATATTTGAAATCTTTTACTTTTTAATAACCTTTTAGTTATATATGTGGGGAGATAATATTCCCTTTGAATTTCACGTAGGGTATCATAAAGGGGATTTGTAATAAACACTGGTAGGAACAGATCTGTGGTTCTGTGAGTACTGAGAAAGAGTGCACTAGGGCAAGACCGCTTCTTGATCTTCCTTCTGAAACCAGCCTCTGGGGCTTCAAAGACCCTTCATGACTCACCAGCATGGCCTGGACTGACAGTGCTTACCAAACATGGTACTCTTCCTTGTTGATTACTGGATCCATCTTAGACCAGTAATCCACGTATCTATTTCCCATTTTTCTGAATTGGGGGGTGAGATGGAACTTCTTTTCCATTTCAAGCAGAGGTATGCCATGTCATATTTTCATTGTCCACTCCCTACAAAGTAGCTAGGAAGCATTAGGATTTTCTGAATAATTATGAAAGACTTAATCTTAAGAAGAGGTCAAAATCATTTTTTTATTCTAATGTAATTTCATTGTTTATAGATATTATTGACAAATTATGATGATTCTCCCTTCTTTCTATATACCAAACTGCTCCAAATTTAGTAGCATGAGACAATAATAATCTTATTTGCTTCTAAATCTGTTGGCCAGCTGTGCCTTACTTCTGTTCTGGAGCAGCTTTATTCAACTGGTGGCTCAGCTGAGGTTGGATAGTCTAGAATGGTTTTCTTCACACACTTGGCAATTGGCAGGTCATTGTTCTCGTGAGTCTCAGTTGGGGCAGTTTGCCTCTGTTACATGAATCTCTCATCTATCCGTATATATAACCCCATGTTTCTAAGAAGTAAGAGAGGAACAGGCCAAAAGTCAGTACTTTCCTAACTTTGGCTTGCTTTATGCTTTGTTAATGTCCCATTAACCAAAACAAGACACAGGGCTAAGATCAAGTTAAACAATGGGAAAACTCAACTCCTCTTTTTGTGCAAGGAGTAATAAAATATTTTAGACACATTCAATTTTATTCAATATGCCACTTTCCCTTGAATTCCTAAGGACTAAAGAATCTTCATTATCTAATTGTCATAATTACATATATTTTTATACCTAAATTTTGCTCACATTCAGTCTAATAACCCTTGTTTAAATTTTAGATTTACCATTTTTTCCTTTGTCAAGTAAACACATGCACACACACAAACACATATACACACAGGACCAGTCATATTCTTTAATGGGTTTATATTATAATTTATTTCTGTCTCTTTATCCATTTACATTCCTAAGTTAGATTTTGCTTCCTTTGTTCATAGCAAAAAGTTGCAATCTAGAACAAGTTTAAAATTTAATTGTACATGAGTTTTTATCATTACCAACTTTGAGAGGTTTAGATACTCTAGTAAAATATAAGGCTCTAATAAGCATGGTCCAACATCTACTCCTGGAATTCATTTGGTCATTTAGTTAACCTTGCCAGGCATGAACCTAAATAGCGGAACATAACTGGAAGGAAGTATATGTTTCCAAATCAGGTGCACTAAATGTTTAACTATCATTTTCAAAGCAGGTATCTTTATGAAAATTACCAAATGCATGTTTAATTTTAAAAATATTCTTATGGGATGCTATTTTAAAATGAATAAATACAAAATAAAATTGACTCTCTCCCTACTTTTTATATCTAGCTTTAACTAACATTTCCTTCGTCTTTTATGGTTTTTTCAATTGACCTGATTGAAGGAGGTTTATAATTCACCTATACCCTTATCATGAAGTCAAACACTATGTAGGAAGGACAACATACATATGATCACCCCATGTCTTTGCTTGGGTATCAGTCTTTCTCCATGAAGCTAAGAGAGCTTTGTTTACATAGCTAGAATTCTAGGAAAATTAAAGGGATAGACGTGGTGATTCCAGTGCATGAAAAAGCAAATTAATTTTGTCATTCTCTCATTTCACTACAGCCAAAAAATAAAAAAGAATGTGCATATTGAATAAGATTGAAGACAAGAAAATAAGTAACGTATATCAACTTTATTATATTTTCTACGTTCTACAAATATATGCTCATTCTGTCTGTGCTAAAAAAGAATTCTGTCCTGGGAGATAACAAAGCAAACGTGGAATCCAAATACCACCCCTAGAATTAATCTGAAGTTGTACCTTTCCAAATCTTGTTTTATAAGTCAATTCAGTTTACCATCGCTTATCAACTGCTAGAGTTAAACATTAAGTTATGTTTCATTCTAAATTTAAACGAACATTTAAAACAACTTAATGATCAATCCAAATAAACATCACAATTTATAAAGCATAACATTTCAAAATTCTAGTATATGTAAGTGTGTGTATATCTCTGTGATGTGTAACTAATGAAATTTAATTTTTTAATTTTTATGTTACTATTTAAAATATGTGTACTTAAAATGAAAGAAGTCACTGTCTTTAGAATAGTCTTTGCTGTTACAAAATCGTTAAGGACTTGCCAACATTTAGCTTTAATTTCATTATTATTATTCTGAACAGTAAATTCATTATATTATAATAATAAGTAGTCTGATTTTCATTACATCAAAGGCACATCAACTAATGTATTTTGGTAGTTCTATTTGAAAAAAATTCTGATAAATTTACTTGATGAGGAAAAGTACACCGTATGACTTTTATTAAGATTTCAGAACAAATTAGAATGTGCCTAAAGATAAACAATTAAATTCAAGGTTGCCTTTACTTATTTTCAAATACAGAAATTTGTATTACACATTTATATCTTTGGATAATCATCACAATGTAATAGATGAGACTTCTAAATGAAGTATAGAGAATGCTTAGAATTTGGTAATTTAAGGATTAAAAACCAGGCACAGAAACCCCAATTAGCATTCTAAATGAATGATTTCCAGCCCTAAGAGGAGTTTGAGTAAGGAATCCCAAACTCCTCTATAAGAATCCTGAACCAAGAAGAGTTGGAAGACAGTTAATCAAAGACATATTTGCATTGATGATAGTTCAAAATTTTATGCAAAGGTCTGCTGGTGTCCACTTGAGCTATAGAGAAAGGAAAATATAATACTAAAGGACTTTTAGTGCTGAAAACATGAAATTTACCTTCAAGATGAGAGCAAATACATTTACCATTCAAATTATTTGCACCTACAACTTTGTTCCCTTAAAATGCCTCTGCCAGAAATGATTTCTTTCAGTAGCTGTACATGAAATTTTCATGGAAAATGAACTCAATTTTACCTTGATTACTCTTTTAAAATGCATATATATTGCTCCAGTCAGTCTTGTGAAATTGGTTCCTCATGTACCTCATTTCATAAAAGCATAATGTCTTAAAGTAGCAACCCAGGAAATGAGGAAGTGCATATTTTACCTTGTATCGGTCAGGCTGACTTTACATTTTCAGGCACAAGTGGCGAAGAAAAAGAATAAAACTAGAAGAGGTTTTTGTCGCCGAAAGGAGAAGAAACAAGGGATCCGTATCCGTTAGTCACACTCAGTTTACTTTTCAGTTAATTTCTTTTTTTTTCCTCTATTTCTTTTTCCTTGTATAAAATAGTGAGTCCAATGCTTGCTCTCAGTCTAGTGTGGAAGAAAGACATGCAAACTAGCGGTTTCATTCAGAATATACAAATAAAAATAAACCACTCTCAACTTCTGGGCTATGTATTTTCTGAGGCAACTTTTTACCATGAAATGGCTCAGTCTTCCAAATCCTTACCAAAATATGTTTCCATTATTACTTCAGAAAAGAAGAGAAAGAAAAAGTTAGGCATTGATAATTAAAAGCTGCAACATAGCTCACTTCTCCGAAATTATCGTCCATAGCAAGTCAGATGTCCACGCCTACACTCAAATGGATGGGAAAGTACATTCCAACCATGGGCGCAGAAGAAGAGGGTCCAAGATGTAGGTGTTCACTAGTACTACTTGTCACATTAACATTTGCAAACTGAAGGCCAAAAATTGAATTTTAAAAATACCATAAAAGTCAGAGGAATTAAGTTTTGAAGGACAATCTAAAAGATTATCTTGAAAAATGATTAAATATCTGTCAAGTGGAAATGGCTTCCAGGTAGGAGGCATGATGATTGAAACGGCACAACATAAAAGGGAAAGGAATTCATGCTATGGGAATTAACTTGGGGATTTTTTGATTCCATGCTAAGGACTTGGAAGATTTTTTTGCAGGTAAAGGGGGTCTCTGGAATTTTAACCAGAGTCATGAAATGAGAAAAAATTTCGTTGAAAGAGCATTCTTGTTGGAGAAGAGTAAATGAATTGGGGAGGAATGAGACTATAAAGTATTGTATTCCAGGCAGGAGATGATGTGACTTTTAAGAGTAGGACCAAAACATTGCCTTTGTACATGGATATCAGAGGCACTGGGAAGTGGAAACTAACATGGTGATTGAGAGGCAACTACCTGCTGAAACTACACTGTGAATGAAAACATAACTGTATAAGATCTCTACCTGTATGGAGCTTGTGGCCTAGCAGGAGACAGTCAAACAAAAAACAGTAATGACTTTCAGGTTCCTAGAAGAATGCAGCAGAGAACATTAAACCCTGGATTCTAGGGTTATGACAACTTCTGACTTTTTAATTGATAGACTCCAGGATTATTTCTGGACTTCCTTATTTTTTAGGTCTAAATATGTTCTTACTTATAAAATGACTGGCATGTTCAGTTCCTTATGAACTCCACCCCTTCCCACAAACTCATCCTGTCATTGTCATTCAGAATTGCTACACTTTTGAAATAATGAATTTAACGAGTCTCTTTATGTGACCATATCCTTCACTGACTGCATTCGAAATCTGGACACCGAATGGTAGAAGGTAAGTTGGGGTGCAGTTAAAATTGAAATATCTCTCTAGTCTTTAGCCTTTTATTATGAGAAACTGGTTTAATGTGTACCATCTGTTATTAGTGTTCTCATCAGACATGGAGACAAACATGATACAGAGGGAGTTATATTATCTTCCTGGTTTTAATTTTTCTTCTCTTTTTTCTTTATGGTCATCTCTGATACTTTATTCTGTGCCTCCCCACACCTCTCCAAATAACTTCATATTCCCATGCCCTTTTTGTGCAGTAGTGTCAGTGGAGATTCTGAATTCTCTGTGCTCTTTCCTTCCATGCCATTTCTAACTTCTGCTAACTAGGTAGGAGCATTAGAAATTGAAACAATTAGCTCTAGAAAATATATGACCCTTCCCTTCTTAAGTAAATAAAAACTTTATTATTAGATGCAAGTTGAAATAAATGGCTATTTATAGCAAAGAAATAAAAATTCATGCAGGGATGTTTATAGTAATTCTATTTAGTGTAATTAAAATTGACTTAATTGTGCCCATCTTTCTTTATGCCATTTACTTATGGTTATGTCAGTTTTTATATGACCGCTTTAAATTTTAAGCTCTCAGAGGACAAGACTTCCATCTATGTGACCTAGATAACATTTAGCAGAGCCTCATCCATTAGCTTCTTCTACTTTGATGTTTTCAGGTTTGCTGATACAGTGGAAATTGTTTGAAATTTTTGAGCAATAGCGCTAATTCATCACTAAAAAGGGCTTGCTCTTGAAAACAATTTTAAAACTTTCTTAGATGCCTATATTCAGTGATAAGCACAAATAGTTCTAGAATATTCATATAGACATGATGAAATCCCACATGAGGTTCTTAATAATCACCAAAACAGAATTTATTTTCATCCTAAACATTTTCTATAAAATATTTTGAAATAAATAGGAAACTAATCCACAGTAGTATTTTTCCTAAAAAGCAAATTGTGTATTTGTTCACGGAGCCATGAGTTGTTCTATAGATGCAGTAATGAATCATAAAATCTGATTCAAGGGAGGCCTTAGAAGCCATTTCTGGAATAAAGATGAAAAGATAAGGCGACAAAGGGTCAAATGTCATCCTCCAGATATTTCAACAGGGGAAGAATGATTTAGTGGCAAGACTACTTGCTTCCAAATTAGAAAGTTCAAGTTTTATTTCTAGCTATGCCAAGTATTTGGTACATATTGCTTTTCTAATCTCTTGCTCCAAACAGATGGCTTGTATAAACTTCAAGTTCCCTCTCAATTTAAAAGTCCAAAATTTGAAATTAAGGTCATACTAGTATTAAAAAGTGTAGTCAAAGATTGCATTCCAGAGGGCTTTGAGGATAATCTCAATGAAAAGAAGTATAAGCCTTCAACCTCAGCCATTACAGGAGTAGGCAAGCAAAGAGCAGCCATTTTGGGAAGGTAATTGCATAAGACGAATATGATTGATACCAAGAACGATGCATGTGAGAAAGTGATCAAGTCAGGACCTGGTAAATCTAGCAGGTATACACACCCAGAGTTCAGTGGATAAGAAGTTCAGAGGCCAATGAAACCAGAGCAAAGAGCAAGAATTGTGACAGAAAATCTTGTGGAATCTTGGGCAATCTGAAATGCTGGATTCGAATCTGCTAAGTGTGGGATAAGTTTAGGATTTTGATTCCACGGTCAAGACTTGCAGAAGTTGGTCAGACCTGAACCTATAGAGCAAGGCTTGTTAGAGACTAGAAGAGCATGGGAATGAATTGGGGAACAAGATTTTGATCTGAAGATTATTAGATGGACTCCCTTCCTGTGTGTGTGTGTGTGTGTGTGTGTGTGTGTGTGTGTGTGTATATTGCCCCTTACTTTGACTTCTTATTAGAAAAGATCTGAGTCACTGAATAACAAGTAGGTTTGAACAACTAAACTGATCTGAATGGAAAGGGTTTTATATAGTTGTACAGAGAGTACAAGTCCAGATGACAAAGTTACGGAATGGGGCAGGGTGTGTGTGTGTGTGTGTGTGTGTGTGTATTTCTATGAAAAATAGGAAAAAAAGGACTGGTCTACCCAGAAAAAGGTATTTCTTAAGAATTTTTCTGAGGGGGTTTTAAAGGATTTGAAAAATGCAACCATTCTAAAAAGATTTAATAAAATATCCATTTCTCATTAATGCAATTTGATCACTTGGAGCACAGGAGAAAGACAAATGCTGTGTTATCTTGTTTGTCCAATCTCACCTGAACTCTGAAATTATCCTCTAGTTCTAGGAGAATGGTTCTCAGGTGGAGTTTATAAACAGTGAGTCTTTTGGGAGATTCTGTCAAATTACTAGTATCTCCCCCAATATATACACGCAGCCCATATACTGACAGAGGGTATGCCAGCACTGTAATGATTCTGGTTGTCCTCTAATATTGAAAAGCACAATTTTTAGCACTCGACATATATGTCTCTATTGCATATTAATATAAATATTTTAATATGCTCTTCAAATCCTTATCTCTATGTATAAAGGCCTTTTATTTCTTGAACTATTATTTGCTATGCCTTATTCCAGATAATAGAATGGAGTTCAATTGTGGTTACAGCTGTGTAGAGGCTAGTAATTCAACCTTTTGGGTATGGAAAGAAGGATAGATTCCATCTATAGCCTTCCTTCATGGATTTAGATTTGTGTGCATCTGAGAATTCCCTGACTCTGCCCAAAGCTATGCTTCCAGCTGGGAGAGATACAACTTTCCTTAGCAAGAGGCAAATATTCTCCACTTTTCAAAAGGTATTATCAGTTCTTTTGCAGATAAGGTAGGATGTAAACCTGACCCATTGGCAGCCCATTAGGAGAAATTTATCTGGAAACTTAACCTGAGGAGGTACAGCAATACCTGAAACTAACACCTGAAAAGAAAGAGAAAAACTGGTTTAACTAGTTTGAGCTCTGAAATGTAATCATTATCTGGAAATACCATCCTCTTCAGCCAGTCCCACTTCTTCATAACCAAGGAGTGAATGCTAGTCAAGGGATTCTGTTTTTAAGATTTTATTTCTATTTTTTCTCCTTCCCCCATCTCTAGATATAATTTTATTCTCTGCTTTCTCTCATCCATATACCCCCATTCCACAATTCTCATGTACAATCTTCTTTCATCCTGGCAGTTTATACCATTTTCCAAATTCGCGTATTTTAGTCCTTCCTTGACTTGAATCACCACCACCATTCCTAATAAATTATAACTCCCTCTCCTCTGTTAACACTATTTCCCTAAAAAATGATCTCAAAAGGAGGACATCCTTCCTGTTATCCCTTTCATGTCTTGGTAAATAATGAAAAGCATTTTCCACTTGCTTGATGCTGCTTTTAGATTTTAATATAACCAATATTGCCTGCCAGCCTCTTTTTCCTTTGAAATATTTTCTCATTTGCACAATTTTTTAAATATCATCCTTTGATAATACTTGCTTTAGTTTACTCTTAGCCCACTGAGGGGCTACAAAGTACAAGTTGTGACTGATAAACTGCAAAGACACTTACACTAATATAAGCCAGAAGTACAGACAAAGTACAATGGAATATCAGAGGAAATAGACAGCTCTTCTTGTTAGGATAATAAAAGAATGTTCCTGGGAAGATGAGAGAGTGAGAGAAATTTGGGCTTGTAAAATAGGAGGAAACACAGAGAGCAGGAGAATGGAGGTATAAAGACTCAGCATATGTTTCAGGACAGACAATTCAGTTTGGCACCAGTGAGTACTGAGGTTTGAGAGATGATTGTGGGGGTGATAATGAAAGTGTGCAGGTGGTGGAGATAGTCCAGGACAATAGGTAAACAGAAGAGGCCAAGTGACAACAGAATGATCTTATTCAGAAGGTAAAAGGATGAAAAGGCACCTAAAGGCTTGTGATCAGAGTCAGAGGACAATTGGATATGGAAATGCATGGAAGGCAAAAGTTCCGTCATAAATCAAAAACTGAATTATACATTAAGAGGATTATTGTCTGAGAAGAAGTTGTTGGTTTGATCCTTAAGAGCTCATTAACTAATACCTCTAATGTTAACACATTCACATTACATCCTATGATTATTTCCTTTCCTAGTCTCCTGGTTAATTAAAAATTTTATAATACAATATTTTTTACTAAAGCTGTGATACCAATCATGCTGCAACGTATGTGTCAAGTCAATGTTATGCATTTTATCTCAACGTATGTGTCAAGTCATTGTTATGCATTTTATCTCATTTATTTATTTATGAAAGATATAGGCAGGAATGAAGGTGAACAGGCAGGCAGGAAGAGAGAGGAGGAAGAAGTATTTTTCATTTCATATTATTTTTTATTTAGTTGTTCACATTGGTTGTTTCCCCTTGGACCCAGGGGTATGTGGCTTACTCCATAGGAGGCAATAGACCTAACTACTGTTCCACCAGAGTGCACCAATATGTTATACATTTTAAACTCAATGTTATATTTCAATAAAAAGTAAATAAGATAGAAAGAGGTCCTTAGTGAATTTCAATGTAAGGATACTGATAGAGTCAAGAGAACATAAGCTCAGTGAGTTGTTTTGTGATTTGGTAATGAATAAATCGAAATATCATCTATAGAGAATGAGAAGTTTGGAGACTTCAGTAAGTGGGAATGATTTGGACTAGGTCTGTTGAATAATGCTGACAGGGAATAAAAAAAAAAAATGTTATGAACCATCACCGAGCAGCTATCGAGACCTGATGGGGCTAGGGTGGGTGTCATTTCCAGGTAATATGATCAGATTATTTTATGATTGTCTCCTATATTTATTACCACGTAAAAGTAGAAGTAGGAGAACTTTATAAGATTTTATTGTGTAAACTTAACAGAGAACTATAAGCAAAGAAAGTAATGATTTTTGGAGATCTTCCATTAACCCACAGTATTTCATTCTGAGTTTCCTCAATTTTACATACAAACTTTTATGCTTTATTTTTTGTTGGGTTCTGAATCTGAGTATTGTGATAGGCCAAATGCAGTAAGGAAATCAGTCTTGTGGGGGTGAGGAGGAGAAGGGAGGTGCTTGATGCTTGATCTTAGAATTGTAGATATTATGAACAATACAGAATTTATCTGAAGTTTTGTTGATGATTTTCTCATGATTATACATTTTTAGAAAGAATAACACAGAGGTGAAGTGCCATTCTTACCATATGATATCAAAGGTCCATGTATACTATCGAACGTGACTTAAAAACTTTTGACCTTGATGATTTAATAAGGTAGTCTTTGTCGGTATCTCCTCCTTAAAGGTAGTCTCTTCCATCCCCTTCCTTACTCAGCATTGTGGAATTAAGTTACCAGGTGAGTTCTGTAGTTAAGGAGTTGGGTTAGGCTGCATCTATATAATTTTTGGTTCTTCTTGGGTCCCATTTATTTACTTATCAATTGTTTATTTATATTAGGGTAGACCCATGGATTCTTATTTTGTGGTTTTGTTTATATTCTAATACTTGATTATCTAAACAGTCCATTCCTCCTTTAGTCATTGAGTTATTTTGTTTAGTTTCTGTGTCCATTTGTAATCATTTCACTTTTTCAATTCTTAAATCTTTTTCTGGGGAAAATTTTAGATTTTCTGTTTTCCTCTGTCAATAAGTAGCAATGCACAAAGTAGCACTTACACTGAATATTTACCTTCATTTGATGCCTATATTTAGCATTTGAATGCAGCCTTATGTTATTTTTTTCATTTAGACCTCATAGTGTGTGTGTTTTATAAGAACATGAATACTTAATGCTTGAATTTGCAAGTCTCTGCCTGTTATACTTAAAAAAAGGTGTGAATCTAATAAAAAAACAAGGAACCTTAATTACATTACCTTACATAGCAAAAATTTTGGCCTTGCCTAAGTATTTGGTTACACTCCCTTTACACTAATTTTTAAATGTATCATTTAGAAAAGAATCTTGAATAATGCATCATTTGAGTATATTTTATTAGAATAGATCTACCCTTTGATACCACATAATTTCATGCCAGACTACATACATATTGTGTTCTGTTCATTATATTTTGCCATCAGAAATCACTGTTATTCTTTCATCCATTTTCAATTTATCAGGTTAGTTTTTAGGTTTTTGGTGTGTTTTAAATCGAGTCTCAGATTTGAGTATATTTATGTAAAGTAAGCACATTTTAACAGTGGGACAAAATGTTCTTTGTTAAAATAATGACAGTGTAGAAATACAGACTATTCTGATCATGCTTTTTTGACCATAATATTTTGACCTTGAAGAGGTTTGTGTTGTGAAAACTTGAAGTAAAATGGTCAGAGCAGGAGCACCTTTTTGTTGTGAAGTACTTTCTAGAATAATAAACATTAGATTGACTTAATTCTTTATCCATGTTGTCTAGAGTGCATTTAAAATCTATTTAGGGTCAAATCATGGATAGGTTATCATATCCTGACACTTGTCATTCCTTCATACAACTACGATTTAATGTGTTCTATGTATCAGGCATCATGATGCTTCACAGGACACAGCAATGAAACTGACTATCCTATGAAGCTTACATGTCTTATATATCTAACTGTCCAACAGCAAAATAATACATTCCATAAAGGTGAGCCATATATGTAATTTTATATTTTTTGGTAACTAAATTAAAAGGTAAAAAATACAATTAATTTTAATAATATAATTCATTTAACTTAAATAGGTCCAAAATATTATTTCCCATATAATCACCTAGGGATTTATTAAATGAATATGTTACATTCTTTCTTTTTCATACTGTTTTTGAGATCTGGTGTATTATTTACAATTATGCAATGTCTTAAATTTGACTAGCTACTGATAAAATGCCCATACACACACGCACGCACACACACACACACACACACACACACACACACACATATTGTCCACTGTCTTGGTCACACACCACATAAAGGGTAATTTTAGGGTAACTTAATTTATTCTGTGAAGATTTGAAACTAGATAACTTTTATTACAAATCACTGTAGAATTTGAAGCATAAATTAATTTTTGATATTCTAACATAAAATTTTGTTAATTCATTAAATATATTTAAGATGAGAGTAGAAAAAAACCTCTAATACATGGTTATGATATTTGAACACCACTCCCAATTTATTAGGAAAATAGAAACTAGAAGAATCTTCTTAGTATTGCTTACAGAGACTGAGCAAAATGAATCTAGTGTTTGAGGTTCAAATGTGTGAATTTTAATAGGTATGATTAGCTTAGTCTAGAAACCCATAAATCCTTTATCTTAATTATCCTCCTGCCCACTCAACTCACTATTGTATTCGAGGAAGCTTTTTGTTATCCTCTTCTTTTGTCTTCTGAATCTCTTATTACCTTTGCTTCTCTGTCTACTTCCTAGACAAGATGAGTGCTTTAAAGAAAACTCTTAGAAAACTTTGAATGTTAAAACTAATATTTTAAATCAACTGCTAATCCTTTATTGGGCAGAAAGATTCATGGGATATAATGGATTGGCTAAAAAGCCAGTGCAAATGGAAGGGGTAGGGCGAGGGCCTATGGGGGCCGGGGGTGGGAGGGAAATTTAGCCAAAATGTTTTAATCATAATTCTTGTTTTAAAGTTTAAGTTGTCTTCTCTTTAAGTTATAGCAATGGTTCATTTTGCTTGTTCCCAAGCCTCCCCATATTGTTAGCAGTTTCTAGTTAAAAACGTATTTCCCTCAAAATGTTCAATAAATTTATTTATACCTTCAAAGATCATTATGAGAATGAACATAAGCTGCTGTTGCTTAATGAATATTAATTTTGTAGACAATAGGAATTCAGTTTGTTTAAAAGTAGGTAATATAACAATATTACATGTTTTTGACAATAAAATGCCCAACAGATCTCCCACTCAAATCTGCTACTATTGTGAGCATTTTTTTTCCTCTTTATCTTGCTAAACAACCTGAATACAAGATCAAAAAGGGAGCACGGTCTTTGAGTGTCCTTATTTCTGGTTTTTGTGAAATAATCCTTTCAGCTTCCTTTCTGACTTTCATCTCCTCATACCATCAGGACATTGGTCTAAGATTTTGTCTTCTTCTGACTATATTAATTATTGTATTTTATCTCTAGGTGATGAATTTTATGCCTTAAGGGGAAAAAATTCACCTCTGGAATTCATTCTTTTTCTACTCTCAGCAAGTCAAGTTTTCCTGAAATCGTGACAGATATTTACTTTTATTTCAGTCTGACTATCGTTATATATAATGAAATTGTTCTTGCTTACTCTTAACTTTACTTCGTAGTTGTACATACGTGCATACACACACACACACACACACACACACACACACATTGTATGATCCTAGGAAAAAACTTTAAATCACCAAGAGAACTTCAGGGTTAAATTTTTGGATTGTGAGATAATAATTCAGATTATTTTACATTTCTAATCTATACACTTAATGTGATTTTCCCAGTAGATATGCATTTTTATAATGAGAAAAGCATTAATTCATTAAAAAAAAGCCTTCTAGTATTGGATACTTTTCTAGGTAAATAAATAGACAAGGTGCATATCAAAGAATTGTCCAATCTAGCAGGAAACTGAAATAATTCATTAGAAGTGTGAAGATGTTTTATAAATATAATCCATGTAGGGGATTTTAATCGTTAGGAAAGCCTCCCTGGGGAGACATATTTGCTCTAAGGATCCCAAAATGAGTCTAGGTAAGATTAGCTTTGTGTGGAGAGTTAAGATTAGCTTTGTGTGGGGAGTTAGTATGACTTCTCTGAGAGCATTTTAACCAGAAGAAAAGTACAGGAAGAGGTTCAAGCTGGGAGAAAGCATGACATGACACATTAAAATAATGCAAAAAAAAATCAGCAAGGGAGATGAAGACATGGATAGCATGAGATTACACATATTTGCAGGTGCCAGATCCTGTAGGGTTATAAGCTTGTTAATGATGTTGGACTTCACCCTGAGGGTACAAGAAAGTCTTTCACTGGTTTGTTTAAAAGACATGATATAACCAGGTTTCTGTTTTTATTGACTTCATTGACTACCCAATGGTGAACAAAATGATGAGGACAGGTGCGATCTGTGAAATCAGTTAGATTATTTCAGTAGCCCAGGTAAGAAAACTAATGTGGAAAACTAATTAGGGAACTAGTAATGAGGGATGAAAAAGAGGGAAAGTCAAGAGAGATGTAGAAGTTAAACTTGAAAAGCTTGGAAACATCACAGTCTCTGCATTATGGCATTAAGAAGAAACAGGAATCAACAATGATTTATAGGTAGGATGACCTTCTTTCCTTGAGACAAAAACGAAAGGAAAGACGAAAAACACGACGGGGTTTTGCACTGGCAATTAAGGGGCGGGGAGGAGGCGGAGCAATCTGGACAGGCGCACAGCAGTCAGGCCAGCCACAAGTAAGCATTACACAAGGCTGATGGGCAATAACATAGTAATGAGGTGTTGTCTGGAAGGACTTCATACAGCCAGGACCTGTGCAGGAAATTTTGGCACCTTAGGCGACAGCCAAATTTGGTGCCCCTATATGCCTATAAGCCCCTCAGTTGCACATGCTGCTTTAACCATTTCGGTGCCAGACATGCATTAATACCCACAGTGCCAGAGATAATCCTCATAGTGCCTGAAATAACCCCCATGGTACTTACCTGCAGCTTGACCATGTGTCGTGTTCTGTTCCCTTTGAAAAAACAGAGGCATGCAAGGTGGTGGGAATCCTTTTCCTGTGTAGCGCTGCCCAGGGCAATCAACTCTCAGCATTTAAAAACAGCGCTGATTTATTAAACAAATGGGACAAAATTGACACAGTAAAATGACAGGATGGTCGGGAAATATATATATATATAAACCCAAATTATTGTCCCATTTAAAAAGATATGTATGCTCACCCTATTTATAGGATTCTGGCTAGAGCAATAGAGAAGTATACCCATTGTAAGCTTTTGAACAAAAATTGCAGAATGAAAGGGAGGGAAGTGTTATCAAACCACTGTCATATGTAAATAGATTGCATGTAATTTCTAGAACCACAATAAATCAATTCCAAATTGTAAGCCAGAATAATTTATAATATTCAGGGAACCTGGGTCAGTGATGCCTAAATCCTGTTTGAATGCTATACCCGTCTTCCATTACCTAGTGAGTTTCAATGTGGTTAAGATTGGCAAAATACCCTTTTGTATTTCCATGTTCTCAAGGGACATCCCAGTTCCGCAGCTCCTTGGAGGATCTCCTGAGGCCTTTGTAGTGGTTATATTGTATTTCAACTTCATCTGCTCAATGGTTTCCCTCCCTCTCCTCACAGGTGTTAATTCTAAAAGCATTCTTCAATAAACTTCCTTTAGGCAAATCTCTGTCTCAGGAGAGTCTGCTGTCTGAGGAAACCAACCTGTACATTATTTCAGCAAGTCCTCATTTTCGATTTGAGAGAACAGGCAAGTATTTTTAAGCGTATGTCTATGATATTGATACTTATGTTCTGATAATCTAAAAGCACCGGACTTTACTGATTAACTTGAATATGTTGATCTTTCTTCAGAAGTTAATAATGGCCATGCGAAAATGGTATTAAGGATTAACACACTTTTAACAGCTAATTCCTTTTACCTGTTGAATCGTATAATTAGTCTTTGGGCAATTTTGATAATACTATAATCAGTTGGTGCAGTTAGATATGGTTTAAAACAGAAATAACTGTATCAAGACCTTTAGACATGTTTTCAGTTATCTAATAATCATATCCAAAGTCATTTTGTCTAGGTCTAGTGAAATAACAACTGGTTTATAAAATCAGTGTCCACTAAAATTATACAATTCTCAGAACAGGGGATACTGATGGTAATACAGTAACAGAAGAGAGGCTAATTATTGGTGAGAACCTCGGTAAAACAATTTTGGTTTCAGAACTATATGACACCTGCTTTAGCATAGATTCTTCTTTTCCTGAGAGGTAACGAAGGATCATCAGCTGTATGTTTTTATTTACTGGAAACAGGCGGAAGAAAAGTCTGTTTATCTATCCCTCAATAAAGAAATATCCACATCACATAATGCTATTCATGGATGAAGAAGTTAACATTATAAAAATGTAGTCTTAGATTTTGTATCTTAGAACTTAAGATGCAAATGATTGGTGAAGAAACATAAAATGGGAAGTGTTAAAAATGGGTTGATTAGGAAACATTGGAGAAGACTTTGTTTTATTAAAATTTCAGGGTGAAACACAACTAAAGTGTTGTAGAGATGTGGTATTGGCTGCTCTTTAGCGTCCCATTTTACTCTCACACTGTGGAGAACAAGGGGTAGATATCTTGTTTTACTTGTTCTGCAGAATTACATTGGCATGAACAGATGTGCACTAGATGATTACCATTTGATGAGTTGAATTAAATCTCTGAAATCAGGCTTCCGGAGATATCTTTAACAGGACCAGAAGGTCAAAAGGTGCTCACAAACTCACAAATGCACATTGTGTGTATGGTACAGTCAGAGAGGGACGACTGCTGTTTTTGATAGAAAGTCACTTTAAAAATGAATAAAATAGATTCAACTTACAACTTAGAATCTTCACTAAACTAAAATTACTTTCAGTGGGTGTCTGGAAACTTTCATTTTCACTTTGAAATATTTTAATAGTTGTTCCACATACATAGCAGGCTACTTCCTTTCTGCTGACTCCTTAAAATCAGGACAAAAAAGCAAAAACAATGAAACCAAACAAAATATGAGAAAAATACCCAGAGAAGCAGCCAAACATTGTGTAGGATACGAGCTAGCATTTGACATTGAATAGAAGCAAATGTGCATCATTCATTGGAAAAACTTGTTTTCTTTTCCAGACAGTTGAAATGGATGCTCATTCCTTCCTGTCCAAGATTAATTTTTATACTGAGCCATAAAACTGACAAAAACTCCTGGTGTATATATAAATTCATTTTCAGATCTAAAGCAGAAATCTGAAACACATCACAATTCCATGATCAACACCAAGTACTTTTTTTAGCATAGCTTTCAGAGGGTTTAAAATTCTCACTTTATTATTATCCAGTATCTACAATTATTTTAATGACTCTTAATTGTTTTTCATTTTCCTTTCAGAGTTTTAATTATATTTTAAGTTCTTAGGCTAAATTACTTGTAAAACAAGTTAGCATTGTGAGTAAGAGATAAAGACGTTGAGTTCCACACATTTTAAATGGTTTCCTTAAGGGATGACAGCAAATTTCCTGCAGATCAAAAATGAATGTTTGCAGCCTTTATCATCATCACCTGCTGCGTTTATCCTTTCTCTATCTGCATGAAGAATCCTTAATGGCATTACCTTGTAATTTATGATTTGAGAAAGTTTGTTTCTTACTTATCCTTTCAAATATTTTGTCTTCTTAAATCTCAGTACATGGTATATTCTTCATCAATTTAGATTCCTTGGGAAATGCCAACTGGAGATGGAGATTGTAGAACAAGAGACCCAATGAGGGCAATTCACATATCTAGGGCACCCTGGGAAGGGCAATTGTTTCAAAAGCCACTATTTTGCATAAAGGTGCCAAAAGGAAAGAGTGATTTTTGGAGCACAATAGGATTATCATCTTCATCCCCAAATCCCTGATTGAAATTTTATTTTCATCTTGGCAAATATAAAAGAGCAGCTGATATCTCTGTTAGTCAGTGTACTAGGTGTTTTGCATGGATATTAATTTATTCACTCGTTTATTTAGTCAGTGTTTATTGAATATTTATTGTCAGAAATGTTTCCTATCTTTGAAAGACTCATACTTTTTAGGAGAGAAAGGCCATACAGATAAATTATAAAGAAAGTACAGTATAGAATGCTCAGAAAGGGGGCATGTAACCTACAGTCTGAATTTAAGAAAGAGAAAGAATAAAGCTAGGTGAAGAAATGGGGAAAAAAATTACCCTCACAAATATTTATATCAGGAGGTCCCCTGAGCAAGTTTCAAATGTTTGGTAAGTAATTCTGGTAATAGTTGAACTATTCCAGGATGTAAAGGCAAAACTAAAACTAATACAATGAGCTAGTAAAACCCAATTATTAAACAGCCAAGAAAAATCAATTAAGGGTCTAAAAAAGTGATCTTACTTGTTAAGATAGATGCAAAAATACAAAGTAAGATATCACTCTATTCTAAAAATATACTTAAGTATCAATATACAATTATCAGAGATTTTGCTTTAGAAATGCATGATGATACAGGCTAAAAATACATTAATAAAACCTATCATATAGTAGACCAAGTGAAAAATAAATATGATCTTTTAATATTATTATTAACAATATTAGTGGATTTTTTTGTATAGTAAGTGATAGTATTACTATTTATCCTATTTTACAGATGAAGGAATTTTAACTAATAGATTTTAATTTGCTTAGTCTGAATTTATTAGTTAATTTTTGAGCTGTGATTATACTTTAAAGCATGAGTTCTAATTTTTAGTGATACTGATATATTGACACATGAAAGAATAATTTCTGGAATATGCTTCAAAATAACATGAATGATTAAAACCAGGGTGAGTGCATAGATAAATAAGACATAGCTATTAGAGTATAATAATTGAATTCAAGTAATAAATGAATGCTCGTTTTACTATCCTCTCTACTTCTGATTATGTTTGCAATTTTCCCTAATAAAATTTAAAAAAAATAAAATTGCTTATCAGGAATACATTTTATAGTACCCATGTGAAGAGAAGTTTTAAAATTCTAATAATGAACAAGAGCAAGTTGAATAACATTTAGAAATGAAACACTACTCAAATGTGAATGCTAATGATATAAATTATCCCAAAATTAATATTAAAATTTAACAACATAATCTCAGCATCTCTTTTTGTATTCATTGAAGGATGTTTAAGTATTACAGAAAACAATAAATAAGCAAGAAAAATTTACAAAGATGAAAAGCAAGAAAGAAATATTCATGATAATATATTATACTTTGCTTTTAACACAAATTAAAGCACTATAGCATTGACACCTTATAAATAAAGATTTTAGGGATAGCACAATCAGAAAAAAGAAATCAAGATAATTTATGATAAAAAATGGAATTTCAAATCAAGAATGAAAGAGGGGATTATTTGTTAAGAATTCCAGAAAAAAATGGATAATCACAGAAGTGAAAATGAAACGTGATTCCCCACATTATTGGTTTTCTAACCAGTTTAATGAAAGATAATAGAAAAATCATAAGTATTCTAGGAAAATAATAATAAATATCTATGAAAACATAGACAGAGATATTTATAAAAGCAGAAACAACTAGAAAACAAAGTTATAGCAACATATTCTTTTAAAACTTTTTTGAGACAAATAAGAAAATTACAATGCAAAAGTTAAAAAATAAATTTGGAAAAAAATTTTTGCTTAGATATATAAGACTGCCATTAATTTTCCATAGAATATTTAGGTAGTGGAATAAAATAATGAAATTAAAAGTTTTTTCTAAAATACAAATAAAGGAGTTTTGCTCCTGAAAGTAGATCTAGATATCAAGAAACCTATGCTATAAAACAAGTGGATCCTGAAAAAAGCATACCTTCAAGCAGAACTGAGTGGGTTTGCTGAAAGAGAGACACTTCAGATATACAATACTCCATTTCCCATACCAATAATGCCTCTAAAAGGCAAAACAACAAAGGAACTGAAATTGGTGTTGCATACTTTAGACTGAAGCGAAATGGACAATCCATTGGCCTGTGGGAAAATGCTGATGATAGCTCCCAAATCCTGAAACTAAGTTATACCAGCAACAAGAGGAGGGGGTATTTGAACATCAGGCTACACTATTAGCTGAAACGTTCAAAGGGAATAAAAGACAATGAAGAGTTTTTAAAAGCAGTCAAAGAAAGGCAGATTTCCAACACTGAAAAATAAGTAGATGCAGACTAATAGAGGACTTCTCAAGGTAACATTGCCGATACTGAGGCAAAACACCCATCAAATAATACATTTTCTGATAAAAAAGTAAAATGATATAAGCAAGTCCAAATATATTCTTAATAAGAATGGGTGTGAATGAACTTAGCTGTCCTTTGGTTATCAGATACCAATCTGCTGCAAACAAATTTCAGTTATATACCATATTGAGGAAACACATCTAAAACTTAAAGGCATGGCAAGTTTCAATGTACAGAAGGACTAAAAGTTACATTACACAAAACCAAATCACAATAAAGCTGGAAAAGCAATATCAATATGAGAAAATTTGCAGACAAAATATATTATTTGCCCCAGAGTCATTACAGAATAAAAAAAAAATAGCATAGTTGATGACGCTATAGCATGCTCTTGGTGCTAAAACTTTGGATTCCTTCATTCATTTTATTTTTGCCATAATCCTATAAGTTTTCTACTACCATTATCTCCATTTTGGCAATGAAGAAATTAAAAGACACTGAAAAATTAGCACTCTTATAGTCAATCAACTAGTTAATAAAGGAGCAAAGATGGGAGCCTGGAAATTGAATACCAGTGTCTATTTATTTAATCCTAAACTATAAGATGATTAAGAATAAGAATTAGAAATATGTAGTGATGATAAAGTGAATGCACCTAATTGATTTTAAATGCTTCAAATAATGAAGCCCAAACAGAAAAAAGAGAAAAATTAACTCCACTATCATAGATTTTAATGCCCCTCACTCAATTATTAGTAGATCAGGCAGTCAAAATATTGGTAAGTATATTTGATATCAACAGTGTAACCAATAAACTTGTGTAATTAGACCTATATAGGTCTTAACATCCAACAGTTGGAAGTGTACACGCTTTCAAGTACAGACATCACTGAATTGGCTGTTTTATAAGAAGAGTTCTGGTAGAAAACTTTTCTAGCAAGGCTTTTTATTATAGCAGTTCAAAGAAGGACCAGGGAACATCTAGGTAACTATATACTTAGGAATAATTTCTGATCAAAGTGATAGGGGAAATTCTACAGCTATAAAGAGCAGTATAGTAACTGCTTGTCACATATAACTACTGAATACTTGAATGAGTCCTGAGATAGGTCTTTTGTATGAAATACAGACTAGATTTTGAAGTGTGGAAAAATATCTCATTAATAATTTCATTTCTCTCATGTCAAAATGAAAATATTTTGGATAGATTTGGTTAAGAGAACACTAATAAAATTATCTTCGCCTGTGCCTTTTTTTTACCTTTGTATTAATGTGGCCTCTGAAAAATTTAAATTAGACACATGTGGTTTGCATTATATATCTACTGGAGAGTTTAATGCTGGTTATAGCTTCAGTCAATATAGAACAGTTGAGCTAGCATTTTATTAAACTTCAGACTTGGGAGAGAAGATGAATCTCCACATATTTTTTTTAAGAAAGATCTAAAGTAATGGATACAGTATTCTTACAGATATGCAATCTCAAAATTTTATAAACATCAATTATTTTTTAATCTATTGGAAATTCAGTACAATTTCAACCAAAATCTCCATAGGATTTTTCATGAATCTTGACAACCTAATTCTAAAATATATCTGGAGGAGCAAAAATTTAGGTAAAGAATACTTAAAACATTTCTGAGGAAGAAAATAAGGGATGTGTCCTACCAGATATCAAGGCATATTATAAGACTGTAATGATGAAGTCAATATGAATTGACAGAGAGGTTGAAATATTGACTGATGTAACAAAATGAAGATCTGGGAAACAGACTGTGTTTTACAGCTTGATATATTACAAAGGTAGGACTGACGATCACTGTGGAATGGCGAGACTACTCAATAAAGGTGATTGGACAAGTAATTATCCACGTAAATTGAATCCTTAAATTGGATTCTTACTTTCTAACATACAAGAAAGTCAATTTGAGATAGGTTGAGGATTTAAAATTTCAAGAATATCTGAATCCTTAAGAAAAAAATAAGGAATGACACTTATTTTTTCTAAATTTGAACTTGGAAAATATATCTTAAATTAAAATACATGTTAAGTATTAAGATATGGATAAATTACATTGCTTGTTGATTTAAGAGACAGCCTAGAGACAGTGAAAAGACAAGACCTACCAGAAATGTTTGCAATACATGTAATTTACAAAGGATTAGTAACACTCTTACAAATCAGTAAGGAAAGGACACAGTTCAATAGAAAATTAGAGGAAAGACAAATGCACCTCTCACAAATGAGAAAAGGTAAGATGAGAGCACAAAGGAGGACAAATGCCTAAAAAGATGTTTAACCCCATTAGTAATAAGGAAAATACCAATTACCATTTAAAATCCATTGACATTATTTTATTCCCACAGATGGTAATTCCTACAATTAAGAAGTCAGAGTTTTAGAGAGGAGATGGAGAAGAAATAAACCAGCATTATTTTATGTGGTTAAACAATTGCGTAATCTCTGATCCAACAGGAACACTCCATGTAAATATATTTTTATGTGTGAAGCATTCTATATGTCAAAAGAGACCTATGAAATTGTAGTAAGTGGGGAACAGAGAGGTATTACTAAGCAGAGCACAGTGGATTTCTTAGCAATTGAAAAGATTCTATATGGTTCTCTCGTGGTAGATACATGCCATTAATTACACATTTGTCCAAATTCATATAATGTGCAACACCCAGAGTAAGTCATAATATAAACTCAGAAATGTGAGTGATTATGATGCATCAGTGTAGGTTTATCAGTTGTACCAAAAGGACTATTCTGTCAGGGGTGGGAGGTGCATGGGTCGGTAACGGGGAAGCCATGCATGTGTCCACAGGGACTACCTGGGGAAATATCCATACCCTGCTCTCAGGTTTTGCTGCAACATTAAAATTTCTCTAAAAAGATAAAGTATTAAAAATGTTTGTAGTGAACTACTGTAATAGAAAGGAAGGAGGAAGGTAATGAAGGGAGTAGAGAAAGTATAGAAAAAGGGGGAGAATGGAAGGAGAAAGGAGGAGAGTGGGAGAGAGGAAACAAAGAAGATAGAAATAAAGGTCTTAAATACACAGAAAAATGGTTAAAAGAATAATTTGCTTACCTACTTAAATATTTTGCACATGGAAATGGAGGAAATAAATTATATACCACAATATGCAGGGATATGGAATAATCAATCCATGAAATGTACTTAGAGTATGATACTTGCTTCACAAAGGTCAAAAAGAAGATAAGCTGACAATTGTATGTTCATGAATGACTTTATAAGTAGTAAAAATGTAACTAATATAATGGAGGCTGTATAATTAGCATTTGTAGTAAAGTCATATTTGCAGAGGAGGTAGGAGATGAGGAGGAGCACACAGATGGAATGATGTAAAGTTTTACTTCTTAAGTGGATAGTAGGTTCATGGTATTCATTTTATGATTGTGCTTTAGTATGCACATAGATGTTATTCTTTTCTATGCATCAAATACTATTACACTAAAAAAAGTACATAAGCAAGCACACAAACAAATAATGGATTGAGGAGAAAATGAGTTGTTGTTTTTTTTCCTGAAAACTTCCTCTTGCTCTTTAACTCTTTGTCTTTTCATCCTCTTCTACCTCTCCAGTCTAGAGTCATTTTATTATCCTGAAAATTCTTCTTTGGGCATGTGGTAAAGTCGTGGTTAAGTCAATCACCTCCCAAGAAGCAAGCTGCATGACCCTAGGTTCAAGTCCTGGACCAGGGGGAAACAACCAGTATGCACAATTTAAAAAAAAACAAAATCCTCTTTGGTTCTCCGAGCCATTTAGTGCAGAACAATTCATGAGGTTATGCAAATCCATGCTCAGCGTGGTGCCTGGCTCCTCATTACAGGATGCACATCAGATTAAAAACAATCAATGAGTTCCTGTTCCAGGCTGTGGAAATATTGCAAATGATAAATCTATGAGAATTTCTCAGGCTGAACACCCACCTATTTGGTTCCAAATTGCATAAGTCATCTGGAAAGCAGATTTTGTTCCAGCTTTCAAGAAACAGCACAGTCCGACATATCTTCAGGGAAATTGGATTTTTCATAATATGTTCTTAAGAGAAAGCAGTAAAAAGAGCTTCATAAAACAGGAGAAGCAAAATGCATATGCGCCTTTCTGAAAATGTTGTAAAAGCTGACGATGATATTTCTCCTTTGGGCTTTAGATCAATCTCATGCATAAACACTGAAATAGAAAGAGACTTACTAAAGAAATAGATCATTGAATGTCTGAAAACATTTGTGTTATGGGACTGGTAGAAAAAGAGAATATTCTCTGTCTCTGCAGTACAACAGAGGCATTTTTGGTGGGAAGTATATATTGCTCACAATTAAAATCCTTTGAAAAAACAAAGATGTAGAAGAACAAAAAACATGCCCCCAAAACCCCAAAAAACTAAAGAGTAGCAGAAGCCTCCAACCTTATAAGGTAAACATAAGAAAAGACAATAGTGTTCTAGGGGTACATTTTGACTCAATTATTCTAAGTGTCTTGTTCAATCTTCAGAGTTGCTAAGGTGAACGAAGTAAGCCTGTGTGCTTTATTTTAGGAATGACATCACATTTGCAGGTGAGATCACTGAGATGTGCCTCTAGTTCTAATTTGGTAAATCAATATCTGAGTGTGTAAACAAACCATTCTAACTATCCTTTTAGTGAAAGAATCAAAATTAGAGCTTACATTTCTAGCTATCTGTCATTTCTGTTTCCTATAAATATCATTACATTTTCTCATTCTTTGTTGTATTCTATTAAATATGAAATTCCTTACATTTGTTATTTAGTAATAATAAGAACAAAAATGTTCATAGCAAGCAAGGCATAAGGGATATTAGTCACTTTATAATGTTAGGGGTTACTATGTGTGGTATAGCTGGTTTACTACTTTTTTGAGATGAATGCCTTTGATTTTTCTTTGTTATTTTATTTCAGATATTATAAAGAAGCTACAACTCATTTGAATAAAATTTCTATGAGAATAATATTCACAAAACTGTTACCTTAATCAAATAAATCTGTCTAGTCCATATGCAGTCAAAAAGCTGAAGGTGATTGGATATAAACAGAGATCCAAAGTTAATAGTCTTACTTTGAATCTGTGATTTTAAACTTCAAGGGACCTTAAAATGCTGCCTGACAATCACACTACATATTATTGGTTCAATTATTCTGGGACAATATAACATGACCAATATTTCTAATCTCTCTCAAAATCTCATTCCTTATTTAATTTTCCAGATTAAAAAAAATTAAAATACAAGATTTCCATGTAAATTTGAATTATTTCTAAGTGTTGTGCATATGTATTTTGAGATAAAAGAAAAATATTGCTTCAGGCATAGGTCTACTAAAAATCATTCATTGTTTATCTGTTATATGCCTCTACTTATAAAAATTAATTTTCCTGCTCATTTGGTTCACCTGAAGAGTTCTCACTTCATAGAATTTATTTTTAAAATTCCAGGCAATCTATGTACCATTTACATTTTGACATAGCTTCTACAGTGGTCACATCCAATTTATTTTGTTCTCTTATTTACAGGAAATTTATTAATGTCAATTCAACATTGACATCATTACTACCAGCATGAAGTTAATAAGTAAAAGGATTTCATTTCAAATTTAATTTGTTGAGTAACATGACACTTTACTTGGCATAACTTACTTTTTAAATTGTGGTTTCTTTCACTTACATTACGTTATATTCAAGATCATCAAATTATATCTCAGTCAAAGTGTATATCACACCACATCCACCACCAAAGCTTTAGTGCCCTTTATCTCTACCATTCATATTATTTCAACCCTGGACTATGTTTTGTTATTTCATTCATTTTGTTTCTTCATATTCCACATATGAGTGAAATCATCTGGTAGTTTTCTGTCTTTCTGACTTATTTGGCTTAGTACAATCACTGCAAGTTCCATATAGGTTTTTGAAAAAGGCACAATTTCATCTAAATGGCTGACTTAGTATCCATTGAGTAGAAATATCACAACTTATTTTTCTATTTATCTGTTGATGGGCATTTAAGTAGTTTAATATCTTGGCTATTGTAAATAATGCTGCTATCAATATAGGGGTACAAATAAGCTTTCTGACTTGGGTTTTATAGTTTCTTCTTGATATATACCTGAAAGTAGGATTGCTGAATCAAATCTATTTCCATTTTTTGGAAGGAATTTATGTACTTTTTTCCAGAGACGTTGGACTAATTATATTTCCACCATCAGTGAAGAGAGTTTCTTTTTCTTTACATCTCTTCCAATTCTTGTTTTTTCTAGTCTTTTTGACATTATCATTCTTGCAGGTATAAGCTCATGTTGTGGTTTTTATTTGTATTTCTCTGATGATAGATTATGTAGAGCATTTTTATTGGTCATCTACGTATCTTCTCTGAAGAAATACATAGTCTGATCATCTGTCTATTTTTTTAGAGTATTAGTTGCTTTTTTGTAGTTGAACAATCCTATTCACAATCACATCAAAAAGGATAAAATACCTGGGATAAACAGCATAGTTGGTGAAAGACCTGTACATTGAAAACTATGGCATCGTTAAGAGAAGTGGAAGAAACAAAGAGGTGGAAAGATATTTCATGTAAAAGAATTAATATAATTAAATGACCATCTCACCTGGAGCAATAAACAGATTCAATTTAATTCCTGTAAGACTTCCAGTGACATTTTTCAGGGAAATAGAATAAACAGAACTAAAATTTGCATGCAACCATTTGCATATACCATATCAACAAGAGTAAAGAGAATCTTGAATAGTCAAAGATATCCTCAGAAAAAAGGAAGCAAATTGAGAAGTCATACTTCTGAATTCAAACTACATTAAAAATTAGTTGTTATCAAAACATTATGCTATTGGAAGAAAAACAAATAATAGACCAATGGAATAAAATTGAGAGTCTAGAAATAAAACCACATAGATAGATAGACAGAGAGATAGAGAGATGGACAATCAATGACATTGGGAAAAGCATATAATGGAGAAAAGAAAATCTCTTCCAAAAATGTAGTTAGGAAGTTGAAAAACCAATGCCCCCCCCCACACAAAAAAAAAAAAAAAAAAGAAGAAAGAAAGAAACTAGACCTCTTTAAAAACAGATTAACGACTTGGATGTAAGACCTGAAGCCATAAAATAATAGAAGAAAAAATAGGCAAGATAGTCCATAGCATCAACTTTAGTGATGCCCTTGGGAAAGTAACACCAATGGCAATGGAATCAAAAGAAAAATTAAACAAAAGAGACTACATCAAGCTAAAAGTCTTCTGTATAGTGGAATAAATTGCCACTGAAAAAAAACCTACTAATTGGGATAAGATATTTGTGTGTCAGAGTTAATCTCCAAAATATAGAAAGAGCTCATATACTTTCTGCATAATTTTGTTTTTTCAATTTTCAGATATGTGGCATGTCTTGATAACTATTCAGATGTCTTACCCCTAATGCTCTGACCTAAATAGAAAGAGCGCTGTTGTCTTATATTTTCATTTCCTTGTTCTTTAATGCTACAGATGAAAATTCTACTTGTTCCCACATAATATTCATGTGGCAAGATCAAATCCTTCAAGGTATAAGTGAATTTCAAAAGACAGTAATGACAAGTTATGAAATAATTATACACAGAATTTCTTGTCCATTCATATGAGTGTTGTTCCTTTTAAAAAGAGCCTTGACATTTAAGAGGATATATTTTCATCACTTCTTTTATTTAATGCTTTCTACAGTTTTCTTTAAGAAATGAAGTAATTCAGTAGTATTTTTAACTTTTCTTTCAATTTGTATATTCCTCTGCTAGGTAGATATTTAAAGATATGAACAAGAAATAAGTAGATATCTTGACTATTTGGGCTACTTAAAGAGTCAACAAGAATTTTGGGGAGGGGCTCTGCCTCAGAATTAAAGGTTAATATCAGTTAAACTAGAAATGCTCATAACTATTTGTTAGAGTTAATGAATGTTTGAATATAAGAAAACTGAACAAAATTACAAAAATCCTTTAATCACTTAGTTTGACAGTGCAAATGATGAAATTAGAGAACAATTTCATAGATTCACTTCAATGTCAATAGAAAGAACATGAATGTTCTTTAAACATCATCATCAGATTATGGTCAGAATAACGAATACATTCCATACAATCATTCATGTATCTTCAACTTTGAACAATTCTTGCTCACTCTTTTATGCAACATTTACCAAAATTTTTAATGTTTATTACTTTTACCAAAAGCAGTACATTTTTTAAAAAGCCCAGGACAGGCTTCTTCAATGAATTCTATCGAACTTTCAGAGAAGAATTAACACTTATTCTTCTCAAGCTATTCCAAAACACTGAAGAACAAGGAACTCTCCAAATACTTTTTATGAGGCTAATACAGCACTGATACCAAAAGGTGGCAGAGATGTCACCAAGAAAGAAAACTACAGACCAATATCTTTAATGAACTGAGATGCAAAAATTCTCCACAAAATATTAGCAAACCAAATTCAACAATGCATCAAAAAGATCATCCATCATGACCAAGTGGGATTCTTCCCAGGATGGTTCAACATACATAAATCTATTAATGTCATATACCATATCAACAAGAGAAAAGAGAAAAACCCCATAATCATATCAATAGTTGCAGAGAAAGCTTTTGAGATGATCCAACACCCATGTATGATAAAAACCTCCATAAAATAGGGATAAAATGTTCATACCTCAACATAATAAAGGTCATATATGAAAAACCCACAGTCAACATCACAGTTAATGGCGAAAAATTGAAAGCATTTCCTCTTAGGTCAGGAACAAGGCAAGGTTGTCCATTCTCATCACTGCTATTTAATATTGTATGGGAGGTCTTAGTCATAGCAATTAGGCAAGAAAAGAAAATTTAAAAAATTCACGTTAGAAAGGAGGTAGTAAAATTCTCATTATTTGCAGATGATATGATTATATATATTGAAAAACTAAAAAACTCTATCAAAAAACTTCTAGAACTCATCAATGAACACAGTAAAGTGGCAGGCTACAAATCAATGCACAAAAATCTGCTGCATTTTATATGCAAGAATCATGATAGACTAGAACAAAATAATAAAAATAACACCATTTAAAATAGAAGTTAAATGAATGAAATACCTGGGCATATATCTAAAAATGGAAGTAAAAGATCTGTACAACAAAAACTACAAGTTCTTCTTAAAAGAAATAGAGGAGGACACAAAGAAATGGAAAGACATCCCCTGCTAGGGCTGGGAAGAATCAATATCATTAAAATGACCATCTTACCCAAAACAATATATAGGTTTAATGCAATCCCCTTTAAAATCCCACTGGTTTATTTTCAGGAAATAGAACAAAACCTCTTAAAATTTGCATGGAACAACAAAAGACCCTGAATAGCCAAAGCCATCATTAGAAAAAAGAACAAATTTGGAGGGATTGCATGTCCAGACTTTGAACTATATTATAAAGCAATAGTGATCAAACAGGTATGGTACTGTAATAACAGAGGCACAGATCAGTGGAATAGAACTGAATCACCAGAAACTGATCTACTCACATATAGCGAGTTAATCTATGATAAAGGAGACAAAAGCATTCAATGGAAAAAGGAAAGTCTCTTCCACAAATGGTGTTGGGAAAACTGGATAGCCACATGAAAATGAATGAAGCTAGACCACTCTTTAACACCATTCACAAAAATTAACTCCAAATGGATAAGAAACTTGGACATAAGACAAGAAACTATAAAGCTCTTAGAAGACAATGTAGGAAAGACTTTCCATGACATCAGTCATAGAGAAACTTTTGGGGACTCAACTCCACCATCAAGGGAAACAAATGAAAAATAACTGGGACTACATTGAGCTAAGGAGCTTCTTCACAACAAAAGAAAACATCGCCAAAATCAAAAGGAAACCTACTAACTGGGAAAAGATATTTGCATTCGCTATTTCCGAAGAAGGCTTAATATAAAAAATACACAAAGAATTCATAAAATTCAACAACAGAAGAACAGGCAATCCAATAAAAAAATGGGAGGAGGAATTAGAGAGACACTTTTCTGAGGAGGATCTACAGATGGTCAACAGGCACATGAACTTATGTTCCTACTGGCTGGCTATCAGGGAAATGCAAATTAAAGCAACAATGAGATATCACCTTACACCTGAAAGAATGGCTATTGTCCAAAAGTCTGGAAACAACAAATACTGGTGAGGATGCAGAGAAAAGGGAAGTTTCCACTGTTAATGGAGAAAAGTTTGGGGATTCCTCAAAAAACTGAAAATGGAAATCTCATTTAATCTCTTCATTTCGCTTCTGAGTATCTTCCCAAAAGATACAAAAGCACCCATCTACAGAGATGTATGTATCCCCATGTTTATTGCAGCTGTTTACAATAGCTAAGAACTTGAAATTACCTAAGTACCCAAAATCAGATGAATGATAAAGAAGATGTGGTACATATATACAATGGAATACTACACAGCCCTTAGAAGAGATGAAACCCTGTCATTCAAATCAACGTGGATGGAACTAGACGGGATTATGCTAAGTGAAACAAGTCAAAAGAAGAAAGATAGAGACCAGATAATTTCACTTATATGTGGAATGTGAATAGACAAAACAAAGTAACTGATGAAACATTACTAACCCTGAAACATTTGCAATAGAACTGAGGTTACCAAAAGACAATGGGGCAGGTGATGGACAATGGGGACTTGGTGATTTGGTGGAGGCCATGGTGTACTGAAATATATCTAAGAAATGGGGAACCTATACAGAGGAAATTATTTTAATGTTTACAATAATTACTACACTAAAAAATAATTACTGCAATAAAAATGCATTTTAAAAAAGTACATTTTTTTCTCATTACTTCCTAATTCCAAAACAGAGTTTCCACAAAAAAAGTTCAATTGTTTCTGAAGTCTGATATGAAACGGATTTAGTTTTCCAAAGCCTTATAAGGAAGTTGTTTTTATGAGAAAATTATTGTATGAGCATATTGCTCTGTGATTATTTGCACCATGGGTATCATGTAAAACATGAAAATATTGTGGTCTTTGATAATTCCTGTAATAGTAAATATAACAAGTTAAATATTTTTCATTATTGCAGTGGATTTAATTGTGGAGTTTAAAAATTTGGTTGAAATCTTAGGTTCTAGATAGCTGCATGTTCAAAAAGGCATTTGAGCTGAAAGTTTGATATCGATATGCAGTGTGAAAGGTCACTTCACACACCTACAATTATTGCTTCTTCGTATGAAATTTAATTAAAGTTGTGATATTTTATCATATCTTAGAGCAATATGCTATTGGACATTTAGAATCTTAAATGAAAAATACACACTCGAAGCCAAGGTAATTGTTGAAAATGTCCAAGTTGATAACAGCATGACAGCATCATTGCTTTGGTTTCTTACAACTTTCAGCTCATAAACAGGTTGAGTTGATGAAAGGATTGTGACCTTGCAAACAATAAATTCAACTAGTTGATGCCAAAATGTGACCTTTCAGTTTGTCTGCAAGTAAGAGGGTGTGAACAAAGCCAGAGATGATGCTGTATAAGTTTTGGGGAAGCCCAGGTTTCGGAAATGGGCAGGTCTTCAGAAGAGAGAGTATTTAGAACTCCCTGTTATGTTAGCGTGGTGACTGTAGAGAGGCTGATGTTGATTAATTGCCTCTCAGAAACACAGACTGTGACTGTAGCACTTGGATTAGCTCTCGTTTAGTATGCTAGCGTTGCCCGTGATTGCCTGAGTTTCAGACTGGCATTACATCATCGATTAGCTGACTTTCAGTAGGTTACTTGAGTAAGGTTTGTTGATTGATTTTCAGCCTAGGAACTAATCCAAAGACATCTCTAATGGTGATTACTTATGCACAACTTAAAACTTTGATCAATGAACAATATTCCTGCATATGAAAAATACTTTCAATTTTCAGTTCTCTCTTTTCTTCTCTCAGTCAAAAAAAATAGGATAATTGCTCTAATATGTGAATTTGGGTTATTTATTGGAAAAAAGCCGAATACAGGATATTTAGAATGTCCAAGCAAAGTCAATACAGGACACAGGATCAAATTATTTGATAGAGGACAATTTCTATATAGAGAGGACACCTGACACTCATCCTTCATTATAACTTTTAGTTACTAACATTGTTCTGTATTTCACTGAGAAACTAAATTCAAATGAAAGAACTTCCACAAACTTAGCATGCCATATCTATTTATTTACTTAAATCTGCTCCCATTTACTCTGACTTTTCTCCATTTAGTAATATAGATAAATTCTCGGAGCAGCTAATAAAGGCAAATAATTTCACTTACTTGATAGATCTAATCACTTGTACATGAAAAAGACATAATTCAATCTCCTTTTTTTTTTCTCAATTTATATCTATAGTAAGACCTCTTTCCCAGAATTTCAAGCAGCATCATCGAATTTCCTACAGAACATACTCACTAGATTGTCTAATATGCACTGTACTCTCTATAAGTGTCCACAATCAATCCATCTCTCAGAAGCCCCCAACACCTACCACCACACTGCATGGATGGATCTCCTTTTTCTGTCAAATGACACCAACTTTCCAGTCGTTCAAGCCAAAATGCCTGCATTCATCCTGTCAGAAACTGCAGTTTCCTACCTTTGAAATATACTCAAGATGTAGCTGCTTCTCATCACTTTCATGACACTGATCCAAACCAAAACCATGTTGTTGCTAAAGTCCCTTTATTGGTCTAACTAATCTCTCTTTGGCTTCCTAAAGTCATTTCTTAAAATAATAGACAGTGCGATTCTATTAAAGTTAGAACCTTATGTGACTGTTCTTAAATATTTTCCATTATACTACCTCAGTGAAAGAAAGAACTAAAGTTATTACCAGACCATCAAAGCCCTACAGGATCTTCCTCTTGTTAATTCTCATTACTTTTTCTTCTGCTCACTCAGCTCTACCCACACTGTCCTTTTTGCCGTTTCTCAAATAGCGGGTCCAGTTCTTTATAGGACATTATTTTTTCCCTCTGCTTAGAACTCCTTTGCCAGATCTACCCAATGTGCTCCCTCCCTCATCTAGTGCAGGTCCCTATTCAAATATCGTATCTCACTTGAATTATGTTATTGAAGATCACAATATCCCAGTGTTCTGTAATTTTTCCTGCTTTCTCTGTAAGCATTATATTTGATGATTATCTGCTTCTCCTAGCTACCTACAAAATAAACTCTGGGAAGGCAGGGGTTATCATCTGTGTTGTTTATTTCTACATTCTTGGTCCTTAGTTGCTTGGTGATTTAATATTTTTTTTATTTTTACTGGATTTCTTGTTGTTGTCTGTCATTGTTTTGAGCTGCTATAATCTCATAACAAAGTTAACAGTAATACATTTCTTTCAAATGTGTCTTATGCCAGCATAGCTTTATCCTTTCTCTTAATTCATTATCTAGCTATTTCACATGAGTACTCTTTGAATATCTATTTTCTGTTTAATATTGACCTCCTTCTTTGATCATGGAGATAATATAGATAGTATATAATATTCTCAAAGAATGTTAGTGTTTTGGGGGAAGATAGATTATATATGGAAATAACAAAATGTCTGAATGCTAAGTTAAATATTAAGCCATTTTTTCAAATGTTCGACCAGTATTTCTTGGGCAGTTGCCATCACCCACAGTCCATTTTACATGTCATAGATATAAATAAATGAAGAAGAAACTGACCTTTGGGAACTCATGTTATAATCCAAGCCCAGAATGCATTACTGATCAGAAAATAAGGATGGTCAGTACTAATAAGGGAGAATTACTAAGGTTGAAATTCAAGGAAGAGATAGTATAAATTTTTTTTTTGTTTGGAAAATACAGATAATATGCCATATAAACTGAAAATTTAATATTTCAATTCATGACCCAGAAAATACCTCCATGATCTCTAGTCTCTTAACCTACAAGTCAAGATTTCCTCTATTCATGTTCTGGTGGTATTTTTCCGACACAAAAATCTGTCTGCTGTGAAGCTTGTGAGAAATATCACTTTGAAATCAAGTTGGCTCAAATCTACTTTGGTAATGGACTGTAGATGTGTGTTAATAAGGTTATTTGATTATTGCCCTATTTTTTGGCTCTAGGTACCATGAGGCTTCTCTGTGCCTACAAGGACAGAGCTCACACACTTGTGTTGTTCTCTGAGTTAGGCTGCAAACCTGATCTGCTTCAGTCTATGCATTGATATGTTGGGCTATTAGTCCTCAGGAGTCGTACCATCAAACTGGTCCAGTG
This sequence comes from Solenodon paradoxus, assembly GCA_004363575.1. Taxonomy (NCBI): domain Eukaryota; kingdom Metazoa; phylum Chordata; class Mammalia; order Eulipotyphla; family Solenodontidae; genus Solenodon; species Solenodon paradoxus. The sequence continues at coordinate 742,363 of RJWH01000353.1, read as the reverse complement.
CACCTAGTTTGCCCTGTTTCCTAGCAACTACTCCCATCTAATTTACTTTCCTGCTGCATCCCTCCTGAATCAGACTGTATTGTCTCTTCCTCTTGTTAAATGGATTTATCAGTGTCTGATAGTATTTATACCATATGTCTGTCAAACTAGCTTCCCTACAAAAGAGCAAAAGACTGATTAACATCATGTACCTTCAGTGGAGCAATTTTAAATTTGGGGTCTGAACACAAATTTCAGAAAGCTCTGGTCACATACATCATTAATATTGTTTTATTTTATAGTATAAAAAGACCTCCATGGTTAGAAATCTTTTTTCCCTCCCTTTGGGCTCCTTATTAAAAGCTGCATAGATAATTTTTACTTTCCTAAATTCAGTTTGTGGCTCATTTAAATAATATGAACTTGTGGTGGTCTGGGCAAATCATTTATTTGTTTGTTGTTGCCATCACTAGTTCTTTCCCTAGCTTGTAATGATTGTTAAGGAAAAAGCATCTGAAATACTGAGGAAGTGATGATGCAGTCTGTGTACAGCATAGTAACCACATTTTATACAGTGTTGACAGAAAGGTGGCCCCTTACTCTGCCTATGGTCAGTTCATTCACATCCAAGTCTAACAATGATGTAATTATATATATTTATATATGCATATATATGATGCAATTTTAACCTATTATTTATATTACATGTAAGATATATATATGTATACATATGATATAATTATAAGCTATTGTTCGTATTATGTGTAAGACATTATATATGTATATATGTGATATATCATAAGCTATTATTTGTATTGCATGCAAGATATTATATGTGTATATATGTGTATACACATGTATATATAATATAGTGGATATTCCCTGGAAAAACTTACTCCATGAGATATTCTCTTTGGGAGACACCTTCCCAAATTAAGGACGAGTAGGCCCATGTCAGGCATGTTTATATTGGCTCACAGATGTCCTCTATTCTATAGTAGCGGAGTGAATAAAGAAGTGAAAAGAATCCAACATTGTTCCAAGGAGAAATCTATCTTTATGGAAATCTGAGTGGAAAAATGTTATTCTACTTTAATTGTGAATGTAATTGTTAATATTTTATGAATGAAAAGCCAAGTCAATTGGATAAAGAAATAAAAATGACCCTGTTGAGTCAATGAAATGTGTTTGGATTGTAAAGGCAAGAACCAGAAGGTCTCTCTACAGCAATGCTTCTCAATTGGCAAGGGATATAAAAATCACCTGAGAGCATTATCAAAATACACTCTGTCCGAGACTTGCCCTTGGAGGGATTCTCCTCACAAAATTGGGGTTTCAGCAGCCCATATGAAAAAGTGAAATCAAAAGCTTTTTCAATAGTAAAGACATATGTATCCAGTACTCCAAATAATGCTCTTCTGCAATTAGAAGTAGGCATTTAATGTAATGCATAATTAAGGTACACTCTTTATGCAAACACATAATTGAGGTGACTGGTATAGTGATTAGGTAGTTTTTGAATGTGAAGAATGGATTGAATTATTATTTTAAATTACTCTGCAGGCAATGCCTGGCAAATTAGCTTCTCCCTTTTCATTCTACCAGGGTTGCACAGTATCATGTCTTCACTGCTCAGGAATTATTCATAGCTATTCTAAAGGAAAGAACTCTTGCCGTCTTTCAGAAAGTTATTTGAGCTGGTGTTTTTACTGCAAACATTTACTGACAGCTCAAGTTCATAAAGGTATGTTATTCTTCTGATTTTTAAAATAATAAATATTGTCTTTAAGAATTGTGCTATGGTAACAGGCATCTGGAAACAAATCCTATGTAACACATTAGAGTTATATATTTTGTTCTGTTTTCCACATTTCCCCATACCTGGCAGATAACTTTGTACATAGAAGATACTGAAATTAATTTTGAATAAATGAGTGAATGAATCAGAAAGTTTCCATGATGTTTGTAGGAACCTGGCCAAAATAGTTTGATACTGAATTTTTTTTTTTCAGATGAGATTTTTTTAAAGATATTTGGAAAATCATATCTTATATACACAATGAGGGTCATACTTCTTGTTTACAAGCACTTGGCTACTAATTTCTCTTCCCTTTAAAGCATCCCACTGACCTTTCATGTACCTCTATTGCCTCAAGTCTTTCTCTTTGGACATTTGAGGTTTTGTTTCTGCTCTATACACTGATGGAATTTACTAGGATTTTGTTTGTTTTATTAAGAAGGAAAGTAAAGAAGGAAAGAAAAAGAAGCCTTAATGCCTCCCTATCTTCTAGTCACTACATCATCACATTGTGTCCTATCATTTTTTCATGTTTCTTTTGCTCTGATATGACAACTGGAAGACTTTTTGTTATATGAAAAATGCAAATCCAGAAAACCTAGAAGTTTTTTTACTGTGTGGGAAAAATAAATACAAAGCCTTTTAAATGTATCAACCCTTTGACATATAGAGTTTTGTTAAGTTTAAAAGTCCCAGATTTCCCCTCATGAAAGAGTCAGACTTTCAGATTTCAGATCTAGAAGTATTTCAGTCTGCCTGATCTGTTGCAATGAGCTTATTTCATTTGAGTTCATACTGACTTGTGTGGATCAGGCCAATTAACTATATTTGATTCTTTGAATTTCTGATTGATTAATCTGATTCAGTTTGGCTGTAGGCAGCCAAAAATAATATGCTTATCTCTCAATCTGAGAAGCGTTCTCAACATTTACACCCTAGAGTCAAGTACTAGAGCTTAACTAAACCTTCAGCACAGAATTGAAAATTAACCAGCTTCTCATGGAGCATTGATTTCCCTGATCTGCCGTTTTGTGAATAGTGGGCATAGAATCCTTTGCAAAGCATGTATTATTGAGCCTCAGGTCTTAGTGTATGGATTGCATCCTCATTAAACATATTTCAGATAGTTTCACTATCTTGCGGTAATAGCTGATTTGATTTATTTTTTTTTAAACAAATTTTCTTTCTCACTTAAAATATGCTGTCATCAATTTTTAAGTAAAACATTTGTATATTTACTGAATGAAGGTAACTAGGTTGTATTTGTGGCATATTTAAATGTTTAAATATGTGACATAATTTCCCGAATTATTTTCTAGAGTTTAAATCAATGCAAACATTTGAAAGGGGAGAGAGAGAGAGAGAGATAGAGAGAGAGAGAGATAGAGAGAGAGAGAGAGAGAGAGAGAGAGAGAGAGAGAGAGAGAGAGAGAGAGAGAGAGAGAGAGAGAGAGAGAGACTGTTCCTTCCTGTGGACAGGGTGGATTTTCTTTTCTTGATAAATAGAAATTCATTATCAGTAGCAAACATAACACTTGTTTACATGAATCTAGTGTTAATTAATCAAGTTAAACTTTGTAAATGGTAATTCTAGTTGCAAAAATGCTGAAACACTCTTGAATTGCATTTCACATGGACAAGCTAAATAATCATTGTGGAAAAATGGCAATTTCCTGTGAATATTAATCACTTTGCCCATGTAATTCATTCTTCTAGTAATTGAAAATAATGATTACAATAGATTTGAAATTGTACTACATTTAAGGAAAGAAAAAAAGTGTTTAAAATTAGGTACATTGATCAAATATTCTCTAAAACACAAACTAATAGCCAATCCTCATTTCTCATAGTGAAAGCAATAAGACGATCATAAGAGTCAAGATGATGTTGTTCTACATGGAACACAAAACCAAACAGGGTTATTTCCCAATGAACTTTCCGTTCTCCTTCTCAGGATCGTCAGATTTACCTTGTACTTGTTGTGGTTGTTAGTAGGAATAGATTCTGAATGAAGATTCCTTCTCAAGTTATTTATTAAGAAATACTTCCAGGGGAGAATACTGATGGGAGAAATCAAGTGACAGGCAGATCCCAGGAAGAGTTTCCACAGAGGTTAGAATCCCATCTGTGTGGAACAGTGTCTTAAGGGAATTTCTTTAGTAATGATCATAGGAACCCAAATGTTAGATTGGGTTGGGTGGGACTGGGGTATTAGGCTCAGAAATGACAGTGGTAGGGTACTGTCTTCTATAATACTCCTTTTATAGCTTTATTAAATAGCAGTTAGACATGAGCAGAATGGGAACCAAAGGCTATCTCATGATTAACTACAAGGACAGAGTGCCTCAATCAACCAGAAATTTAGAAGGGGGGGCACAATGGTCGTGTCTTAAACCAATCTGTCACAATTGATTAATATTGCAGTTTTATCCCGCCGCGAGCAGTGGACAAACAGGAAGAATCCTGGATACTAAGCATGCACATTCTACGCCTCTCTCATTCCAAGAAATGCCATCCCTTTTCTGGTAATCTTCTCCTATGGGTGAGATAAAGGTAGGACCCAGTCCCAGATTGTGAACAAATGAGGTCACTAGCTCACTCCTGGATTCCCTTCCTTCAAGGATGACCCATTCTACTTTCTGAAAGTGTACTTTTGCTTTGCTAATAGACCAGTAGCTCACTCCCTGGATCAGCTCCTTCAGGAATGTCCTGCTCTCCACACTTGAAAGTATACTTTTGCTTTGCTCATAAATCTTCTCTACTTGCTTTACCTTATCTGAGTCCTGGTGAAACCGTGACATGTTGTAAACATCTTGGGGAAAATCATCTCCCCAAGAGCATAAGAACCAGAAGGTAAAACTTCCCTGTGGTCACAGTTTGAATGATGAATCTTCTTTGATTTATGAAAATTAAAGAATTATAGTTCCAAAGTAAAAATTTATTACTGTGAGAATCTATATTATGGAAGTTATTCAACTTCTAGAAGCATGTTCATTAAAAAATGTAAGAATAATAATAGATTCAAAGGAACTGCAAAAATTAGCAACTTTAATATTGCTCTTGAATCCCACTGTTGACACAGCACTGGGTTTTTTGTGAAGGTTTGATTTACTCTGGAAATATCAAAGCAATATACTGGCTTCAGTAACAGGATGGATTCCACAATTATATTTTTGTATTTACTCCATCTGAGGACCACTGCTTTTTCATTTATAATTTTTTCAATTAATGAATACATTACTCTAAGGTTAAGATTGTGATAGTAATGCTAAGTCATGAGGATTATAGTTTCTGTGACCACTGGGTCCTGTGTGATTTTATCCTGAAGTTCTGTCAGGATAACCAAATGTATTAAATTTCATATAAAACTAAGAAATTTATTTCTACTTATTTACATGCTTCCGTAAACCTTGGAAGATACAAAATTAAAAATAAAATGTAGACAATCTCTGAATTTCTAAAGTTTTCAAAATATTTTTCCAAATATCTAAAACTTTAATTGATCATCTTCATACACACGTACATATGATGTGTAAAATGTATATATAAATCTGTCACACACATCATAACAAGATTATCAATTTGGGGAAGTTGATTTTGCTTTTCAATATCATCACAATGCCTCCCTCTATAAGTAATTATTGTCTCATATTTTATATTTATCGTTCACATACTTTTCAAATATTTTTTACCTAATTTTTCTATTAATTCCTTAGCAACACATAGTTGAGCTTTCATTGTCTTTGAGTTTTATAAAAATGATGTCAAACTGAAAGTCTTCTAGGATTGCTTTTATTTAAGTATTTGATTTTGTATTTGTTTATTAAAGTAATAATTTTTTAAAATTCAAGTATAGTTTTGCTTGTGGAGGTATTTTGCTTTCATAACAGTGCACTTTGATGATGAGAGTATTTCATAGTTTATTTCTAGTAACTGATCATAAGGACAGTTTTCACTTTTCTCACATTTCAAATTTTGATATAAATTGACATTGTTGAATATGCTACCTTTATAAATATGGAAATCAATCCCTAAGTTATATAATGTAGCATTAAATAAATGAACATATATTTCAGTATATATTTATAGATTAATTTATAATTTAACAGTAAATATATTTCTCCTTAACATTCAATATATTAAGAACCTTTTCTAAAAAATGCTTTTATTGAAGGAGAATTGCATCATATTAATTTAATGTGTGCATCATTACAAATCACATCTATGCATAATACATTGATTTTATCACAAGTCCAGTTCTTCCTTCATCATATAATTGATGCCTTTAACCCCCACTTTTTAAATTTGCTCCCACTTTCCCTTCTTATAAGTAATTTAATTTTATAGACAGTGTATTCTTGTTTGATTTTAAAGAACTTTTTCATATTTTTATTATTTAGTTTGCTCTTGTATTTGATAGCTATATATATATATACATACATATATATAGCTATATATATTATATATATAATTATATATATGTATATATATATATAATTTCCTTGTAGGTTATCTCTTCTTACCAAATTTTTTAAAAAATAATGTCTCTTCTATTTTATCTGCTATACTTTCTCACAATATTTGGCGGTCCCTTTAACTATCTGAATGTATCTTAAATAAAAAAAAAAATTCTTAATTTTAGGGTATCAAAATTATTTATATTTTTTATAGTAGAGTATTTTAAAATTGATTTTACTGAAGGAATATTGTATTTGAACATTAACTTGGTTTGAAGCAAACATGATAGCAAATTTACATTGGTATATAGCATACTAGGTTTACCATTATTTCCTTTTTCCCCCTTCACTTTACAATTAATTATAGTGAAGCATTTTTAAATCTTAAATAAGAAATCAATCAGAAGTCATTCAGATTTATTTTTAAATTTTTTTCTTATGGGTATTCCACCTACCTAAAATAACTTTTATACAAGGTTAGAAGTTGTGATATAATTTTTAATATGAATAACTATTTTTTCTCATTACTCTTTAGTTATTCATTTCTTCAGTCATTTTCAATGCTATGTTAACCACATATAAAATTTTTTTGCATATTTGTGATTCTAGGCTCTCTGTTCTGTCACATTGGTCAATGTATTTCAACATGATAATTATATTCTTAGAACTCTAAAATGTTATATATGTAGGGCAAATATCCCTATAATCTTTTTCAGACATGGTCAGTTGGAGCTTAGCTCACTTTCAAATAAATTATAAAATAATTTCTACAAATTGTCAAATTCTCAAAATTGTGTTGTGCTTTTGATTGGAAAAATTAGAATTCAATTAGGAAAAAATGGATATTTTTCTAATGTTGAATCTTTTTATTTATAAGCATATATAATTTATATTTTATTGCTATTTTTAGTAATACATTTTTAAAATATATTTATAGCTTCAAAAGTGACCACTTGATTTTCTTACAAGTTTATACTCCTCTTATGTAATCTTCCCTATTCCCCCAAGACTGACCCCAGGATGCTTGAGTTTTAGGCCGCTTGTCTTTGAAACAGAATCATTTTATGCTATAAAGGTTGATGAAATGACTCTAGAAAACATTTAAGTTTTTCATAAAAATATAATTTATTTTTGTCTTATGTTCTTTGGACACTTATTCCTATAACCCAGCCACCATGTCATGGGGAAGTTCAAGTAGCCCACAGAAAGGACTACGTGAAAAGGAAACTAGACAGTATCAATTTAGCTCCATCTAGGATCAATTTAGCTCCATCTAGGATCAATTTAGCTCCATCTAGGATCAATTTAGCTCCATCAGCACACATTGACCATCTTGACAGTGGATTTTCCTTTCCCACTGAAGATGGCCCGATAGAGGTCACATGGAAAAAAGACAAGTTTTCTGCCAAAAATAAAGATTCATAAACATAAAAATAATTGTTGCTTTATGCCACTGCATTTTAGATTAGTTTTGATACATGTTTTAATACATGTTATGATTATGAGTAATACTATAGAAATGCAAATAATTTTCTTATATTAATTGTATATCCATCTACTTTTTCAACACTCCTCTAATATTTTGTGTTTAGAGATTTGGGAATGAGTTTCTATAAACAATTATTTCCTTTTCAGATAATAAATTTTTTGTTGTTCTTTCTAATCAGTAAAATGTTGATGAAAAACAGAAAATCTCAACCTTGTCTCCCTGATTCTAGATTTAGAGAGGACGTTTCTAAAAATTTTCTGTTAGAGTGAGTAAAATGAGTGATGTTAGCAAGAAGGTAAAATAGTAAACCCCAGACCCTTCTTTCCATGGAGGCACTAGCTCAATAACATGTGGACTAATTCCCTTGATGAGAAATCCATGAATCAGTTAAGAGATGTCTGTACCCAAGACAAATGCAATCTGAACGACTTGAAACTTGTAGGAAAGTCATGATACTCACTTGCCATGATACTTCCACTCATTTCAGCATGGCACAATCAGACGAAAACTTGAACTGATTCCTTCTGGGGGGGAAAGAAAAGACGGAGGCATAAATCCAATATACAAACTTTTACTGGACCTGTTGGTTGGGGTGACTGAGAACAAAGACAATTATGTGAACTAACCTACATTTACTTGTTATAGTCCTCCCCAACTTAGTGCAAAACAAGTGGGAGAAAACATCACAATCTGTTCCTTTTTGAAACAGGAAAGAGTTGGAGCTTGTGTCCAACATTTTAGTGTTCTCTGAGGAACTGGTGTCTGTCTCACTGGTATTGGTCTATACTGAAAGGATGTGCATATTCTCGATGTTCACATTGCAATTGAGAACAAAAGAAATCAGGTGACCTTAGAGAACCTTTGGTACTGCAGAGAGAGCCAAGAATTAGTTGGTCTCACTCTTTAGGTGGAAAAGAAGAGTGTAACATCTCTACAACATTTTAGCTATTCAAGGAGGGCTATCTGAAGGATTTGTGTTTGTCCTTCCTGAGTTGGTGCACATACAGGAAGCAGGATACTCTAGAAGTCAGGATGTTGAGAACAAAAGCAAGCTCAGCGGCCCTGGCAGTTAGAGAATCTGCAGAACTATATACAGGCACTAGAGGGAGCAAGAGATTATGAACTCCTGAAAAAAAAATCAGTAAATCCCTCTAATTCAAACAAGATATATCCATAGAAAATATTTTAGTGGCTCACAGAATCTTTAATTATGCTGATAGTGAAGATCCCTGTTTGAATTCCATTTATAAATACTAGTAAATTGCCTGTTCTTTCAAATGTGTGGATTCCAACACAAAGATTTAAGGAACACAAAAAGATAAGGAAACCTTACTCAAAGGAACAAAAGAAATCTCCAGAAACCTAACCTAAAAGAAATGGAAGTGTGTGACTTAACAGACAAAGTATTAAAAATAACCATCATAAAGATACCACCCTCAGGAAAATGATTTTTTTTTTTTAAAGGCAAAAGAAAACAAAGAAAGCTAAACAGAAATTTTGGATCTGAAGAATACAAAAAATGAACGGAAAAGTTAACTAGAGGGGTTCAAAAGCAGACTTGATCAAGCAGAAGAAAGAATCAGAAACTATGAAATGTTACTTCACATTATTTAATCAGAAGAGCAAAAAGGTAAAAGTAAAAAAGAATGAAGAAAATTTTGTATATAAACCCGTCTAATCTGCAGTGACACACCTTCTGAATATATTTTGTAAATATGATTCAAGACCATGATTAGTTGGCTTTTGTAAGGAAGTTTATCCTAGAGAATCTAGTTGTGAATGGTTCAATCTGTTGAAAGATGTTAAAAGGTGAGTTGAGACTTCTTTGAAGACTAAATTTTACCAGTGGATACCTTCTTCCACTCATGACCAAGTGCTGCCTGTCCTTCCTGGGCACCTGCTCAGTGCATTTCAGACTTACTTATGCGATCTGCACAAGTGTGTACACCAATCTCTTGCAATAAATTTCTTTAAAATATTTATCTTTGTTGGCTTTACTTCTTTGGTTTAAGTATGAATTACACGTTTCCTAAGCTAAATCCTTAGATATTTCATGAGAACAGAAAATATACTTGTAATATATATGACCTCTGTCCTATACTATACATCATTTACATAGAGCATTATTGATGCCCGTGAGTACATAATGCCAGCAGATTCATGATACATGGGGGCTCAGTGAGATTCAAAATGTATAAGGTAAATGTGTAATTCTGAAATGGAGTGAAGAAGGAAACTGATCGCTTTCAGAGGATAAGCTTTTTTTTTTGCACCACAACTTGCTTAGAATGCAGACTGAAGGTCATTAGTGAAGTTTTTAGAAACACAAATGACCAAGGAGCATTATTATATAATTTTATTGTGGTAGAGGTTTCTTTCCTGGATTAGCTAACCACTTACACTGAACTCAATTATGTTAGATGCAGAAACACGAGAATATGATGGCAAGAATTTCTCTTAAAATAGGCTATAAAATTAGTGTTCAAATAAAATAAATTATACTTGTCATATGTTAAATTTTATATCATTTGGTTGTACTCTTCAGTTATACATATTTACAGAATAAGCATACGCTTCTTTTTGTCTCTATAGACTTCACTTACAAAACACAGATTTAAAAATAAAATTAAAATTAAGATTTCAAGACACTAATACTATCAGTAAAACAAGTGAAGGGGACTTCTAAGTGCAAGGCCTTATGACTACACAGCTCTCACAGAGAGTATGATGTCTAGGGGACAGGGTGGGAAAGACAGGAAACTGATTAAGATGTTATTGCAGTTAATAAGCTTAGAGACACTAATGTACAAAAATGAGGTAAACATATTTAATAAAACAAATGATAATTAAAAACATAGAATTAGTGGGACTGGACTATATTACTGTTGAATGCTTGATATAGTCTAATAAATTGTCCCATCTTTGTTCCTGGTTTTAACTAAGGAAGTAATTACAAAGAAATATATAGAGCTCAAAATGAAATATCTACTTTAATATAGAAAGTATAACTCTCATTAAGAAGTAAGAGAATGGGGCAATCACTAGAGGCTGAAATGATTATTTCTTTTTTCACTTTAAAACAAAGGCATTTAGTGATATAGGGAAGAATTTGAATGATTTATTTAATCAGAGTAACAGATACTGGAACTAAGTGAAAAATCTTAATCAGATCTTCTAGAACTGAACTTTTCTTTAATGTCTTCCACATGAAGTAAGAGAAGTCCATCACACTTGGGAACAATTAGACAGAAGAGGTAAAGAAGAAGGAAAAGGAAAACAAGCATGTGAGGGAGAAGAGTGCATGAGCTGTGTTTTTAGCATACTAATCCACCTAATATAATAATATAGATTAGGATTCAGCCCACTTCACCCGTTGGATAAAATGATGAGCCATCTCTTTTTACCTTTGGAAGCACTGAAATGTTGGACTTGTAAGGTGAAGTCATCTCAAGGAAAGAGATTGATTAAAGTGGGATTCTCCCTCTTTGAAACTAGTGGAATATAAGAATGAAAGAGAGATGACTCTGCTTTTTCCTTTAGTTACTGGGTAGAAAGTGTATCATTCAAGAGACAGGGATAAATCACCCCAAACACTAAGTAATTAGGGACTTGGGTGTTTGTTTTGCCACTGGAGGATTTATTTTGCCATCTGTAAGAATCTCTAACAGCCAAGAAAGTGGTTGGCAGACTTCCCAATATTAGACAACAGAAGTTACTGCCTACATATTTTTATTTTATAGGTATTATCTTCAATAAGTAATATTGCATTCTGTTTTTCAGAAGTAGTTTAGTTGCTATGGTTTTCCTGATTAGTTTTGTCCCAGGCTATGTATTAAAAGCTCTCTGCTAATAAGAAAACAAGCTAGATTATCCACTGAAATCAAACATATAAACTTTTTTAAGTAAAAAATTGAAAGTGAGAAAACTTTCAGAATCCTTGGGAATAGTAAAAGAGAGCATTTAATGTAAGGATAATGTTATAAGTTATTTCTTTCATCCAGATATATATTTCTACTTGTCTATTATTGTGGAATTATTCACCTATTTGTATCTCCCACTTATTGTTCAGCACTTAACTGAATAGTTCATATTTCACTCATGTTTCTATCACAAAGCACAGTAATAAGCACTACCATCTACCATTGGTTAAACACTCTACTATGTATAACACTGCCTGATGATATTTATAGCATTTTAAATACATTTCACATCAAACCTTAACACATTTCACTTGCCACAATAACGTGAATGGCTTATGGAGTCTGAAACTCTGTTATAATACATATTGTGACCAAAATACTGATTTTTGTTTGCCTGTAGTCTGGACTCAGGTGAACATTTTGCTATGCAGACTTTAGCCCAGACCCTTAGAAAGGTTTTGTTTTTAATTAACTCAGTCATTATTTATTGTTTTCTTTGTGCTAGACTCTGTACTATATGTTGAGATTCAAAGGTGAATACTAAACCTGATCATTGCAGTGTTAGTGATAGGTTACAGTTTAATAAGAGGTAGACATGCAAAAACTAAACAACATATACAGTAATGGAACCCCTACTACATGAATCACCTTAAAGCACTTTAGAGTCTCAAAGGAGAAAGCAATACAGTCTGTGTGGGAGAATAGTTAGTAAACATTCTCATAGAATAGGTAAATATGAATCTTTGGATAAAAGCATTAGGCAGCCTTTTTAGGGATAAGAAAGAGGGGCGATGAAGATACTAACAAAATTTGTTATGGAACATGTTACTTGCTTCTGGAGCTTGTTAATTTGATAATTAAATGTTTCCTGTCCATCTTCTGATATTTGATATGTTTTGTGAAGGCAGGTCATGTCTACCATTTTTGCTGCAGTATCTTGTGTTACTACACGTGGTTTGATTATATATTCAGTGACTATTTGTTAAATGACAATTGAATGAATGCATGACTCAGTTTCATATATTTCAAGATCTATAGTACTACTTTGTCCTTTCATACTTTTGTTTCTTGATATTTTCCTAATATTATAGTGTTTCTAGTTCAGTCCCTCTTTTTCCTATTTCACCTTGTCCTTCTAATTGCCATCTTGAATCAAGCAAGAAGTATATAGCTCATAGATACAATATTGAGATAGTTATTCTATGAATATGTTAATGCAGTTTCACTGGTGATATCTGAAATGTGCTAAAAAGTTGTCAGTCTTTTATAACCACCTTCACTGTGATTACTGCCCAGCAGTTTGCAAAAAACATTTAACAAGGTCAGAGAGTTGCTCCTTCATCCTAGTAAATCTAAGTAGCAGTAGTTCAACTTATCTATTGCTTTGTTGAGTCACTGTCCTGGGTTGATTAGTTTCCCATGGCTGTTGCAACAATTTACTACAAACGTGGCAGCTTAGAACAATCTTTATTATGTACCAGTTCTGGAGGTTACAAGTAAGAAATTGTTTCACTGGACCAAAAGCAAGGTGCTGGCATGGCAGGACCATGCTCCCTTCATAGGCTCTTTGGGAGAATCCCATCCTTATCTCCCCTTGTTTCTGATGGCTTCCAACATTTTTTGGCTTGAAGCAGAATCATGACAACCTTCAAGGTCAGCATCACCAAATCTCTGTTCCAGCTTCACATTTAAACACACAAAAAATACATTTATAAAGTTATAAAATTCTACCTGTATTAAAAGGTAAAAATGATGAGAAACCTTTCATACCCTCAAATTTTATGCCAGATATAATCACTAGAAGCTTCTTGTAATTCACTCCAGAGAAGCAAGTTGCATGTATTCATATGTGTATGTATACACACACATGTACAGCATTATTTTGCTATCATTTGCATTATCCATTATTAGTTATAATTAAATGATTTTGGTAAATGTCGAGTTGTGCATTCATTACAACAATCCAGGTTCAACATTTTCATCAGCCAAACATATTCCCTTGATCCAATTTTCAGTTAACTACCACTCCCAAGCATAGCCCCAGGAAATCATTGACCTGCTTGCTGTCTCTATAAGTTTATATTTTCTAGAACTTATCAACAGAATCAGGCAACATGTAGTCTTTTGTATCTAACTTCTCTCAGTTAAAATGTTTTTTAGATTTATCTAAGTTGTAACGTGAAAGTAGTGCATTCATTTTGAATACTGAAGAGTATTCATTGTATAGAAATGCTACATTTTAAAATTTATTCACAAGTTGATCATTTAAATTATTCTACTTTTTGACTTAATGTTAAGTGAACATTTCTTTGTATAGACATTTGATTTTCTATTTGTAAAAATTTATACTGGTGGTATTTATACTTAAAATCAATCTTTAAAGGTTAAGGCCAATATGATTTTTTTCCCATTAACATATCTATTTTAAGGGCTCACATGAAGGCAATATTGTATGTCTTGGGATATAGCTATGAAAAAAACAGAATCTGCGCTCATAGTGTTTCTGTCCTGGAATGTGGACGATAACAATGAATAAAATATGGAAGTAAAATTGCATTCTATTTTAAAAGTTGACTGTTATGGAGAAGGATAGAATCAGGAATGGAGAGAGAAAGCATGTATAGGTATATTGTAGCCCTGGAAGCAAATATTAAAATTAGCATTGTTGGAAAAATCATATATCCAGAATTTTTGGAGGGGGTGGAGAGATTGCATTTATCAGTAAAATATGAATTTAACAACTTTTAGCTAATTAATATATTTTATTTAAAAGGTGACTTCATTTGGTCTAATGTACCTAATTGTTAAATGCTTAGTATTAAGTGAAATCAAAAAAAGAAAGAAAAATATAGGTGAAAGAAAATATAATCAACATGGAGAAATAAATTAAACTGTAGTGGAATGCTTATGATGCATTACAACATTTACTTGAATCTCTCTAAAAGAAAATTCAACTATTTGCCCAGAGTATTTTTAGCAGCATTCGTAAGAAGGCTCAGTGTAATTACGAGTACAACAGCATAGACACTATATTCTGAATACTTGATTTCCTTTATATTTGAGAATTTTTTAACAGGGCCAATGAGGTATTTCTTTTTTTCATTTTCAGTCTCAACCAATTTCCAGAAGAAAAAATAAAAAAAAGTCCTGTATTTGAAATAAGAAAATGACATGGGACTTGCAAAGATTTTTTTTAGCCTTTTAGTCCCTCCCCTCTCCTTCCCTCTGCTCCCCTTCCTTCCCTTCTTTCAGAAAGGTGCAGGTAGGAACGAAGGCAAGCAGTCAGGAAGAGAGAGGAGGAAGCAGCACTTTATTTTACTTAGCTGTTCCTCTTGGTAGTTCCTCGCTGACCCTGGATTTTGAACACTGATTCTTGGGATGTATGTGGACTGTGCCACAACGAACTTATCTGCTAGGCCACCAGGGCATGCCAGCTTTTTACTCCTATATTTAAAACAACTCTGGCAATGTTTATCCACTTCCATAATTAAAAACTTATTTTTATAATCAAAATTATATTTATTATTGTATATCTATAAGTACAGAAATTTACAGAGTGAAAGCAGAATGTACCATTACTTTAAGAAACAGCTATGAATTCTTAGACATTTTCATCTAATTCTTGGCCTAACTATATTTTGCATGTTCCATTCTTTAGTACATATTTAATTTTATATTCTACCATTGAACTCAATATTATAATAAAATATTTTCTCAAAGATGAACTAATTTATTCAAAACCCTTTGTTAACTGAATTCTATTGTGTCCTGTGATTGTACGAAAATATTTTTTATTATATACCTACTTGGGATTATATCGATTACTTTTATAAATAATTTTGCTAGAAGCAGAGTTGTGCTAAAATGTGTGGAGTTATGAAAGATAGCATAGCTTAGCATAAGTACAATCATATAAGAGTAGAAATGTTTCAAGTCATAGATGAATATTTGCCAATTATTCCCAAAAGACTATACCAATTTAGATTACAGTCAGTAGATATTGAGACTCCTCATCTCACAATAGTCTGAAGTTTTGAAAATTTAACTTTGCTACTTTGTTTTAAGTATCAGATACACCACTGCTAACAACTTAAGAACCTAGGAAAAGAAGAGCTGCTCCCTGGGGAGGAAGCAGCCCTGGTCCATTCTCTTTTGGAGATCTTGAGACCTTGGTTGCCTCTAACAACCTGGAAAAGAAAGTGGCATAAGAAGGGGTGCTTGGCGTCATAGTGTCCTCCTCCGAGGCCTGGGTAGGGCAGGAATGCCAGGTGCAACCACTGCCATTTTTCCCGCGCAGGTGCTGGGCATGATGATCCAGTCTGGTTGTATTCACCTTCCTGCTAGTATGGAAGCTTCCAGGGGTGAAAACCTCAGCCCTGGTTGGCCTGTGATCTCCATGCCAGAAGACACCCAATGCTTTTCTATGGCTTGACGATGATGCGGGAAGCATCAACCTCTATAAGGTACCAGGTGGGGCCCTCCCTCTCTGCCACTTCCCGATCTCACGTGAAGAAACTTAAAGACAACGACTCGTGCTGCCGGAAAAAGATGCCAACACTGCAGTGGAAGGGGCACCCGCCTTGGTGCTCAAGGCGCCACTGATGGAGGGCATCCTGGACACGCCCCGCTGCCTTCCCACGCTATCTGCTCCAGCATGTCCAGGTGCTGGGCCCCGTGGAGGAGTCACTCTCTGGAGTTCCGTGGGCACATGGTCATCCAGAGACTCTGCCAAGGTGATGACACCTTGTGTCTTCCTCCTGCTTGTCTCGCCGAACGCCAAAATCCCCATGGTGCAGGACGGATGCTGGCGCCCTGTCAGCCCCCGCCAACCCGGAGGAGTGTGGTGGAAGAAGTGTCTCCCAGGCATCCGCAGACTGCTGAGCTCCAAAAAGTCATCACTGCTCACCAGCCAGCGCGACTAGCCCTGGCGGATGAATACCTAAAAATGCGCCTCCGCCGACGCCGTCTTCACCCCCAGGGCTTAGTAAGATGGAGGTAGTGCCCGCCTTCAGGTGAGGCTTCCAAGGGTCACCTTCCTGTCGCCTCCAGGCTACTTGCTTCTGACCAGTGAGCGCCTAGGCGCCACATCCAGTTCCTGCGCTTCTTCCTCTGCCCCGGCCTGCCAACCGGAATCAGTCATGTTTGTAGCTCCAAGAGGGTGATCGGCACCTTGCTACAGAGCAACTGACAGCCCTGGCGGCAGCCTGACCCCACTGGAGCCCCTCTGATTGGACTTTCAGGGGCCCAGGTGCAGACCACATCCCTGGAGGCCCCCTTGGCACGACACCAAGTGGCTGCATGTCCCTGCTGTGCAACCCCTGCATGCAGAGCGGCCCTCCTTGGACTCCACGTGGCGCATGAGCGTGGCGGGACCTCCTACGAGAAGAGACTGAGTAGATGGCACAAACAGGCCCATCTCGGACCCCGCAGAAGAGCCCCTGGAGCAACCAGCAGTCTCCTGTCAATACAGCCAGTGTGAGTGGGCCAACTGCTGCTGTCCCTTCTGGTCGTCCCAGGGCCTCCAGACAAGCAGCATCTTTGAGGCAACAAAACTGGACAAGATGGTGCTGATTGAGTACTCCTCCCTCCGGAGCAGTCTTGTATCTTATTGAATCTGCCAAAGCCAGCACCTTCATTGCACGCCAGGGGAACCAGGTGAGCCTGACCCGTTGATTACTAATCAAGCAACTCTGACCCGAGGTCTCTCTAAGACCTTTGTCAGACTTTGACCCTATGTGTGGACTTCTCAGATTTATGATTTCTAACCCCTGACCAATGTGTCCTCTGACTGAACCTCCTCCCTCCTGCCCCAAACCAGAACCTTTTGCCCTGGGACTCCCCAATCCCTAGATCTCTCTTACCTGACCTGGTCTCTCTTGTAACCTGCCTCCTGAGCTTTCAGTTCCACTGACATTTTACTCTGACATTCTGTCCCTTTCTACCCTGGAGACTCGGTGTGTATGAATCAGAATCTGGTCCTGGAAGTCATGAATCAGCCCCAGGAGCGGAATTCCAGTGCCTCTTGGCAGTAGTCAGGAGATACAGGGAATTGTATGCCTCTAATGCCTCTCTATTCACTGAACAGGGAAATTGAGACTGGACAGTGGGGAAGTGACCTGGCCAGGACCCCAATATCAGGGTGAGAGTTTGGGAGGAAGATGGCCAGAAGTGGAATCTGGGCTCTGCCCTGACTCCTGGTGTGACCTTGGACAAACCATCTAGAAAGTTTCAGCTTCCTCATCTGTGGAATGGAAGTGTAATAAGAAATACCTACTAGAAGTACTGTGAGGCTGAGAGGCAGTTCTTAGGTCCCAGCTGGGTGACAGTGGGAACATAACAAGCACTGAAACCACAGTAGCTAATCAGGTTTAAGAAAGAGAAGCCTGGATTTGACAAAATGGGAGGTGCCTTACCTATTAGCTAGCTGGGATCTTGTTAGGTCATTTGATTTGGTGATTCAGCTGTCACCTCCAGCTGCTCATTCCTGGAGTGGGCTCCTTTTGAGAGGACAATGTTGATGCTTTTGCCATCTGTTCTGGTTACTTGGGGGGATGGACGGAGGAAGTATGGTCACACTGTGGCTCTTGAAGGGGTCCTGGCTTCTTTGGGAGACTCCCTTAGGCTCACATCGTCCTCAGCCTGCGCCAGCAGGCTGCCACCCAGGGTTGTCTCAGGCCATTCAAGGCTCTTCGGGTCAGCAGGCCTTTGTTAGGGAGGTTACTCTGGTGTGACTCCCTCCAAAATATTAAACTAATGATCTTAAATCTGGGGCTCTTTTGCTCCCCAGGAGACATTTGGCTATGTCAAGACAATTTTGATGGATTTGGGAGCTGCAGCTGGCATCTAGTGGGTAGGAGCCTGGGATGTAAGAATGCACAGGACAGCTTGGATTCCAACCTCCTAGTCCCAACAAAATTGTCCCCTTCAAAAATATCTGTAGTGCCAAAGTTGAGAAACCCTGCTTTATACAATTTCCCAAGTGTGTCTTTTATGAACCGCTTTCATCAACAAACCAGGAATCTGGCAAATAGGTTTGGAAAAAAGCTCTTTTGTCCCTTATTGAAACCTCCCAGTGAACATCATTAGCATGTTCAAGGCTCAGAAATGTCCTGCAGTAAAGAAGCATGCTTCCCAGTATGATGATTAATGGCAGCCTAATATTAGTAACTGCCATTTATATTGCAAGCATAATCTGGAAGTTCCTAGATGGTTTCAACACATGTGTCTGTTTCCTGGAGGTGTGCCCCTTCCAGGGTCCCTGCAGTGTTTGGCGGTTCATTGGACTCTGTGGTATCTCAGGAAAGTTTGTGTGGTGGAATTTTTCTGTGAGTGGCTTCAATTCCTTATTAATACAAGGGCAGAATAGGGAGGCGTCTGGCTGGAGAGGGTTATCTGTTTACAGAGTATCTACTGTGTGCCAGGTACCATGCTGCCTGCTGCAGAGGCAAGAAACACCAGTGTCCCTATCCCTGGAAATCCCACAGTTCTAGCAGATGAATCTCAAAGGATTGCATATCCCTGTAAAAAACATGTACTTAGTGCTATGAAGATGTTCTGGACTCCACAGGCAGGACAACATCTCTGAGGAAATGAGCTGCAATAAGGATGAAGGATGGCAAGAATTAACTAGCCTCATGGTGGAGGAGAATGAGCATTCTAGGGAGAGGTAAGAGCTTGCAAATACTGTGGGTGAAAGGAAACACAGTGATTGCTTGGAAACAAAAGAAGTCAAAGACTCTGAAGTGGAACAAATGAACAGGAATAAAGTGAATGTCTTTCTTTCTTTCTTATTTATTTATTTTTGATTTGGTAGTGTTTTATCAGGATGTGATTCCCACAAGAAACCATTTGGCTCTTTATCATAGGTAAAATTTAAAAATGTTTAGGAAACCAAATTAAATTTGTTGTTAATAAAATCTGTATGTCTATGTACAAAGTCAAACTTCTAAATTAGGAATAAACAGAAACATTAAGTTTCTACTAGAGCTTAGAATAATGAACTTATATAACTATTGCATTGTCATAAATTTGGAATTCATAGTTATTTAGAAACTCCAAGTGGCTGAATAAAGAAACTTTCAATCAAAAACCCAATTTCTGAAAATTGTTATTATATATTATTTTTAGCACTTAGAGCTCATTTTTAGGCATAACCCACCCCCACCCACCCCTGCCGGTGGAGTAGAGTAGTGGTTGGGGTCTGCCAGGGTTTGAGTCAGATCCAGGAAAAACAAACTGAATAACTAAATAAAAATAAAAATAAAATGCTTCTTCCGCCTCTCTCTTCCTGCCTGCCTGCCTACTCACCTTCATTCCTGCCTACAACTTTCCTTTAAAAAAAAAAAAAAAAATTCTAGTATTTCTAGTCTTCATGGCTAATAAAATAGTGAAATCCACAAAAGCATTCAATTCCCCAAAGGAAAAAAATTTCTAGTTATTTTAATACTATCTTAATATAACCAAGTAAACTTAGGTTATTCCCCTTTCTCTTACCCCCCGTCTCACAACAGACTGTGCTGACAATCCTTGGTCACAGGAATAGATTTTTTTCCTTGAGAATTGCTCATCTCTTTTTAGATTTTCTGACTGTTGCAAATAATTTCAGGGAGGTTGTTGTACTAAAACCTGTGACCTTTTCTGTGACTTTGAACCTACCTATTCGTTTGTCTGTTAGAGAGATGAATGGACAGGAAAAAAAAATATCTGCTTGGACCTTAGGCTTTAAAATTCACTTTCATGTATGCTCTGTGGACTGGTTTTAAATAATGATGGCTTGGATTACAGTTTTTACTGATGATGCCAAACATACCTAGTAATAATGTCTATCCAATGGATGGAATGAAAGATTGCTGAATAGAAATAGTGAAGGAAGCATCATCATAAATTGGCTTTAAGATCCACACAACTGGGAATAGACAGAATTGGAAAGGCTTCATTTGTCTTCATCACTGCTACTAAACTCTAATTGAATATCTTTCAGTTATTTTCTCCATATTACATAGTCCATGTTTATTTCTCTAGTTCTGTATGCTTATAAGGAAAGCTGTGTCTAAATTTGAGTGAGATATTTGAATGAAGATTTATCTGCAGAGATGTTTTAGGGCTACAAAGAGAATTTGGGGGACATTGAAGAGTCGTGATGGTAGTTTTTGTGTGATTTTTTTTTTCTGCTGTTACCAAATGCCATTGCAGTGTGAATTATACTGTATTTTAAGCATGATGACTTATTTTCTGTTTATTAATAGCTTATTGAAAAAGACAGAGGCAGAATGACCATACAAAATACTTGTAAAGTGTATTTTTCAGTGAATTAACGATATAAATTTTTCCCCAATTGACACCAAGATATTTTCATGTTAGTTTAACAAATCTTACAACTTCTGTTAGTTCTCTTTTGAATTGTCATACCCACTAAATACAGAAAGCAGATTTGTTCTCCAACACTCTCTAACTAAAATCATTTTCTAGATTCCAAATGGAGAAACAAAGGTGAATGAATAACAGCTTTAGAATGAGAGTTGCAAAGATTTTAAAATCTCAAGTCAATCTATTCCGTACCCCAGCATGTGAATTCCATTTTATTATCCAACTAGAGTGAATCTGGAATATATTGATATGACGTAAATGCTCGAGGCATGATTCTATAAGTCAGTGAGGATCATTTGTTAGCTGTACATGGATGTGTGTATTTGAGTAAGTTCTAGTTTGACATTTTGCTTTCATGACTCATTGTGTGTCTCTTTCTCTGTCAAACACAGACTGCAAAAGGCTTTGGATTGCCTTAAGTGAAGGGGCACTAGCTTAAGAACGGGTGTTGAACTAGAAGGAATATAGAAATTCAAGTTAGACTGGAAGACACTTTGCCTGCAGTGTGACTTTATGTATTTATTTAAACACCATGCAACTCTACAGTCTGTGGGTTTCACAACACCTCCTGAAGGTTAGGGAGGCAAGGTATTTAAATCTCCTGTGGTGTCATAAAGATGATGCTTCCCTCTACCTCTTTTTTTTTTTTCTCTCTCTAGGTCCTGCAACTTATGTCACACCATCTGCACCTCAGCCCTTTTAGAACATTTTTCATCATTATTTATTCTTCATGGTTTCCTGAAAATCTACCCACAAATCCTAAAGCTCTAATTAGGCATATTGTCACTTCTTTTATCCTTTTCTTAGGATAGAGAAAAGTCAATAATTGCATAAGCTTACACTCTTTAGGATTTGCTTATTTTTATGAGAACAAGAGGCATTTGCCCTCTAAGGAGATGTGTGCAGCATGGCTTCTGGCTCAGAGAATCAAAGTTTAATTTTCTTATTATTTCTCCTTTGCATCCTCAAATACATAATTATTTTAAGCCCTCACTGTCAACTATTGAAAACTGGTAACTAGACTATCATATTGTGTTCCCGTCCTTCCTTCCTTCCTTCCCAAGAGATACAGTGTTTTATTCAATTGAAAAAGAAAATGAACACCTATCATGTACCTGTAACTATGCTGAATGCGAGGGACACAGATATAAAGATTTTCCTATACTTTCTAAGGGGGCTTTCTTAATTAGAACTGCTGCATAGCTCTTACAATGCAATGTACTGAAATGCCTGCAATCTGTCATGTATGTGTTGAAGTGTGCTTAAGGACAGGTTCACCCAAAGGGTAAAATTTAAGCTCGTAATTAAGTTAGAGTTTGCCTTTCAAAGGTTAGGTTGGAGTAGTTGAGGTAATTGCATTTTAGTCAGAGGAAAGAAATTATATATGAGTGTGTGTGCCCATACATATATACATATGTATATAATATATATACACATATATACATTTCTGGCTCCTTACACACACCACACGCGCGCACACACACACAAGAGCCAGAAATCAGCCTGGCATTTCCTGGGAATGATAATTAGTTCAGCATCAGCAGAGCCTAGGATGTGTGTGGGAGAAGGGAAGAAGGTTAGATTCCACAGATAGGCAGCAGCTGTGTCATGATGGGGCGTCTAGAAGACTTTTAGAGTGGAAATTTACTTGGCCAGATTTTGCATTTTAAAAATACCACTCTGGAGGCAGTGCTTGTAACGATGAGTTGTAAGGAGTCAAATCCAGAGTCAGAGGGTCTGTTTTCTCAGCTATTATAATTCTGTCTGGCCAAAAGATAAAAGATGGCAGAATGTATAACGAGAAGGGTCTGGTTGTAGGTGGTGATTGTCCATGTTGATTAAGATCATATACTTGATAAGCATATTGTATCAGTTACATGCTTAACCTTTCTAATTTTCTGTTTTCTCACTCGTAGAATAGAAATTATGTACTTACCATACAGAGTTGTGCAAAAATTGACCAAGATAATGCATGCAAAGTACTTCATATAGTACATGCCATGTAAAGCATTTTCAGAAATTACTAAAGTAGGAGAATAGAATTATTATTTTGTACTCAAATGGAGAGAGGAGAGTAAGGAAGAAAAAATTGCCAAGATATTTACCCCTTACCTAGAGAAAATCAGGTTTGGAGGGAGAAGGTTTCTATTTTTTTGACATGATTAGTATGAATTACCTGTGAGACAATCAAGTGATGTCCCATAAACAACTGTCGGTGTGGGTATGTGGAATGCATGGCTTACCTGAGACTGCTTCTTTGAGGACCACTTGTTCTTCTACTCCTCAACTAACATAGTGAGGAAGAAGCTTTCCCCCTCTCCTGATACTGGTTCAGAGTGTGTTACATTCTTTCTGTTTTTCATTAGGTCATCACAAGGGCAAATCTTCAGCACAGAGGGCATGCTGGGAGACTTTGGCTGCTTTAGTTGGAAATGGTTGAGTAATTTCATGACGAGAGAAAAATAGGGGTCTCAATTTGAACTTAGAATCAACATGCCTCAGTATTCCAAACTTAACAGCAACATCACTGAGAGTTTGCTCCTCAACTAACTCCAGGAGTTTTTGTGTATTTTTTCCTTCCACACTGAAAAAAAAGAAAATAGTGTTTTAACATTTTAAATCCCCAGGAGTCATGGATGTGGCAGTCGAAAATATAAAATGAGAATGGAAGAAGTTCTGTGTGTAATTGAAAGGATTCAAACAGAATTTTAAGTGCTGAGGGGAAGCAGGTGATGAGAGCACTTACCTTAGGAGGAGGACGGAGCCTACAAACGTTCCCAGGAGAAGTGCCAGGGAGGTACAAGAGGAGAGTGAAAACCAGACCTCTGGCATCACATCCAGTTTAATCCAGACTCTGACTAAAAGCAAAAGAAAGGACAAATAAAAACCCCAACAATGTCCTATCAAGGGAATACTATTAAACTTCTAATAATAACCCACACATACTGAAAGATAAAGTCCTAGGCAGAGAAAGGAGCTAAAATATTGCATGAGATTAGTATCATGGGGCTTGAAATGGAGAAAAAGTACCATCAGATCATCATAGCCCCTCAAGAACAAGCAACCCCCCTGCACCCAGCTAACACTGTTTGCCCTGTTTAAAGAAGCGTGTATATTTCTGTGTGTGTGTGTGTGTTGTGTGTATCTATGGACTAATCAGAATATGTAGACATTTACAAGGACAGCATTGATTTTGTCATAATGTCAGGTACTGACTTGGACAAATATGACAAGACAAATGATCATGGAAATATACACTTTGAGAAAAAAATCAGCAAGAAACATCAGTGATAGTGACAGAATGGGTTGATTTTGAATCTGGTATAAAAAATGAATTATGGAGACCTGTTAAATTATTCTTCAGTTAGATGTAAATAAACTTCTTCAGCACACCATTTTTTGCTAAAAACAGATTGTTGGAGACACTGAACCAGGACAACTGTAGATTGAGAGACAAGCTGATACATAAGCATCTCTACAAAAGCTGCCCATCTGCTTTAGAGAATAAATGAATCTTCAAATACTTTTTTTTTTTTTTTAAAGAGGAAGGCAGGCAGGCAGGCAGAAATGAGGGCAGGAAGGGATGAAGAGAGAGGAGGAAGAAGCAATATTTATTTTGTTCCTTTTGTTTTTTCCTCTCACCCATAGTGAAGAACCTGGTCCCTAAGCTCAGCATGGTCTCCACTTGGGCACATGTCAGCCGCCTGAGATTCCCTCATGCACCCCAGATACTTTATTGGAAGACAGAAACCAGACACAAAACTGACCATGTAATAGTGATATCTCAGAGGTAGAAGGAAGTTGATGAGTCTAACATTTGGACTTTTTCCATTTGCAATAATCAAAACCTCTATCATTTTATTCATTCCACAATGTTTCTTTGTTCATCCTGGGACATTCAGAAGGGTCTGATGTATTTTATGTTTCCACAGATTTCTTGCTTTCTTCCTGTATGTGGAATTCATAAAACTCACTGAATATTAGAAATAAAATACTCAAAAGAAGTTATTAAAAAGACTATCATTACTTAATAGTCTGTTGTAAGTTCATTACATACAACATTCAAATTAGCTTAAATAAATCCTTTGACATAGTGGATAGAATTTTCACATGGCAGATGAGGAGACTGAGATTCACAGCACAGAGTCATTTTTTGAAGACTTTGCAAGTAATAAGAAGCAGAGCAGTTACTTCATCAAACATCAAGTTATGCTCTTAAACTTTCTTGCTTTCTATCTTGCACATTTTTACTTAGTTGACATTAAGCCAGGCATGAAAGGGATGAGGGGAGTTTCTGTCCTGCAGCTTTATAACCTCAGTGTCAGAGGGCTTCTCCTCCAAACTCACAAATAAACAAGTATACTTTAAATTAGTTGCTACGGATAAAACAGATTGATACATTTCACCAGAGATCTATATGCAGCAAGGAAGAAATAATAAAAATAAGGGCAACAAATGAATTTATATTAACTGAAGAAGAGCGGAGGTCAGATGGGTTGGTCCACTGGGGTATGAAAACCTGCATTTAGGATTATGAGTGTTAGAGATTAAGATGATAGTTAGCTAAGGTCTTCTCTCATGAGATAGACTGACTATATAAGAATTTTGGAAGTTAGTTGCTATGTGGCATCTAGATCAAGTATATTTGAAAACATGTGCTTGTTAAAGTTAAGGATATGAATGACTGCTATATGTAGTGAATATCCAGTCACTTGAGGTTGATGATTAGCTCCCACAGATGATGAACCAATAGAAGAGTGGAAGCTGCTGTGCTTCCAAAGAGATTAGAAGTTAAAATGAACCCACCCACCTGAAAAAACAAAGTAGAATACAAGGGACATTATTTTTTTTCCTCTAGGGATTTATTAGCATAATTGAGATCTTCAGCCACTAATTCTTTAGTCTTTTCATTTCAGGAAGAGGTAATGAATTTTAATTACTGAAGAAGACAGCTTTCCACTAAGGAGAAGAAAGCAAGGAAAACAGGAACATCAGTGCGCATGGAGTAAATGTTAAAGCACGTAATACCCCTTATTAATGCTGAATTGATGGGCAAGACTCTGCCCTCTGCTCTTCTGTAACATAAATTTCAAAATAAAAACTGAAAAATTACCTTACAGATGGTGAGAAAATAAGGGTGGAGAGTGCTGCTAAGGGTGATAAATGGGTTATTCAAGATCACAGGTTCTTCAAGATACTGATCATTAGTCTCAATAGTAATTGACAGTGGCATATTTTCAACATTTGGTCTGCCTGCTGAGCATTGCAACAGTCTTCTTAGTACCAGAAAACTAACAGGATGGGGCTATATGATGTAGGAATTTCTGCCCCCCTGCCACCACACACACACACGCACACACCCCTTCCCAGTACATTCATTAGCTTCTTGCATTTGTTATCTGGGAGGATTTGGAGTGGGAAAAATATTTAAAAATAAGATATGATTTGAGACATCATTAGTGAAAGCCTCCTCCTCCCTCCACTAATTTAGTCTGTGTGTGCATGTGCCTAAGCCCATGTATCCATGAATGTATGGAGGAGGAGTATTGATTATTGATTATTGTTGGATTGGAAGTTGATTTTGGAAGACAATTAATACCTCATTTCATCATTGTTCAGAAATATTAATGATCGTCCTTGTGATAATTCTTCTCGAGGGCCCTGAAACCTGCAAGTAAATACTATCTTTGCTAATGGGGCTTCTTTCCAGTGAACAGACTGTGCTCATAAATTATTTGAAGTCCGCTTGCCTAAAGTTACAACCAAGTATCTGCACCTTTGCTTTAGCTCAGTGATATAAATTCACTTACAAATGCTATATTTGAATTACAAGTATGATTAGTTTTTTGTGTCCAAGTTGAGCAGATTAGTGGATTTCTTGTGCATGTTTGGCCTCCACTGTACCCATCTGCTCTAAATTCGAGTCCTGAATACCTCCAGTTAGATCCAGAAGGGAAGATGCACATTCACTTCTGTTTTTCAGGGAAGCCTGACAAAACAGGTCCTGTCTCTGGCATGCTTGATGCACGTCACCTTTATTAACTGGTATCATCCCCTGACTAAAGGGAAGCGCTTTCCTGACCAGAAAAGTCAAACCTGAATGTCACTAGTAGTCACAAAAGACAGATGATCCCTTGTTCTATCCTGCAAACTTCAATATGCATTGTCTGGAGAGAAGAAAAGTGAGGTTTTCCTCACATGGAATAGGGACCTCTGTCCCGTCCCCTTTACTAGATTTATTATCGGTGAGGCTGGAGGTGATGAAACTTGGTTTGATTTCATGCCTGTCTGATAATTCTTTGTGACCTCTTTAATCTTTCAGGCTCTGTTTAAAGAATAGAACCTGTTCTCAAAAACCAGGAACTTAGTCTTTGGCAATAGAAAATCAGTAGACTAGTGTTTTTCAAATTACTGCTCAAAGTCAAGAAACCTTGCAAGTTTACTCAGAAACGCATCTTTTCTTATTATTTATTTATGAATAATGCACAATTAAATCAGTCCTCTTTGGGTTAAGATCAAGGGCTGCCTGCTCTGAATATTGTAAGTCTGTGTGCATAATATTAGTTCACCGAGTCGTAGAGTTTTTAAAATAAACACCTACAATGCTCCTACTAGACACCTTTGTATGTATTCGGAATTCTTATCGCTACTAGTTTTGCTTTTGAATGATTAAATTTTGTTAGTTAGCAACTTGAGAATAGACAAATCTTGGTTAGACACAGTTGTTCACTGTGCTGGCATCACTGACCTGTCTGCCCAGTAAATGCCAGCGGTGCTTTTCAGTCTGATGCTCCCAAATCATCCTAGCTGTTCTCATTTGCTGTCTAAATAGGTATTACTTCCCTTGGTTGAATTAATTTACCAGTTAGTATCAACAAAATTTGTGGTGCATTATTTACTCCAAAGTGTGTACAGATAAACGGGTCCTTTATTTTTTTAGTACTATGTTTAATTTATTAAATGATATAAATATATGAATTGATATTTTCTAAAAAGACATTAACTGTTCTTTTAATTGTCCTTATGGTGAAAACATCATGAATACTGTACATAGATGACTGTGTGCTATTATGATAGTGGCAAATATCACTAGGAAATGTTGCGAGTTGAATTGTGAAATATATGAATTGATATTTTCTAAAAAGACATTAACTGTTCTTTTAATTGTCCTTATGGTGAAAACATCATGAATACTGTACATAGATGACTGTGTGCTATTATGATAGTGGCAAATATCACTAGGAAATGTTGCGAGTTGAATTGTGTCCTCTAAAAAGATATATTGACGTTCTTACCCCTCATATCTTGACCTTCGGGATAAGATTTTTGTAGACATCATTAAGTTAAGATGAAGTTATAGCTGGATTAGGATATGCTAGCCTGATGTGACTGGTGTCCTTATAAAACAGAGCTAAAGACAGGGAGATACACTGAGATA
The DNA here is from genome assembly GCA_004363575.1 of Solenodon paradoxus. Lineage (NCBI taxonomy): Eukaryota > Metazoa > Chordata > Mammalia > Eulipotyphla > Solenodontidae > Solenodon > Solenodon paradoxus. The sequence continues at coordinate 713,916 of RJWH01000353.1, read as the reverse complement.
ATGCCATGTGGCAGCAGAGACAGAGAGTGAATGCTGAGGGCTGCACACAACTATTGGGAGCTATAAAAAGGCAAGGAAGACGCATCCTCTAAAGTCTATAAAAAGAACATAGTCTTCTTGACTCCTTGATTCCGAAATCAAACCTAGGAGGGGATACATTTCTGTCATGGCAGTTCCAGGAAGCTAATACAGACAGGTTACTTAACTTCTCTGATTCTTCATCCATTAAACAGAAGGAGTTCTGGGCAATAAAGATTAATGTTCATAAAGCCCTTGGAATTAATATATATGCTTACTTAGAGCTGTGTGTGTTAGGCCTAAATACTTTTGATATGCAAATTAACATTACATCATGAAATTTTTTTCTAGGACAATTTTTTTTTTTATATCCAGGGATTTTCACACAGGCTTATGGACCAATTCTAGATCGTAAATTGCATTCATAATCAAGTATGCTCTTTTTTTAAATGGAGTCAAGCAATATTTGTTTAAATATTGTCCGTGACTGCCTTTATGCTATAATGCTAGAGTTGCATGATACAGCAAAGTCTGTGTGGCTCATAGAGTCTAAAATATTTATTCCTGGAGCCTTTTAAGAAAAAGTTTGCCAACTGCTGTTGTCGACTGTAAAATGTGTTTTATAGACTTTAACTCTTGTTTGATTTTTAAATATTCAATGCTTCACATATGTGGCTAGCTATAGGCTTCCTGCAGCTTACCTTACTTGTTCTTTATAATTTCAACTTGATTCCAGCTCAGTGTGGGAATGAATAAGGTAGGTGGAATGTTGGGTCATGTGTCCCGCTTAACTTCACAATAATTAAGAGTTTAAGACCCTTGATTGAGATGCTTTGTAGAACAGATGACTAAAATGAGGGCTAAAATGACACATTTTGTTTCCCCATTTGCTAATGAGACTTGATGTAATGACTCATGAGGGTTTAGTGAGTTTCTTACTTGAAACCACATTTTCCTTTGAAAATCATTTTTCTTTAAAGAACTTTTTCAAGCTGTCGATTCCCATATCTATTACTGCTAAATGAATTAAACAAAGCGGTAAAGTAAAAGTTATGACCCCAAATTCAAGGGTAAATTTATAAAGTGAAAATTACAGCTTTTAAAGCTAAAGCCCAAGCCTGAGTGATCTAGTGATCTCATCATCAGAGAAAGATGTTTATCTTGCTCATTGTTTGATATGCATGTCCTGGGAAAGGAAGCAAAATTATTTTTTTTTAGGTAATCCACTAGAATTAGATATTTTACTGTTACACTTGGTAAAACACAAATAACATACTAATGGTTTTAGATGTACACTAGATTTAAAAGCATAGGTAATAACACCTTTCTTAGACACTATGTAGAGGAGTATGTTTAAAATAAATTTTTTCAAATCACATAAAAATGAAAATATTAAACACTAGGTCATCAAATATAAACATTTAAAATAATGAAACATACTGGGTATATTGATGAGACGGCAATCACCTTTAAGAGCAAATCTCCACAAACTGCCAAAAATATTCCTAGGCCTCTATTTCCATCATGGAAGCATCTGAAACAAGGAATGCAGGGTCAGTGCAAACTCCTAAAGGAAGTTCCTGTTGGCTGCATTCATGTACAGTCTTCCATGGTGAAGCAAAGAAACAGCTCTGCTAGTAGAAGAACTAGGTACGTACTAGAGAAATCATGTAAGTAGGAGAACAACTGGAGATGAAGGGTGTCTGGGGAAGTGATTACCAAGTGTGGTAGCCTTAACCAGTGGCCTGATGTACACGAAATAGCTAAAGAAAATGCAGGGATTTGATGAACCTAAAACTACAGAGGATTCATAATGGGGAGGTGGTTGAAAAATCTATGGAATTTGCAGCCTAAGAAGGAACTGAGGTCAAACTTAGTGTTTGGTTGGGGCTTGAGTAAGCAAGATCCTTATCTTCAAAGAGCTAAGAATCTACCCCTCCCTGGTCTTCAGATGGTTGCTGATCTCATGTTGTTAATATGCAGATTAGGCTATTAGCACATATTATTGTTGCTATTCCTGAAGAGAGTGGAAAGTTTTAGGTTGAAGAAGACCTGTTATTAGGCATTCATAGACTCTATTATTTCATAATCCATGTATTTGAGGCAGATCAATGATAAGTACAACTCTACCTGATTACTTTTGTAATGTCCAGTTTGGCTCCTTGAAGGTGTCAGTTCATGGTGTAAAAGAGAATATTTCACTAAGTCTTAAGAGCGAGTAATCATTTTTAGGTCATTGTAGGTCAGGATATCTGTGCACACTAAATTACTTAAGAGTAATTTGGGGTTCTGCTTAAACTTTTACAATCTGCAGGAGGATTCTGAGATCCAATAAAACCTCAGTGACTCCTAAAAAGCTATGAAAATTCTATATAAAGCATGGCAATCAGACTTTGTTGGTAATATACCTTCTTTATGAATGGATTTGTAACAGTCACTTGAGACAATTTCAACTCAAAGGTTTTATCCAAGTTGGGTTCACTTCAACATCATTTATTCAATAAACACTTAACTTACCTCTAGAAAGATAGTAAGCAAAATAAACAATTAAAATTACTGCTTCGGATGGTGTTAAGAACTATGGAAATGAAAGTGGGAAGGGTAATCTGATTGTTAGAGTGGGTGGGTAGATCAATCAATCAATCAGTCAATCAGTCAGGGAATACTTCACTGAGAAGGTAATAGTTAAAGGAAAATTTGAAGGACAGTTAATCAAACATCATTTGGGGGCATCTGTGTGCTTCCAGTTCCTAAAGACAAATGTTGACTGTCTAGCTCAAATGAGTCATTGATGAAAAATGTAGCCCTTTTTCCACAGGATGGGATACATCACAGAGAATTCTGTCAAAAAATGCTTCTGTAAGGATATGTCTGGAAGATATTAGTAATCAAAGCACTTTGACTGTTTTTAGTGGTGAATTGAGGTAGAAAGTTTTGGAGATTAACCTTATCCAGCTCCCAGAACTGCTGATATAGCTCTTCTCCCCAAGACACTTAGGCCACTACAAATATACACATAATCTAAGTTAAAACTATGTGATGTGATTGTTATATAAATGTAACTTCAAGTCTCCTAAATTGAGCAAAATAGCCAAAAGGCAGGTAGTAGAAAGCATTGTTTTTGTGACTGTTTAAATTGAATATTTAGCATGTAGTAAAGTAAAAGTGCTCTATGAGCTAAACCTGAGAGTTGTACAGTGCGTACATCTCTCAGAGACAAGTCTGGGTCTGAGCAGGCGCCTCCCGCATATGGAAATACATCATAAAATGCACACTTCTGAGAAAGAAGGTATTTCTGCTCTGAACATAGATAGATGATTTTCCCACATAAGTTAACTATTCAGATAAGTAACTTCATATCCCTGAGGACAGAAAACATAGAGGAATGGAAGAAGGGCAAATGTATCTTAGCAGTTAAGCTCACTCAACACAAAAGGAGATATTTTAGGACTGGGGCTAAGTAATTCCCCTCACATGATTCTATATAGAAACTACGCAAATGCCATTTTGTGTAAGGCTGTCAGAGAGCCACACTATGTCACTTTCAATCCTGCCATTGGCAAGTTATAAGTTAAAAGAATGTTAACTATATTGATGAAAACTTGAAAATTTACTGTAAAGTGTATATTTTGCCTCATAATTGTTAGATAAGGATAAGTTAAATGATTTTCAGTATGGGTTGGGTAGGTGTTTGGTAAACACAGTAGCATGTAGAGATGACAGTTCTTAAAAGTGGGAAACTATGTGAAAGGCACTTTGCAACCAGTAATAAGGCTAGAGAAAATATGCTCAGAGAAATGTAAGTCATTTAAAAAGAAAAAGTTACCTGAGAAATGAGTAGAGAAAACAAAAACTGGCATCAATCACTGAGGGCATTATAGATAAGAACAGGCCAACTATAATATATGTGGGAGAACACTTTTGGAAATAAAATGGTTCTGAGTTGAATTATGGGATGAAATAAGAATTGAAAGGATATTGCTAAGAACATTCAGAAAATGTATTATTTTGACACATGAAACTTAAACATATCATCTTACTAATTTTTATTAAGCTTTTTAAATCAGCCAACTCAATATCAGATATAATAAGGCTTGTTGAAAAGAGGATATGTTCTTCAGTGTGTCAGGAGTGGCTGAGTTTAACAACCTCCAGCAACATTAGAGAAGATTTCAATCAAATTATGGTTAAAGGTAATGATACATACATATTCTTTTAATGTTCACAAATAAAGTATTTAGCATATAGCAGAGCCTTGCGTATCAAATGAAATTACAGGATACATTAGATGTGGTGTGTTTTGGTAAATTAAGAACAATGGGAAGCTCTCCACTGTGGCTCAGGCTGCTGAGACCCACAGCCAGGGTTGACAAAGAAACAAAAACCAGCCACATCCACTCCCCAAAAAACAATGCAGTTAAATATGTGTGAAGTAAGAAAGACTATAGACAAAAGTAGGTAGAAATTGGGCAGATTTACTTGATAAACTGTGTTTAAGACTAAAGTGAGATAAAAAAATACAATGATTGAGAGGTTCAGAGTGTCCAAGTGAACTTGAAAAACAATTACACCTCCCTGGAGAGAAATTAGACAAGGATGTTTGATAATTCAGCTTCATAATTTAGTAACAGTAGCTACCAAGAAACTTAGAAGAACAAGTTGCCAGAAAAGAGTTGAAAGTAATGAAAGTATTTTGTGCAGTGCGTTACAAGATAGTAAAGATTGGGCCTAAGTTTGCTAAAAGAGTTTACTCACAAAAGCATAATCATTTCTTTTCTCTTGAAATTAACATATGGGAATTTCATAAATGTTAAAATGCCAGTCATATTGTTTCCTTAAACCTGTTTCTTCTCCTCTTCTCCCTACCTCATCTGTCTTCTCCTCCTGCCTCTTCTTCTACTCCCTTTCCATGTTTATTTTTTAATTGTATATTCCATTTTTATGAGAGCTCTAATTAGAGAGGAAAACTGGTGCAAGTAGACCTGGACAATTTAAGTCCCGTCAGGAAAAAAAAGATTAAAGATGACCTTAAGAATATGTTTGTACCTATACACTTAAAATTTCCTACTCTTGAAATTTTTAGATTGAAAGTCAGTTATGCATTTAAGAGAGGGTTTAAAAGCTGGAATAACTCTCATGTTCTGATGAATTATTTCTGTGGACATAAAGCTACATCATCCTGAAGAAGGAAGATTTATTTATTTTTTTCTTGATAGTAGGATTTATATATATTCTAGAGGGAGATAAATATAGATTCTTGATATCCTAGATTTTGTTGGCTGTTTATGTTATAGGCATCTCCTTCACATCTACATGAAAGTTGAATCTTTTTATTTTAATTTTATGTTTTGATGAATAGGAATTTTTTTTGAAAATGTCAATTTTGTTGCTGTTTATGGTCAGATTTTTGCATCTTGTTCATGAATATTTTGCCTAGGCTAAGAATATAATGATAGTCTCTTATGCCTTTTTCAAATTTTTTCGCATTTCATAGTTATATTTACTTCTAATTTTAAATAGATTTTTGTTTTTCTTCCATATGAAAGGTCAAAGTTCTTTTTCCACTTATGTAACTATTTTTTCAAATATGAAAAAGACTGTTCTCTTTTCTGTGTTTTAATGCAAATTTGTTATAAATATTGATAAGACCATTTATATGTAGGCCAATTTATGAAATTTATATATATATATTTTTATGATGTATCTACCTGTTCTTATACTAATACCATACTATTTTGTTTTATCATTGTAACTTAAAAAAATTAACATCTTTTGTTATAAGTTTTCTGGCTTTGTTTTTTTCCTTCCAGATTGCTTTGATAGTTCTTGGCACTTTGTTTTTCTATAACAAAATTTCAAATCATCTTATTGAAAGTGAATAATTGTCATTTTACAGCATTAAAACTTTTATTCCTTATGCCTGTATGTTCCTCAATTTATTTAGACCTATTTAATTTTCTTCAGTTATGTTTTATAGCTTTCTTGATAGAGACCACATACTTCTTTCATAAAAGCTATTCCTACGTAATGTTTTTGGTGAAGCCATAAATTGATTTAATTTTAATTTAATTTTCTAAATATATTTAGCATATAGAAAAAAATTTTAGTGTAGTGTATAATTTATTTTATATGGGTTGTTTGGATTATTACCTACTTTTAACCTACAAAACTGCGTAGTAAATGTTTGTTTTCCCTTAGATGTTTGCATATTTTTTACATTTAATATTTATTTAATGAAGATAATCTTGTATAATATTTAATAAATATATGAAGTGTGATACTAAATTTGTTGTCTTTTCTCAATTTCAGAAGAAATGTTCAATAGTTTTCCATAAGTTTGATTTTTTTCATGGGTTTTTATAGATAATCATGATCAGATTAAGGAAATTCTTTTCTGTTCAGAGTTACTAAATTATCTATCTTCTATTCAGAGTTATCCTATACAAAGTAAGTTTTATTGACATGTTTGCCTCCTGTTTCCATTTTTTTCCTTCTGTATCTATTGAGATGGTTATATAACTTTTTGCCTTTTTCTGCAATTTGGTGAATTACGTTGCTTGAGTTTGCATGTTTAAAGCTGTATTTTTAACTGAAAGATATGCAAAGTGCTTCTTTATTTGTTATGACTTGTGGAATTAAATTTGCTAATAATTTGCTAAAGAGTTTTGCACCTATGAGCAATATGTAAAGAATTTAATGTTGATTACAACTTCGTCTGAAATGATCAGCTTTCTATGTAATTTTGTATCACTTTAGTATTTCAAATCATTTGCCTTTCATTTAAATTTTAATATATTGATATAGAATTATTTATGATATCTTTCTAATATTGTCACAATGCAGGATATGTAGTAATGTCCCCTTTTCTTTTGTTTATATCAACAATTTATGTTTTCTCTGTATTTATTTTGTCATTTTGGGGCAGGGTTTCTTTACGTTTGAGGTCCATAGAATGTTTCTCTGGACAGAAGTAAACTTCAGTCAGAGTACACGGTTTGGCATGCAAAGTGCTAGCTTTATTTCTACTTCTATTTGACTTACACAGTATTTTTATAGTGGGCAAATTGTATCAAGATACATTATGAGCCTGTCTACTTACGTTATACTCTGCATGTTCCTAAAATAAATGGCAGAAATAGTAAATTAGCTTACAATTCTAAAGACTCATTCCTTACCTGACCCTTGTCACAGAAATTCCATCATGCATGCCGGCTATAATCATCCTGCCTATATCAATCTTACACTGAGCATTTTGGTGACTTGCTTTCTGGGTATTTCTTGACATAACCGTTGAAAGTGAATGTGGACTCTAAAGTTTACACTGGAGTTATCATTGTCAAGAAAGTTCATGTTTCATCATATTTTTACTAGTAGAGCATAGGCCATGATGACCAACTTAAATTGTGTGACAAAGTAGGCTAAATATGTGTATATACATATATCTATCTAAATGAAGGTATATTATAAATGGAAATTGATAGCAAAGTAATATATTTCAGAAATAAATTATTCATGTGGAGCTAGGCAACACATTTAAATTAAAATAATAATTTGCTTTGTCTCAGACAATGAAGAAATTTGGTATTCTTTTAATTAGTATTAGAGAGATTTATGGTATACGGGGGTGTATTAGTTAACTATAAAATAGTAATAAAGAGGTACTGTAAATTTATATTGTTGAAGTCTAAAAGTGACTTCAGGGCACACAGTAGGTATTTAATGAAAACCAAATAGTGGATTTTTTTTTGAGGATTTATTAGATTGTATCTAATACAAATGCCAACAAAAACAGCAGGACTCAGGACTGGTTATGATGGGATCAGGGATGAGTGTAAAAGCTGGTGGTAAGAGACACTGGAACTTTGGTGCTTGGCGTGGTGTGCGATATAGGCTAAGATGCAATTTCAGTATTCTGAATACAATTTAGCATGGGGATCCTTACTCTTTAAATGTAAAGGTAGATATGTTATTATAGAAAAATTAGAATAAAAGGTGATTCCCTCTTACAGTATAGTGATGTGCATAAAATATTACACAAGCTGAATTCAGACTTAGGGCAGGTTATTTAAAATTAGAGTAATAAGATAAGAATTTTGATAATGTATCATAACCATATTTCAAGACTCATTCAGGTAACAGGACAGATCTGAAGATAAATATTTGGGAGTCATAATTTTATAAGAATAGCTGTGAATATTCATAGGTCATTTGAAAAAATAAAAATAAGGAACAGAAATGCAGATTTTCTACTGGAGTACACTCGACTTTATGGAGAAATAGTATGCTCAAGTGAATTGATAAAAAGCAAGGAAAATGTAGAATCATGAAACCAAAAGGGGTTAGAAAAAGTCTGAAGTTATTGGGAGATGCAGGGAGGCTTCAATAGATAAGAACAAATAAAGTAGATATATCCCCAAACATATAATAATACATTATATTTGCAGAATTTACCACCAGGAGATCTCACAGGAGATTTTAGTGAAATGATTATTTACTTATGACTGAGTAGTTAGGGAACCCAAGGAGAGATACTCAGATACTAACAGCTGTGAGAAGCAGTTTCTGCCCTATCCCCAGCTGAACAGACAATGAAAGGAAATAAAGTTTCTTGTCAAATAGGCGCTGCCTGCTGAGCGCTCTAAATAGGAAGGTTGTTCCATCTGCTCCTCTCAGGTAGCAGTGTCTCACAGCTACTACGTCTCTGTCTTTGAGGTCCAGTAATTGCTCTTTCATCTTCACATTCTGCATGGAAACATTTCCCTGCTGCTGCTAGCCCTGAGGTCACTTCCATTTCTTCTTCTTTTTCCTCACCAAGTCTCTGCTCTTGTAAATAGGTCTCTCATTTTAATTTTCTAATTACTTCACTTGAGTGTACCACATTTTCCATTAGGGTCTCATACTAATTTATAGAAAATAGTTAATGTCAGGTAAAGATTATTATTACCTTTTCCCATTTATATGTGAAGAGGGAAAAATCATAAAGGTTAAATGACTTTCCAAAAATAATAGTTTGCAAATGACATAATCTCTTTCCTTCACTTGCATTATGCTGCACATTTAATGTGAAGAAGAAAGTAATAGTAGAGAAAAAATTCGTTTCCATAAGTAATTATGTAAATGGTAGGATACAGAGTAAATCTATGAGATACTATTTTTTTTATCTGATAGGAAGTAGAATTTCTCTTTCTTTTCAATGAGAAAAGACTGGAAAAATGGCTTTAGAAAAAGATGTATTGAATACTGGGGTTGGTGCCAGTATCATTATTGGTAAGAAAGGGTTAGAGACCAATTGCTGAGAAAAAATGTAGTAAGATTTACTATGTGGGTGGCAAGAAGGAGGACCACTTGATAGTCAAAAAGATTTTATTAACAAAGACCAGACCTCCTTCCTAGTACTTAACATCTCAAATTGAATCAACATAGAAATTTCTAAGTGGAACCACCCATCATTGCTTTTGAAATTCAACTCACATATGGTGCTATACTAAGCCACCCTCATCTTTATCTGAAGGACTATCTTCAATAGTAATCTTGTTTTTGATCTTTTCTTTATAATTTTTCATCATACTAAAGCAATTTCTGTTACTTTTGCCCATTTCATTGTCTGTAGTTATTCTCGGATCAATATATGCCTTTATTTTAAAAGCTAGTGAAATTTCTCCTCCCATGCATATGCGGTTATCATAAAAGCAGCTCAGAAAGTTTTCAATCCTTGTGGTCCTGATTTTTCAATTTACTCTTGTCTTTATTATCTTTGCTACCCCTTCCAAATATTTACTGATATGTTGCTATTTTGACAACGTTCTCAATCAACACTTCCAATTGAAGTATGTCAGATTTTCTTCCTTACACTGTACATTATCCCTCCTCTCACTAAAACCCTTTAGAAAAATAACACAGAATAGTAACCTGCCTCCATGAACCCTGGTACCTGATTTTGGCTTGGTTTTGCACTCTGACATCTGGGTACCTCAACTAGCCATCTTTCTGATTCTGCCCAGTGTGGAGAAAGAGAGTCATCTCTCCATGCCCAAGTTAAGAAAGTAATTCATTCAGTTCACCAATAGGCATATAACCACTTTTGATATCAGAAATTCCTCTGTTGATTAAACAAATCAAATGAGACAAAGAGGAAAAATTTTGTTTCAGCAATTAAAAATCACATATTTTATTCTTTAGAAGTTTGGAATTCTGCATGTATAGTGTAGGTGTATAGTACCTGTTTCCTATTTTCTATTGTATCTTACTAAGTCATTTCTTCATAAAAGAACCATAAAAATTCAGTATAATAGAGATTAATTTGATCCATTCATTGTTAGATTTACTTCCTGTTATTCAGATCATCGCTAGGAGAATCTGCTAATCTTTCCAGGTTTGATTTAGGCTCATTCATATATCTCTGATTAGTAGATAGTCTGGGGAATTATTTGTCTAGGTGATCGCAGAGATCTGGGGTTTTCATGACTGTTTATGAGCCATATATTTCTTATCACCCAGTTAATTAGCCAGTTGTTTTCATGGTGACTTGTTAGGCTTCCAAGAGAGGGAAGAGAAGCATGGAAAATCACATAGGATCAAGCTCAGAACTTGCATATTAACAATTCTGTTACATTTTATTGTCTGAAGGTAATTGTAAGACCATTTCAGATGGAATGGGTAGGTAAAAAAAACCTCCATCTTGTAGTGGCAAGAGCTACCAAGTTACAAGGTATGTGGACAAAGAAGGTGCATAGCTTGGAACATATTTGCATTCAATCTATTTCCTGAATTTACCTGTTGAATTTTTAATTTGCTGATAAGACTGGTCCTATATTAGCTGTCTCCTCTCAGTCCTGTCATCTCCTCTAACTTCTTCCCACTTCAAAATATACCAGAGTATTTTCCTGCTCACTGAGATTCCAATACCCAAGCTGTAATGAGAAGCTCATCTTGTATCACTGACAACTATTCCTTCAAATGACTTACTGGAAAGTGGAATATATTATTCCTCAAAGTTTTCAGGTAAATCAAATTCTATCATGGGAATAATTTTCCAACCAGAGAATTAAATATATGATTATTTTTATACTCTGGATGTTAATCCACTTGATTAAAAGACAAGAATTTTTCATCAAAGACATTGGTTATTCAATTAGTACCTCTGATGAACACACACAGAAAATTAGAACTCACCTAACTGTATGAACATCACAAAACCATTGGAAGAGCAAACATGGATGAACATGGTAATTACTGTAATCCTGTTATTACACCTAGATGACTTACTAACCTACCTTGTAATAAAAAATTTGCCCATTCTGTTTAAGCTCTAGATTGGCTGAGAGACGCTTGGATTACTTTCTTTGTGAACTCTTGGAGGTTTGATTGTGTCTGAACTCCAAAAGCCTTGCCTTACTTATTTTTTAATATGGGGGACATTGAGCTACTCTACAAAAATAAAATCTGTTGGGTGAAAAGAATCTAAATTACAAGTTAGAAGATAGGTTTATATCAGGAGCTAGAGAAAGATCATATACTTGTCATTTTTCAGAAGCTCGGTGTATGCATAGTTACATAAATAAAAGAAACATATCAGAGTCAGAAGGTCGAACTAAAAGCTAATAATTGAAATATCAGAGTAACTAGTAAAGGGCATAAGTCTTGGCTGAGAAAAAGGTTAGAAACAAAAACAAAAACAACAAAAACGAAAACTCATCTAGCTTACAAGGCTTGTGGGAGGAAATGTGTAGGATTACATATAGAAATATTTATTCATAAAGCACTTGCCATGTGATACAAACTCAACTAGGTTTCATTGGACAAAATTATGAATTATTCATATAATTATTCAAGAAGCGGTTGATTAATTGAAAAGATGTACACTTACTACAAACCATCCTACAATGAGATAAGCTCCTACTACAGCAAGAATAAATATTCATTATGGGGCACATATAATTAAAATATAAAAAACAGATTAGTATCTTTAGAATGAACAAAACCTAGTTGAAAAATGTACAGTTTCTTCAGATGAAAATGTTATAGCAAAGGGTAAACACTTGGGGTAAAAGACTATGATATTTTATGACTAATGTGAAGAAGCTTGAGCTTTGGAAAAAAGCAGCCATGAAGTTCTCCTAGTAATACCTACCTATGCTGAATTACTTTATTTTTAAAAAATTATTGATATTTATTGAATCTTTCACAGTGCTTGCTTTCTATTAAGCAGAACCTCCCACAGTTGATAGTTATAAATTTGGGATAAGATATAAAGACCAAAAAAAGATATAAAACAAAAGAAACACTGTTTCAAGAATTAAAAAATCTGTAAGACACTGGATGGAAATTAATACTTTGATAAAGGTAATGATTATTAATATTAATTTTTTATTTGATTTGGCTATTAAGCAACATGGATACCAGTCTGCATCATGTGAGATGGCTGAAAATCCTTGGAAAATTTGCTGTCATACTATACTGATTTGGAGAACTAAAGGACAGGGTTTGTTTAGACAACTATAGTATCTGGAAAGTTAAGAAAATATAAGAAATGAGAGTCAGAAAAGCAGAGCCACAAATTAGATGTATGAAATCTACTCTAGTCTTTGGATGACCCCATTATAACCAATATAGAACAGCTAAAGCTAAATTAAATAGTAAATAGCTGAAATTTAAACTGCTGCCTAATTCAGGGAGATTGTTGTCAGTTTGAGTTCAAGTTAACTCCTGACTTAAACATTAAAATTAAAATAAAAATAAGTACTCTTCAAAGGAAAATAACCAAATGCAGAGTATCTGTAGTTTGTCATCTTCCTCATCAGTACTTGTAATGACCATATTCATCAATCAGTTAAAATTATGTTTATTTCAACAGTTGTTTAGTGGTATCTCATTGTGATTCTACTTTGCATTACCCTGATGACTAATGAGGTTGGTCCTCTTTTAATGTGCCTGTTTGGCTTTCATGTGTTGCTCTTGCTAAAGTATCTGTTATGTTTTCCCATTTAGATATGTTTGGAAATTTTCCTTCCTTTTCTATTTTTTTGGAAAGCGTTTATAAGACTTGGTATTAATTCTTTGAAAGTTTGGTAGAAATCACTGGCAAAGTCATCTGTCTGGACTTTTGTTTTTAGAGAAGCTTTTGATTGCTGTTTCAATTTCCCTACTCATAATAGGTCTTTTCAGATTCCCTAGCTAATTGATTTTTGGGTTTTTTTTCTTGATTTAGTCTTGGAAAGTTGTATGTTTCAAAGATTTTGTTTATTTCTTTTAAATTATCTAACTTGTTTCCACTTAGATGTTTGTAATACTCTCTAATAATCTTCTTACTTATGTAGTATGATTTGTAACTTCTATTTTATTTTTCATTTTATTCATTTTTTTCTCTTTGTGAGTTCGGCTAAAATTTCACCTATTTTCTTTATCTTTTCAAAGAATCAATTCTTGGTTTCATTGATTCTTTGAAATGCATGTTTGATCTCTGTTGATTTCTTCACCAATTTTTATTTTTTTCTTCTACTAACTTTCAGTTTTATTTTTCCTTCTTTTTTCTGATTCTTAGAATTTCTATTCATGATTCCTCTTATTTCCCAAAGTAAGCCTGTTTTGTGCTAAATTTCCTCTTGGTACTGATTTTGCTTTATACATATATTCTAATCAGTTTTAATTTTTACTTGACTCCTGGTTTCTTTATGTCAATTTTGATTTTCTTGTTGACCAATTGTTAATTAGCATGTACTTATTCTTCACAGTTATCCATTTTTTCCCTCTTTCCTCTTTTGGTTGATTTCTAATTTTATTTATACTTATTGAGATTTGTGTTGTGTCGTTACATATGGTCAGATCACTGAGAATGTTCTGTGGGTACTTTAAAATAAGACATATTATATACATGCATATTTAAATGAATTACTCTGTAAGTATCTAATAAGGATATCTCATTTTATGTTTTTATTTCAAAACCTTGCTTTCTGATTGCCTTTCCTGTCTGGAAGTTCATTGCTTTGAATGGGATATTAAAGTCCCCTACTATTACTATGTTGTTGTCAATGTCTTTGAGAACTCCCTTCTGACAAAAAGAAAATAAAAAGCAGAAAAACACAAATGGGATTATATTAAATTAATAGCTTATGCATAGCAGTAAAAACATCACCAAAATGGAAAGACATCCTACTGAATGGGCGAAGAAATTTGCACATACATTTGACAGGAGGATAATATCCAAAATATATTTTTTAAAAATAATACAACTTAACAACAATAACAACAAAACAAATTGATTAAAGCACTATTTATAGAGATATAGTCCTTGGTTAAAAAGTCAATAGTTAATGTGCCAGTTTTTTAATCCAAGGTTATAAACTGAATATTATTTAATGTAGAAAAAGGAAATGCAAAATATAAGAGCAGAGTATTTGTGAATAAAAAATATATGAGAAAGAGAGGTGGCTAACAAACAAAAAGTAACTTTTATGAAAAGACTAATAAAATATATATTTCTTGCAAAACTAATCAAGAGAGAAGAAGAAAGAGAGATCATGCGGGAAGGAATAAAAATTAGATGAGTAATACAATAGTGATTACAAAGTCTTAAGAATAGCATGTTACTAAATTTGACATTGATATAATAAATTAAGACCTAAATAAAATGGATATTGTTCTAGATAATTTAAAGATTCAAGGAGGAGTAATTCAATATATAAAAATCATTATAAAGTAATTTTTAATTTAGAAATCCTTCCCTGTAAAACATAAGACTTAGATGATTTAAAGACTTATTTTACCTAATTTAAGTGACAATATCTTGCATATTTCATAAACAAAATGTCAGTAATTAAAAATGAAGTAAAATTTTCTAACTCATTTTATGAGACGTGTTTAATTAGATATCAAAAGCAGAACGGACAGTACAAACAGATGCTGTAGGCTCATTCTCATTATAAGTATAGATACAAAAATTCTAAATTACACTTAATAAGCTGAATTCAATCATTATTTAAAAATACATCCTGATGACATTGCTTTATTCCAGGAATACAAAGCTGATTTAACATTAGCCTATTCCTTAACATAACTCACCATTGAAAAGTTTAAGCTAGAATTTCATATAGTAATGTGAATAAGCAGCAGCAGTTTGTTGATATTTAATAATATAAACCATTTATCACTTCCTAGAAAACCAGGTTATTGCAGGAACTTACTTAAGAAATAAAGTTTAACTATTAAAAAAATAATAATAAACTTATATTTAACAAGGAACATTAAGATTCAATTTTAAGTGATGAATAATACATAGACATTTTTTACTATTTGTTTTCAACATTTACCTGGAAATTTTGACCACTGAGCAGCAGTAAGAATAACTAGCATGTATAGTGATCAAAAAAGAAGTAAAATGGTATTAATGAGACGGTAGAGGTTTTGTAAGAGAAAATTTTGGAAAAATCATTAAATTTTTAGTTTTTAGTATTGGAGAGGCCACCACTATTGAATCAATTGGGAGTCAAAGAGACTAACGAAAATAAAAATGCCTGTTTGTTACTGATAGATATTTTTATGGCTAAAAGTAATAGTCGAAATAGACTACTTTTTGCTCTTTAACTTATTCATTGTCAGGTTGATGTTTTTTATATAGGAAAAGTTTGAGCCTCATAAAAAAAACATACTTGCCCAGATACCCATCTTTCCATATTTCAGGATTCTGGAATAGATTAGGGTGAAGTGTGTGTGTGTGTGTGTGTGTGTGTGTGTGTGTGTGTGTGTGATGGGGGAGGAACAGCTGTGTTAGAATTTCTAATAGAATCTGGTCAATGTGAAGCTGAAGCTGTTTCAAGATGTCATCTACTAAAACGTAATCCTTACCATTCCATTATAAAAATATCTGATGGTATAGGAGACAAGAAGATTTTAGGGAAAACAAAAAGTATTTGATAAGTTTCTGGAGAAAATTATAAAACTTTATACAAAGATATAAAATATGCTCTAAATAGAGATAACATGTCCATGCATAGGTATTCTCAATATCATAAAGATGGAAATTCTGTGCAAATAAAATTTTAAATTGAAAGCAAGTCCAGTAAAAATCCAGCCATTTTTTTCATATGAGTTGAAAATTGTCAAAGTAGAAAAGTTGAATTGCCAATAAATTCATGAAATGATACTTCTCTAGTCAAAGAAATGTAGATTAAAATAAAACTGAGATGTGTTTTTACATTCCTCAGATTGACAAATATGTAAATTTCTAAAACTACCACGTGCCCTTGTATGTGTTAAAAAGAAATTTGTTAGATATTGTTGCTGGTATGTATATTATTAGAACTACCTGGAAGAATTGTTTTATACCTATTAAGCCTGAAAATATTTATTTACTGCATTAGTGTTACTTTTAGGCGTCTACTACAGACATATACACAAGAAAACACACAGGATGAAAGCTGAATCTCCAACATGTGAAAACATAGAAACCACTTCTCTGTCTACAATAGGAGAAGACAAAATTATTTCACTTTTTTTATATACTGGGAGGATAAAGGACAGTGGAAACAAACTCATTCTAGATATTTAAACATGTATGTATTTCAGATCTTTAATATTTTGTAAAATTAAGTAACAATATATACTGTGTGGTGCCATTTATGTATTTTAAATGGATACTAACTGATGAGTTAAAAGTTTTAAAATAAATGTGTTTATTTAATATATATCAACATTAGGATACGACTAATTTCTGGGGACTGATGGATGCAAAGGAATGAGTAGGACTTTATCAGATTCTCTAAGAGTATCTTTTAAAAAATACATAGTTGAAAATACAGAAAATTATTAGCATTTCTTTATTTTCATCACAGGTCCAGTTGTTTCACATGCATTTTTATATTTAAATGCGTGTAATCTAAATATAAACAGCTAACTGGTTATGAGTAGAAAAAAGTATTTTTAATTGGAAAATACAAAAAAAACCCCCACCTCACTGTGCTATGAAATATGGGGGTAAATTGGGCATGTACCCTAGTACAGCCTCAAAAATACAAGGTGTTTCATCTTATATTAAAACCTCTGCAAAAAAATACTACAGAAACATCTTTCTCTGATATTATAAGATATACAATCATTAGACCACAATTGGCAAAGAGAAAAATTTAGACTACACCAGGCTATTTCAGCTGAATGCATGGAGGAAGAAAGAGGCTCTATTAATAATATAAAATATTTATCTGAGTTCTTAAATATCAGAGATAATTAGTATCCCCTTTGGAACATATATATAATTTATATTTATGTATTACAACATATATGATTATATATATAATATTATATATCCGTAAGTTAAAAAAAATGTTCCTACCCACAAGAAAGCTGAAATATTTGGAAATAGTTACTCTGGCATTGAGCATATGGGTCATATAAAAATATTAGGTATATACAATGTAAATGGTATCCATCATCAACAAGAAAATCATGAACTTAGGCTATACATGACTTTCTATTATACATTTGACCTAGTACTACAATTAATATTCCTAGCATAATTGAAAGGTATGTATAATGATGTAAATTTCAGGATGGCTTGTACAAATGCAGGTTGCTGTACATTCAACTGTAAATTCAAGCAACTCTTAGTGAGAAATTAATATTTCATGTTTTAAAATTCAGTAACAATAATTAGGGACAAGTAAATGTAACTGGATTTAAAATGAATATGTATTTCAGAAATTTATAGTTTAACTGAAATATTTGCAATATGCCAATTAACTGTTAAGCAATTGCTATTCGTTTGTATAATACTGGAGCGCCCTGCCCTGGCGGAGAAGCAGTTAGGTCAATCACCTTGGAAGGAGTGTAGTCCACACACTCCTAGATTTGAGTCCTGGGTCCAGGGGAAAACAACTAGTGAAAACAACTAAATAAAATAAAATGTTTCTTCCTATTAGCTCTTCCTGCCTGTAGTCTGCTTGCCTTCATTACTGAATGGACATTTCCTTTAAAAAAAATTGCATAACACTGAGTTTATTATATATCTTTCCATCTGTTAACTCAGCTATTGTTCGAAATAACATTTATTCAAAATTAATACAATTCAGTTTTGTAGATTAAATAATCAAGGCCCATTTTCGTAGATTAAATAACCAAGAAATTTTTGTCTAAAAGTTAAAATGGGGAAGTTTCTGATTTCTAATCACTGAAGATTATTTGACTTCAAGTTTTCACTTATAATATCTCATCTAAAACATAATTTTTAAAAAGTTCTTAATTTTTTTAACAAGAATTATATTTTGGCAAAATTCCATTTAAACTAAGATATGTTATTGTAATATACATATTTCTCTTGGACATATGTATATTTTGTATAAAGCAATTAAAGGGATTATATAACTACAACTTCGTAACACTATATAGGCTTAAGAAATAGAATTTATTGAGGAAAAAATAACCATTATAGTCCATATATCGTGTTTTAAATTGTGATGTATAATATAGAGTATGGTTAAAGAGGTGACAACATATTAAATTTCCTAATAAAAAGATCCCGTTAAGAAAGCAAAACTGAGTAATGAGATTCCCTACCTATTTTATAATGGATTCTGCTTTTATTTAGAATTTATATTAATATATCATGGGTTGAAAAACTAATGTAGTCATGTAGGTGATCCAAAAATTCTATTAAATTTGAAAAGATGCAAAAATTTCAGTAATTCAGAAAGTATATTGAATATGCAAAAAGTGAGATATTGATTAAATTTAGGTTATAATTTTGATCTCAAAATCTTTTATTAAAAAGTTGGTGAAATACATGTACCTAGTAAGCAGTTTTGAATAAATCATCATAGATTTTTAGATATAAAAGGAATTTTAGAAGCCATCAATTCAAAACCTTTAGAAATAAGAAAACTGTCTGCCAGTGAGATTGGTTTTGACATAGGACTAAATAACTGAAAAAGTAGTACTATAATAACTAAAGTAAATACTTACTGCACCCTCTCTTTTGGTAATGAGACAGACAAAATTCAAATCTGGGCAAAAGTAAGATAGTTATAATGATTATTATCAGTTTGCATTTCTATTTCAGACTGAAAGTGTTTTTCTCAACCCCTACCCAATCCTTCTTTTAGCCAATTAATGTTTAGTGATTTTAAGAGGAATTATCAAGAGAAGTAATGTGTGCTTAGCTAAGACAAAGAAGAGTTTGACTAACTGAAATTTTATTATAAAAGGAACCAAATTTGCTTCCAAATAGAAAATGGATTCCCTCATGGTTTATGTTATCAAAAAAATTCTGTGATTCTTAATAAAATTGTAAGTTTCTCACCCACAAATTATTTTATCATTAATCATGAAATAGGACATTTCTGAGCTTGGATATCTAAAAAATTATTTTTTTAAAAATCCACTCAAATCATTTAATAGCAGTGTACACATAAAATGTGAATACATGCTATATGGTTTGATTTATGTTTCACAATGCATGGTTGAATGAGAACTAATTACAGTGGTGAATTTCCTGCTCCATTGTAGCAGGGAAACTTAATAGTCATAGACAACTTTCATAGAATAGCATCGATATGTAAGTAATCATAATTTTCATTTTCATATAGTTTATTTAGCAATATTTACAACACATCTATGATAAGGAAGATACTTACAGAATATTTTACTCATTATGTATGGTGAAATGGAGGTTGAGTGCCCCAGCTCTTTAGCAGTAGCGTTGGAATCGGAACTCAGGTTTACCTATTTCAAAAATCTGTAATTGTAAGCAACAATATCTCTAATGTTGCAATATATGTATTTTTGGACACTAATTGATAACCATCCTTCCCTACTTTTTACATACCATAAAAGAAGTAATGACTTTCTCCTTATCTATGCCTAATATAACATACTGTTTTCTATCTGCCAGTTACTCTCAAATATTTACTGTATTCCAAGATTTCACGGTAATGCATCATAACTGTATTCAGCTGCCTACCTAACCCCTTAACAGATAGTTGTTTCTTTATATGCATTATTTTAATAACTCATTTATGATTATCCATGAAGTAAAAGATGTTACTCCAATATGAAATGAAAATAAACTCACTTGTGTTTTTATGTCTTCACTTTATTCCAATTTATATGCTTCTAAACAACCATCTGTAAGAATTTCTTACTTTATTTTATGAGATCCTACAAGACAGTGCTAAATAGAAATTGAGAAAAGGGCATCTTTCTCTAGTTCTCACCTTGATGAATGTGCTTCAGAAATCTCATTACTAGTGTGATGTTTTTGGAAGAGTCCCTTTATAAAACTAAAGTTATCTTCTTCCCTTAGCTGCCTAAGAGTTAATTAATGGTAATAGTTGTTGAAAATCTTTCTTTAACTGCATCAGAGATTATATGAAATGTTTTGATAGTAGTGACTTAGAGAAAGAGCTTTTTTAAGTGATAAATTTCTAGCATGGTTAATAGAATGAGTTATAATTAGATTTTAAAAAATGTTACCTTTCTTTAAGAATAGAAATTAACTGTCATTGGTCAAAACATATTTTAAGACTGCAGAATTTATTTGCTACATTTTTTGCTTTTGAGTATTTGTATTTATGTTTGTAGGTAAAATTATAGTATTTGTTTTGATAATTTTTCTTGGTTGATTTTAATTGTCAACTTAAAATAGTCTTATTTCCCATGTTTCTCAATATTGTAGAAGAAATAAAGGAAATATTTGATTTTTTAAGGCTTTTAAACACATGGTTTAATTTATTGGACTTTTCACGGAACTACTTTAGATGTTATAGATAATTTTTTTGGTTTTTTGATGAATTATCTATTCTTACTTTTTGTAAATAATTTTTACTCTTAATTATTTCTTGAAGCATATAAAATTGAAAGCAAAAGTGTCCTGCCTGTCCCCACATCTCAATATCTTTGGCTTATAAAAAGATATTTTGTTCTATATGTTATTTTTCTTTACTTTCTAGAGCTGATTTAGATGCATACTAAGATTTAATGTAAGGTACGGTATATCCTGTAGACTTCCTGATCCCATGCATGTGCATCTTCTCCTATTCTGGATATTTCTTTCTATAATGGCACACTTGCTATAATCTATGAGCCTACAATGGCACATCGTGATCACTCAGTCTGTAGTTTGCATTAGGATTCACTTAATTTTATACGTTCTGTGGGTATAGACATATGTCTACTGTTATAGTATCATAGAGTATTTTCACTGTACTAAAAATGCTGTAAACTCAACTTATTCATGCCTTCCTTCTCCCAAATCTAGCATCCTCTGATCTTTATACTATATTCCAAGTTCTGCCTTCTCTAGAATGTCATGTAATTAGAAACATTTAGACTTTTCAGATTGACTTTTTTTTTTCAGTTAGTAATATGTATTTGATGTTCTTCTATATCTTTTCATGGCATGATAGCTTATTTATGTTTGCTGATTAGCATTCCATTGTCTAACTACTACAATTTATCTGAAGGGCCTTCCATGGTTTGGCATAAATAAAGATGCTGTAAACATCATCCGCGGACAGCATTTTGTGTGGCCTTATCTCCAACTCATCTGAGTAAATACCAAGGAACATAATTGCTAGATCATGTGTCAAGAGTATATTTACTTTTGTATGAAGGTGTAGAACAGTCTTCCAAACTGGCTTTCCTATTTTACATTCTTATTAGCAGTGGGACTTTTGTTGTTCTATGTCCTTTCTAGAATTTGATTATGTCATTATCACCATAATCAAGATTATCTAGGTTTCCTTTCATATTATCTTCCAAGAGTCTTACAATTTTATTTTTTAACATTTAGTCCGATTATCCCTTTTTGTTTAATTTTTTTGAAGAGTATAAGGTCAGATTCAAGATTCATATTTTTGCAGGTGGGTGTCAATTTGTTTCAGCATCATTTGTTGAAAAGACTATCTTTGCTCCATTGTATTGCCTTGCTTCTTTGTCTAAAATCAGTTGACTCTATTTCTGTGGGTCTAGCTCTGGGCTCTAATTTTGTTCCAGTGAGCTGTCTGTTTTTTCAGCAATACTATACTGTCTAGATTACTGTAGCTTTATACTAAGTCTTCAAATCAGGGAGTATCAGTTCTCTAATTTTATTTTTTATATTTGTGGCTATTCTAGGTGATTTGTCTTGTCATATAAAATTTAGAATCAATTTATATCCTTAACATTCTGGTATTTTGATTGGGCTTGCATTGAATCTGTAGATCAATTTGGGAAGAACTTATATCGTCACGATTTTGAGTCTTACTATCTTTACATATAAAATGTCTACATCAATTTATTTAGCGCTTTAATTTCTTTCTTTAGTTTTCCTTATATAGATCTTGTACATTTTTTAAATTTATACTTCAATATTTTATTTTTTGGTGCTAATATAAATGGTATTTATTTTGATTTCAATTTCAAATTCTGCTTATTCATTTCTGATATAGGAAAATGATTGACTTATGCATTAATATTTTATCTTATGAACTTGCTACAATTAGTTTCAAGAATATTATTTATCAATTATTTTGGATTTTTACATAGATAATAATATCATCTGTATATAAAGATACTTTTATATTTTTCTCAGTCTGTAACTCTTATTTCCCTTTTCTTGTTTACTGAATTAATCTACTACCTTTACTATAATATTGAAAAGGATGGTGAGAGAGAATGTCCTTTCCTTTGTAACTGATCTCATGGGAAAGCTTCTATTTAGTATGTTGCTAATTGTAGGTCCTTGGATATGGAATATTATTATGAGATTTTTGTTTCTCTTTTGTTGAGATACTGGATTATTTTAATTGATATACAAATGTTGCCTAACTAGGATAAATCCCACTTGCCATGCTGTATTATTCTTTTTATATACTGTTGTATTCGCTTTGCTAATATTTTGCTGAGGATTTTTGCATCTATATCATGAAAGATCTTGGTCTGTAGTTTCATTTTCTTGTAATACCTTTGTCTGGCATTGGTGTCAGGGTAACTCTGACTTTATAGTATGAGTAAGGATGTTTCCCTGATTCTCTCTTCTGAAAGATTGTGGAGAAATGGTATACTTCCTTTCAATTTATAGAATTCATTCAGAATCCAACTGGGTCTGATCATACTGTTTTAGAAGATCATTAATAATTGATTTAGTACTTCAGTAGATATAGGCCTATTAAGATTGTCTATTTCTGCCTAAGTTGTCTTTTGAGAATATCTTTGATAATTCTTTTGGTTTGGTATATAATGCTCTGTTATTCATATAAATGTATATATGGGTATAAGCACATACATATATAATGACCAACTATAAGCACGCACATATATGTGTATGAATATAGGTAGTTGGGAAATTTAAAATTATATTGTTATTTTTCGTATTAAGCCAGAATTTCCTTTGTAACCTAATAACATCATCAGTGTTTTCCAATTCTACATGTCTACTGTGGTCCGAATGTTTGTATCTCTGCAAAATTCTCTCAATAGAATATTAATGGCCAATATGATAGTATTAGGAGGTGGGGACATTCAGAATCTGACTAGGTCATAAGATTGGGGCCCCCATGAATAGGATTAGTAAAGATATCCCACAGTTCTAGAAGTCAGGCTCATTCTCAGACTTGAGGATATATTGCGAAGTTTTTGATCCAGAACAAGGTTCTTACCTGATCGTGCTGGCACGCGGATATTCCACTCCTGGCCTCCAGAATTCTTTTACTTTAGATGTTAGTCAGCCTTATGGGTAAATATTAATGATTGTTAGTTAATCTTGATGACACAATTGCATTTGACTCTATATCAAATATACTAAGATATTAAGCACATATTTAGATAAATGATTTACTCCAACTTCTTTTAAAACTGCCCATGTCAAAGATCCTTCTTGAGAAAGTCTTATACATTTTTCTAATTTTTACCCTGGAAATCCCTTTTAGTTTGTATGGAATTATATATTTTATTAGCCTGCTAGTAGAATGAGTCAGCTTCTGCTAAATTCCACCCAGTTCCCTTTGTCTTAGTTATAGTTCATCTCTCCCTCTCAGTGATAGCTACAAAGAAACCCTGTGGGGTTTTATCTCAAGAGCTAAATGTTTCCACTGGTACCCATTTTCTTCAGAGTGGTCTATAAATGAGCCTTAGAGGACATATAAAAGTTATTCCTCTGTAGTAGCCTGACTTTTCCTTTCATACAGACCCCAAGCATTTGCTGTGAATCATTCCCATTGAGGTTAATTGGACACATATTGGGAAAATCGGTCATAAACTCAAACATCATCCATTTGGATGCTAAAGACCAAATAGCAACTTGTATTTATTTTAATTGGCACCCTCGTTGGTTGTGATGGGAGGTATAAGAAGTAAGTTAACAGATTATTGTAATTATAGAACCATGTAAGCATACCTCTATTCAGTTTTATTTTGTCCTTCAATCATCTGTAGAGTTCAAAGACTTATTATTTAATAGAAAATATTAAATAGATGCATAGTTACAATCCTTATTAGTAGAGTATGTATAAAAGTAGAAATGAGATGTATTTTAATCAAAATCTGACAGTGAATTGTTTCTCATCAATGTAAAATTAATTTATTCATCCATTTCTCTCTTGTGGGCTTCTACTGTATGGTAGGCCTCTGCAGTTCTTAAGAATATAATCTTAAAAGATCTATGTGATGCATTTTTCCCTGATTTTTATTTATCTATTAACTAGAAAAACCGGAAGGGTTTTTTTCTGCACCCTCCCCAGCACTGCTTGTTTTGAATCTTTCTAGAAGGTTTGGGGTTCTGATTTGTGTTTTTCTAATAAATGATGATGAACATTTTTTCATGTGCCTGCTGGCCCCTATTACTACTCATGAGAAGTTTCTATTCAGCTCTTTTGTCCATTATTTAAAATTATTTGTTGTTGACATTTATGAGCTCTTTATATATTTTGGAGATTAACCTTGTTTGATGTATCGTGTGCAAATATCTTCTCCCAATCAGTAGTTTACCTTTTCATTTTTGTGGTGGTTTCCTTTGCTGTGTAGAAGCTAGGTATCTGTCTAAAAAATATAAAAACCCTGATCAGAAAAGCTTTTTACACCCATGTTTTCATAGCAGCACATTCACAATTGCCAAGATGTGTTCTACCTAAATGTCCATGAACAGATAAAAAAAGATGGGTAAAAAAAGATGAGGTATATATATAGTCAATGGAATTCTATTCATCTATTAAAAATTATGTGATCTTGCCCTTTGCAATAACCTGCTGGAACTTGAGGTGATCATTATAAGTGGAATAAGTCAGATGAAGTAAAGGAATAACTGAAATGGTGGTCATAGATTTTATTTATTATAAACAGATGTTGGCTACATCTTACAATGTTGTGATGCAATATCCCTTCATTAAAATAGTTAAAATATATAGATTAAGTGTTTAAAAAAAAGAAACAAATGGTTTTATTGAAAATGCAGGAACTAAGGAAGCACAACCAGATTCTTTTAGACACTGAAATCTAGATTTTGCTTACCAGAGTGTGGAGCGTGATGGGAACCTGAGGTTGAGGGAGTAGAAGTAATGGTGCTGACTAGAGCTAGAGTTCTGCTGGTGCAGTTTAAGGTGCATATGACTGAAGTGTGAGTTTATTCTCCTGAAACGTACATAGTACTATAAACTATAGCAACAGTAATAACAAAAATATTACTCCAAGATACCTAAGACTTCTGTGAATGGGTTTCTTCTTTTGCTGCACATACTTTGAACCAACTCAATAAACTGGAGATAAGAGGGAAAACTGTGTGTGGTATAAAATACTACTGAAATTACTTTAAAATACACTTAACTGATTAATTTAAAGCATTTATATTTATAAGGTAAGATCAGAAACAAATTAATATTTTTTTTCTAAGAGGAAGGAAAGCAGTCAGGAATAAAGGCCAGCAGGTAGTGAGAAGAGATGGAAGCATTTTAGTCATTTAGTTATTCATTTTAATTGTTCCCTGGGGTCCTGGGCTGAGAACCTGGGTCCTTTGACTGAATGTGGACTGCACCCCAGACACCAGCTTAACACTTGAGCCACCAGGGTATGCTAATCTTTTAAAAATTATTACCACTTTAAAAAATTTAGTGTATTACCATTGACTTCATAACATAGTTTTAACTGTGTTTTAAGCTACTAAATTATCCTTGCCATTGAACCTTCTCAGAACACTATATTTGCTACTAAGAAATTTAAAATTTATAACAATGGTCACTACATTTGGGATGGGTCAAATAACTCTAAGTCAAAATATGTGTGTAGTGCACCATAAGTATTATTTTGTCTTTGTTCCATGTTTCTGTCACAAAGTTCTTAAAACCCTTGGGGTTTCCTGGGTCATAGGAGTTTCTTTTCTTATTCATAAGTCCCTTTCACTATATCTGAGTTTATGCTAATGATATGACTGACTCAGCGGAGAGCCCTAGATGTCCTCAGCACTGAGCTGGTCACAAGAAAGACCAAGTGACTAGAGGTTTGGAACTTTCAGCAGTACTCACTGACCTATGGGAAAGTGGAGGGACTTGTGGTTGGAAGCTAGGCACTATAAAAACTTCTGAATAGGAGATTTAATAAACTGTGGGCTTGCTTAACCCTTGGAGATCCTGGGAGGAATAAGTTTAGAGGTAGCATGGAAATTCCTCAATAACCTCTGCCTCCTACTCTACCCTACCTATCTCTTCTATCTGTCTGGACCTGAGTTGTGTCTTTTATAATAAACCAATAAATGAACTAAAGTGCTTATTTGAGTTCCATGCATTAAATAGTAAATCACTGTGCCTAAGTATCCTTGATTTATAGTTAGTTGGTCAGATGTAACTTAGTACTTGTGATTGGCATCTAAAGTGAGGGGCAGTCTGATGGGACTGAGCCATTCAACTCTGAGGTCTTTGTTAACTCTGAGTGTTAATATCAGAATTGAATTAAATGGTTAAATACTAAATTAATGTTTGGGGAAGCATAAAATGTGTTCTTAGTATTGTAAAACATCCCATAAATAGCATTCCTAGATTGTAAATGGCGTGACAACGTGGTTCATATAATAAAGTATTTATCTTCAGCAATTTTACATTAACTTGAAAATTCTAAGAAATGTTTAGAGTTTATTTAAAAAAAACTGACTTGACAGTAAATAATTTTCTCAGGAAGCTATTGCATTTTTGTGATCTGAAACCATTAATGAACTTTAAAGTGGCTATTTTTATACAAAATATGGAGGTATTCATTTTAGAAAATGAATTTACAAGGATAGTATCAGGACCTATTAGGCTATTGCAATGAAGAAAATATGGAAGTCAAGATTCTTGTGGTGACTTACAATCTATGGTCAGTATCAAAAGCAAATGATTTTTTGAGTCAAAAAATCTCTGACATTAGCAGGGTGTACTAGTATAGACATAAGTTGTATGGGAGCAATGAGATCTGAGATACGGTACCCTTTGTAAGTCATATTTATCTGGAGGGATCTGCTAAAAAGCAACATATAGAGAGAAATTACATATCCTAGAGACAGATAAATTAGTCAAGAGTATGGATGTGCAAACTACTGCCCAAATTTAGTGTCCTCATTTTGCAAATAAAATTTTAGTAGTACATAGTTGTACCATTTATTTGTGTGTTGTCAATGGCTATTTCTGCTATTAAGGTAGAGTTGTGAGGTGTAATAGAAATCATATGATGACAATGGTTAAAGCTGTTTGAACCTTTGCAAAGTTTCCTGACCCGAACAAGAACATGACTAAATAAAAGAGACTAATAATCTGTTATAAAAAGATGAATGCTTGCTAGAAGACTTTTGACTTGAGAAAACTTGAAGACGAATATATTCAATTTGAAGACAAAAGAGCTCTATAAATTAACATTGAAAATGAAGATCTAAAATCAAAAGTGTTGATTTTGTTTTCTGAGCACTTACAACCTGAAACTGGTTCGAAGAGTAAGTTCTAATCAGAAGATTGGTTGTAGTATGAGGTTATGGTCAATGACTGAGCTTTGAAATACAGGATGAATCAAGGATTTTCCTCTTGTTACCTATATCGACTCTTAGAAACTCTACTGATTAATAAAAACTAATTTTTACCTTAAAATGATTGTTTTAATTTATATATTTTCATAGGATAAATCTAAAAGTTCTTAACATAGCTGGAGAAGCCATATATATTCTACTTCCTTTTTGTGTCTCCAGTTCCAATCTTAACAATTCTTTCATCTTTGCATAACAGAACTTCATTTGGTCCCTTTCCATTTTAGCATCTATTTCAAAGTATGTTCCTGATGGAAACGTCTCTGACCACAGCATTAGTTCCCCCTACCTTACATATGTCTGTGTTCCTCTCTTACTAAACATCATTGTGGCTATCTCTGCTTTCTTTCTATGGCCAGGAAATCATTAGGGACTATGTCTTGTTAAAAACTTTATGATGGATTTTGGATTATGTAGATAATAAATATTTGAAATTAGACTGATGAACAAGTTTATGAAGAAGCTTTGTAAATGTCACCATCATCATCATCATCATCATCCTTGTGGCCACTAAAAATTTGGCATAAAGCCTAAATCTTATGTTATGCTTTTTTTAAAGTCAAATTTTTTTAAAGTGTTGATTATATAAAAACTGCATTACTGGTTATAGGTAATAACCTATATGAGAACCTAAATTGATTACAATATGCCAGCATTTTGGCGATTGGATAAAATTACTGTATAAAGTGCTAAGGATAACACTTATCATTTATTAAGTTGTTCAGTGACTGCCAGCTACTGATAGTACAACTCCTGCTCATTTAAAAAAATTTTGTATCATAAGGAGAGAAGAAAAATTAAAATACTGATTCTGAGACTTACACTAGGCATTAAGATAACTGTTTTCAGTTTGTATAGACTAACTTTGAGGAGAAAACTGCTTGTAGAGACAAATAATCTCATAGTAAAATTTGGTTGAGATGGCACGTGGAAATGGTTGCTAATATTCCCATAAATTCTTAACACAATTAAATTTATTAATTAATGCTCTATTACAAGATATTGTGATGAATTATAATGCAGGGATTATTCTAGAATGGTAATGCCATTTTTTACTTATTTTTTAAGGAGCTGTAAATTACTCTCAACCATCAGTTCAGCCTTTACCAAGACTGTGGCAAAAGACTTAGTGACCTTTTCAGTGATCTTTTGGAAAATATTATTCTACTGTTGAAGAAAAAAATATAGACAAAAAGATAAGTAGTTGAGTGTTGACTGACAAAATTTTACTATCCAATTCAGCAGTCTAGCTCTTCAGGGTAAAATCGAAGAAAGAGTGGGTAGAGGTTTCTAATGACTGAAGAGTTTTAACTTTATACTATAAAAACAAAAGGAGTGTTGCTGCTTAGTTGCTGAAGTCAACTCTGTATCAGCTGTAGGAGGTCAGCTGTATTTGTGTGCCTGTCTTGGAACTAGCACATACCTGAATGTCTTTGTTTCATTTTGGCAACCCAATTCAAGATTATAAAAACAAGTGGATTTCTATCCGTATCAGCAGGCTAGCTGCCCATGTCAGGGCATCATATCACTACTATAAAAATATGAAAAGTGCACTTCATTTCCAAACAGGAGCTTTACTATGTTGGTTGTAGCGAAAGGTGCTTATGGTTGCCCATAGCCATCAGAAATAGTTACTTTTCTCTAGTAAGATGGCACAACCAGAGTTTACCATGTAATTTAAGTCAAACAATTATTAATTGATCGAAATACAAATTATGAATTATATTATTCCAGAAAACATTCTAAATTTTAGTTAAAAATATTTCTACTCATATCTGAGCATATTAAGGGCAGTGATCCAAGTCCATCTTCTCTATCTGTGTCTCCTAAGATGTATAATACTGATTGGATACTATATTGACTAACCAGCCAGTATACAATTGTTTTTGTACTTTGTAAGTTACCCGGAGGAAAAGAAAATATAACCATGAAACACTTCCTTTTGACCTCTGTTATAATCTTTTCTCCTTTTTTATTTTCTGATCTTGTAACTGATGTTTGAAAGTGTCAGTAGTGTCACCACAATGCATGAGATGACCTGTTTTATTGCATTATTGCTCTGGAAGTTTCCCAGATTTATTAAGGAAATTATTCTCTCTTGTAGTGTCCCAGATATCTCTCTACTTAATCACAGAATATGTGGATACAAAAGTAAGTGCACCAACATTTCAATCAGAGAAGAAAAGTAGTCATATACCTAAATATAAAATGTGTAATATTCAGTTGTCTCCTTTTTACTCACTATCCCTTTTGCTATTGATTGGCCACTTCCTGGTAGTAAAGATAAAACAAAAGAGTGATATATTTCATCAATGTCTATGAGGGCCCAGGGCATTTTTATTTTCTCATTTTGGAGAAATAATTTCCTAGTATATTTAGTTTTGGCCTCAACTTCTTTTCCTTCTGTAAATCTATGTCCTGGATGACATCTCAGAGCACTGAAAATGGTCCACACAGTGGGCATTCATATTGCTTGTAACTTACAGTATGAATAGTTATTGGTTGACAAAGACACCTCACTGATCTGAGATCACACTCAGATAGTCATCCCCTTTCAAAGATTAAATGTGTCTCCTTTGGTCAAACCAAATACCAATCTCAAGAGAAGATGGAAATTTCCTCCTTCTATTGACTGTAGTCATATAGAGTAGTAGGGAAGGTCTCAAATTAGGTGCTGCCTCTGGGACTAATTTTATTAATTACCTCACTAGTGGACGCCACATCATTATGGGAGAAAAGAAAACTACAGTGACTCATGACTGGTTGTACTTAATGCCACACCATTCTGACATTTGAAAGCATTGTACAGTATTGTTTTAAAAGGTAGAAGCAACTCAGTCATATCAAGAATTGTCCTGGGAGATTTGGAGGTTTTTCCTCTCTGTATTCTACATTACTATGTGAATCCGGGTTGAGGAAAGAGCCAGCAAGGAGTTTATGTGGAGCTAAGGTCATAAGTCTCCCAAACCCCTGACCCACAATGGGAAGGACACGAGGCAAACAGACCAACATCTTAAAGGCACCTTTACTTCAGCTAGAGCTGGGATGTGCTTGATCTTGCCCAGCTCTTCAGGAACCCCGGGCAGGTTACAGGCAACTCAATAACAAAGGCTGCTCTGGGCCATCAGCATTTGTGCTTTAAATAATTAAATAGAAGTATTTTTTGAAAGTTAAAAAAAGCAGTTATGTTATGAAAAGTTAACTGCATAATACTTTGAAGGTTTGCCTTAACTTATGACATGATATTATCATAATTCTTCTGCCATTGACTGCTTTATTTTCTTGAACTATATTTTAAATTCTTTTGATTTTTAGACTTATGGCCTAAGAACTGAAACTAATGAATTCTTGCAGCAAGCACAATTTCCAATTACTGCTTGTAATGCGTTTTGAATCATTCAGAGATTCTGCCTTCTAAACAAAAGAGAAAATAGAGATTGTAAATAGGGAAATACAAAAGAAAACTATTGAGGGCAGTGAAGATAAGTAACTAAGATACAGAGAAATAGCTTGACTGAGACATAATGGGAGTAAGTGGAGAATCTTAAGTATTAGTAAGTGCCTTATCTATGTTTTTTAAAAGACAGGATTTTGAAAAGCTCTTAACTGAGTTAAAAGGCCACATTTGAAAAAGTGAATGCAAAAGTTTACTGACTTTACATATGTGATATTTTATCTTGTGTGAGTAATTCACTGGTCTAATTAAAATGGAAAAACCTTAGAAATAGAATCCTGCAGAGAGGAAATGGAAAGGTAGTTCTACATAAAATAAAGACCCAGTTAATCTGCTATGAAAAGACAATGGAGCTTCTTCTTGTTCAGGAGCAGAATTTGATGTTAGCAAAGAATAGACAGGTTATACAGAATGGAGATAGAACTTCCCCATACTGGCAAGATACCTTAGCACTTGTCTGATCTGGCTTGAATATTTATAGAAAAATGAGGGAAAAGCAAAAAAAGAAAAGAGTAATTTTGACCTATTTTAGAAAAAAAAGGGACATTTTCCAAAAATCCTCATTCTTTAGGGAGTTAGCATAAATAGAAGATTGAAAATATGCAACAATAGAAGAAAGAACAGTTTATATCACCATATTAAGTTTAGATGATTATATGTCATGTGTGTCTTAAATCCTAGTTAATGTTGTAAGACAAGAATGAGGGAAAAAGGAAAGTCACATGAAAAAATCAAAACAATACAGAATACTGGACAAGAGGGAGAAATGAGATGGAAAGTTAATGAGGACATAAACTTGAGTCCCACTATTCCTGTGTCACTTAGACTTTTTCAGGCTTCATTCTAAGAAAGTACATCTGTGCCTTTATCTGCCCCACATCCCTGTATGTTTGATGTACTCAGTAAATACTTGTTAATGATGCTAGTCCATATCTGTCTGTCACCCTTCAGATAAATTTCATTTACAAATATCTTTCTCCCATCCAAGAAAACCATTGTGCTTATAATTCAGTATTATAAAATGATTGATCCAGAGCACTTTACCCATTAAACCACAATTTAATGCAGGAAAAGCCATAAAAGAATGAGTTTCTGAAGAAAAACTGCTCTCAAATTACCTTCTCCTCCTTCCTGATTATTGATGGTAAGAATCTGCTGAGTAACAATCAAAACCTTGCTTTTTCCAGCAGAGAGACTAACAAAACACTTTCTAAGATAGCTTGTTAGGAGAAAACACTTAGCTCTTTTGAACCACATAAAAAAATTTACTAATAAAACAATTCCAAATAAATATGTTATTTTTAGCTCTTGGAATTGACTACACAAGGTTTGCAAACAGATTATGCTGGAGTCCAGCTACACAGAGTAAAAATTACCACTGAGAACCAATGGTAAGTTTAAGACCCTTTAAACATACAGAAAAAAACGTATCAACATGCTACTTCATTAATATTCATAATGAACGGAAGGACATTTGATATTTTCTTTACAGTGCTTCTGTTTATTTAGGTTGGTATAACTTCATGATTTGATGAAACAGGAACCTGTTTGTTTTTGCCTGCTGTTTCCAGATTGTAACAGCTATTCTAATTTATAATGAATCTGTGCTTCACTTTTAATTTTTTTGTGACTAGAGATAATTTAGAAATATTTTAAAAGATGGCTTCTTAAAAATGATATTGTATTTCTATAAAGTCAAGATAAATTAAAACTAAATTTAGTAAAACGAATGTGAGACAGAACTTTATCATACTGGCAACATACGTTAATCAGCTATTTAATCTTTCTTAAAACCTTTATTTATTTATGAATGACAAAATTAGGTTTTAGATGGATGCTTAAAAGAATTTTGTTTCATGTGCTATCCCAAAGGAAAAAAAATAAAGTAAGTTTGATCTGAGCAATTTTCAATGTCATAAGAGAGCATCAGAAAGCACTTAGAGCGAACTAATCAGGAAAAACATGATGGGAGAGTGAAATCATGAACACGGCTGAGTTAGATGATGCTATCTTTTCTACCCTTCAAACAACAACTAGCAGAACATTAAAAACTTAACTGGGACCCCTGCTCATTAAACTGGGATGCCAAAGAGACCTGTGCATTTGTATATCTGAAGGTGGATAGACTGGGGTTCTTGGAGGTGATGGATTTAGGATAGGAAAGATAGTGAGATGCCAGTTTTATCTACACAGCAGGCACGGGGAGAGATGACACTCTAGGCATCAGTGAGCTGCATGACTGGAGAGGAAAGACTCAAAGTGGGCTGGGATACAGTACAGGAGTCATCGCAGCTGTGTTGGGGGCTATGCCTTTTCCTTCCACTCCAACAATATGGAAGTCTTTGCTTTATGCCAAATTGGTGGCCCACTGCACAGACCTGTGACCTTGGAGGGGAGGAATTGTCCTTCTATGTAAAGGCTGTGTGCACTGGAGGAGACTCAATCTAGGTTCACAGGGAGAAAAGGCAGCATAATGACTCTGTACTTGGATTTTTCTCTTCACTTGTGCCCATGTCCTTGGCTAAATGCCAGGAATCTGGCAGACTTCCCATGCTCCTATCTCCATACCTTGTTGCTTTCCATACTATATTGCAAAAAAAAAACACAAAAGTGATCTTTTTGCAATTATATAAGCCAAATGAACAGAAGAGCATACCTTCAAATAATATGAAAATTCATAGTAACATGACATTGCAGATTGAGAATGAAAAATATCCAGGAATTAGTTTCACAGATGCAGAAGTTTGTGGTCTAACAGACAGAGAAATCAAAATAGCTGTCGTGAAGAGACTCAGTGAGTGACAAGAAGACACAGAAAGCATCTCTATGGACACAGGAAGAAAATTAAGGAGCAGAAGGAGTATGTCACCAGAGATTGAGTTTATAAAAGAAAACATAGATTCTGAATTTGAATAATTCAATAAATGAAATGAAGACTTCTATAGAAAGCATAAGAATTAGTATAGGTCTTATGGAGGTAAGACTAGGTCAGACTGAAAATAGAAATCTAGAATTTATTCAAGTGGAAGAGGAGAGTTAAATAAAATTTAGAAAAATGAAGGACTATATAAGAACTATGTAAGAAAAGGAAACAAGATAGTGATTATACCAGAAGTTGAATACGATTTGGGAGTAGAGAGCTTATCTAAAGAAATAACAGCTATATTCTTATAAACTTGGGCAGTAGCTAACTACACAAGTCCATGAAAAATATGAAACACTTAACTATCTAAATGCAAAAGACCTACACCAAGGTACATAATAGTAGCATTATCAAAAGTCTATGATTAAAAAAAAAAACATTAAAAACTACCAGGGCAAAATAAAAACCACTTAATATACAAAGGTAACCCCATCAGTTGATCATTGGATTTCTCAGCAGAACTCTGCAGGCCAGGAGAGAATGGAATGACATTTTCAAAATACTAAATGATGAAAACTAACAGACAAGAGTATTCTACATTCAAAAATTATTATTCAGGTATAATGGGGAAATAAAGACTTTCCCAGACAAACAAAAACCAGTGGAGTTTACCACCACCTAACAGTTTTAATAGGGAGACAAAAAGGATGGAGCCTATATTGGCAAATTATGACAAGATGATACCAATACAAAAGACTATTTAAGATATGAAAAATTGTATAAAAGCTAACCACAGATTCTAGGACAGAGACACAAACATTAAAAAAATAAACTAAGAGAATCACTACGGAATACCACCCAAATGAAATGACACATAGGGAAACCAGAAAAACAATCAATTAACATATAGAACAGTCAGTAAAAATAACAAAATGGCACTAGCAAGACCTCATATATGAATAATCATGATATATGTAAGTGACCTAAACTGATCAATCGAAAGATACTCTTTGGCTAGAGATTAAAAAAAAAAGTAAGACCCAAATATATAATGCCTATAGGAGACTTGTATAAATTCTAAAGACAAATATAGACCAGAGTGAAAAGGTGGAGAAGGAATATCAAGTCAATGATACAGAATAAAAGATAACAGCAGCTATTCTCATTTTGATAAAATAAGCTTTCAGCAAAAATAGACAAAAAGTTCAATACAGCAAGAAGATATCTCACTTATTCATAATATATACACATATACAACATAAGAGTATCAGTATGTTGATATATTAATAAAAAAGGAACAAGCTAAGATATAAATAGACAGCAACAGAATATTTACATGACACATGACATGCCACTTGCATCAGTAGGTAGATCATCCAAGCAGAAAGTTAACAAAACAAGCAATGGCATTAATAACATATTAGACCAAATGAACATAATAAATATATATAGAATATTACATCCCAAAGCAGGTGAATACACAATCTTCTCAAGTGTGCATGGGGCATTCTAAAATTGGGAAATGAAAAATAAAACAAGTCTTAATAATTTTATAAAGATTTAAATAATGTCTAACGTATTTTCATCATAATGGTACTAAAAGTAGAAATCCACTTCAAGATGAAAGCTAAAAACCCCACAAATCTATGGAAAGTAAAAAATATTCATTTGAACTATTAAATCAATTAAGAAATAAGAGCAGAAGTAAACAAAAAAATACCTTGAAGACAAATAAAAATAAACGTTATCTTCCAGAATCTATGGGATGCAGCAAAAACTCTAATAAGAGGAAACTATATAGCAATTCAGGCTTGCTTTGAAAAATAAGAAAATTCTCAATCAAAATTACACCTAAAGGAACTAGAAACTGAAGAAAAATAAAAGCCAAAGCAGTAGAGAAAGGAAATAATGTAAATTATAACAGAAATAAAGATAAAAAGGCATAATGAAGGATAAGAGCTAGTTTTTTTTTAAATAAGGAAAATTGACAAACCTTAACTGATACTCACTGAAGAAAGCTCTAATAAGTAAAAATAGAAATGAAAGAAAGGAATTACAGACTACTATGAACATCCATATGCCAACAAATCGTAAAACTTTGATGAAACAGATGATTTATCATAAGCATACAATCTCCTAAAACTGAATTAGGAGGATACAGAATATCTGAATAAACTGATCACTAGTAAGGAAATCGAAATAGTAATGAGACACTTCCCAAAAACCAAAAGTCCAGGACATGATGATTTCACTGGTGAATTTCACCAAACTTTTAAGCAAGATCTAATACCCATCCTTCACAAACTCTTCCAAAAAATTAGTGAAAACTTTATAACTCATTTATGAGGTCAACATTTCTCTGATTTCAAAACTAGATATTACAAAAAAGTCTGCACCAATAATTCTGGTGCACATTGAAGCACAAATCCTCAACAAAAGTTTAGCCTATGTCTTCAGAAATACTTTAAAAGTATCATACATCATGATCAGGTAGGATTTACTTCAATGAAACTAGTCCACTGTCTTATTATACCTTGTACAATAATTAACACAAACTAAAGACTTATTTATAAAACCTAAAACCATAAAGCAGGTAATAAAATAGATGATAAACTCTTCATCATTAACCTTACTGAAAGCTTTGTGGCTATTTCTCCAATAAAACAGAAACAAAAGCAAATGTAAAAAATTGGGACTACATCAAACTAATAAGTACACAGTGAAGGAAACCATTATTATCATGGAAAGCCAACCTACTGAGTGGGAGATGATATTTGTATATCATATATCAAACAAGGGGTTAATATCTAAAATATGTGAATAATTCATTAAAGAATGACAGTGCAAACAAACTAATGAAACAATAAGCTGAAAATATGAATAGACACTTCTCCAAAGATGACAAGCAAGTATATTAAAAGTATTCATCATCTAATATTATTAGGAAAATTCAATTAAAGCAACATGGGAGATCACTTTATACCTGTGAAAAGGTAAAGTCACCTGAAAATGACTATTATCAAAAAGATAATAATCAATAAGTGTTAATTAAGAATGTAGAGAAAAAGGGAAACACTTTGGAATGTTGCTGGAAATATAAATTTGTGTAACTATTATGGAAAATAGGAGATTCCTCAAAAATTCCCCCCAAAAAGAATATATGAAATACAAGAACACTAGTTCAATGAGTTATTAATTCACTGTAACTTTTTTTCACACGAGCACATATTTGGAAACAGTATAAGTACTCATAAGTAGATGAAAGAATAAAGAATGTGTGGTATATATTCACAATGGAATACTACTCAGATATTTAAAAAAAAAAAAAAAGATGAAATCCTGGCATTTGTGACATGGATGGATTTACAGTATGCTCAGTGAATATGTCAGATGGAAAAAGGCAACTATCATGGTGTTTCCCTTA
This sequence comes from Solenodon paradoxus, assembly GCA_004363575.1. Lineage (NCBI taxonomy): Eukaryota > Metazoa > Chordata > Mammalia > Eulipotyphla > Solenodontidae > Solenodon > Solenodon paradoxus. Next base: position 676,160 of record RJWH01000353.1, on the reverse strand, counting down.
TATGTGGTAGACAAAGAAACAAAACAAATGAGCAAAACAAAACACAGTATAATAATATTAAAAAGAACAACAGCAACTAGTTACTACCAAAAGGGAAGGAGAAAGGGTTGGGTAAATCAGGTAAAATGAGCCAATTTTATGGTGATGCATGAATACTAGACTTCTGGTAGGCAATATAGTATATTCAGATGTTTATAAAGCTGTGCATCTGAAACCTTTATAATATTATAAACCAATGTTACTTTAGTAAAGAAAATAAAAGCATAATTGTGCTGACATTGTCCTCAAACTGATACAGTTGGTTTCTTTAAACTAATTGAAAGATAAAGTCCAGTTATTGAAATATGCAATGAACTTGACCAAACACATTTTTAACTTTTCACTCAGAGATCAAATTGCATTTTTAAATTTATAAGCTCTGAATGGGATATATGTGACTATAGAGACATAGATATAACTTTTAGTATACATTTAGGAACTAATAGCGCATAAAAGTCCTTCTCTAGAAACTTCTATAATATGATGACCTAGAAAAAAATACCCCACATAAAGTGAAGAAAAGATAACAAAACACACATTAAGAATCAGGAAAGACTCACCACTCTATATAATATATGGCGTTTATTTGAAACAAATTTATTTATACTTGCCTTTTAAAAGAGAGATTTCCTATTTTTGAGGTAACTGTGTTACATTCTTACTCCTTGTAACACTCCCATACCTCAGTTGTTCTACATTCATACATCTAGAACCTATATTACACTAGGAAAACACTACTGCACTGAGCAACTGTGTATGGTTGTGCAATGATTTAGCAGTGAACTGATATTGGGGAGATAAAATTCTTTGTGGTATAGATGGTGCAGATTTATTGAAAAGGACACAAACAAAAATAATTATATTGTACACAACTAGGGAAGTGCTTATATTAAAACTTAGAACAGAACTAACATTACTTGAAAAATTAGGCATCTGCATTTTTAAGAAATACAGAAGCAGATGACTGCTGGCTTCAGTTAATCTGCACCACCTTCAGGGACCAAGTTCCTCCCCCTACTTTCCCGTCATCTGAATGATTTTGAATTATACATTTAATTTTAGTATCCTTTCCATACAGACATCAACATCTGAATTCAAGAAAGAATGTGAGGAAAAAGACAAAGACTTCTTTGACAAATTATAAGCTTCAATGAGGGTCTTGTAGACCAGAACTGGTCACACTGCCATTCCTAGATGGAAGGAAACTGGAATTTGCAGAAGTTTTTGTTTATTTTAATTATTTTTAGCTTCCATAGTGAGTAATAGCAAGGGGAAATTTTAATATCTATTCTACTATGACTGCTATAGGAAGATACCCATCTGCAGAGCTACCCAACATCTATAAATTTACTTCAAAATACAGTAAACTCTGTCCTTTAAAGTAGTTTCTGTATACAACTAGAAATCTGTATCTGTTTTCTTCTCTGAGGTCCAGATGTGACACTTCACGTTTCAGTGATGTGTAGGTATAGGTATCGTATAAGTATGCATACATATACATATGTGTACACACACAGACACACATACATACATGTGCATCTATATATATAACTGTATGAATCTAATCGATCTACCTATCTATATGCCTAAAGGCGAATTACTCCCAAAATACTCAATGTATGTGATGTAGAAATTAAGGGATAACTGCAAGAAAACCCCTATTTGGATGAAGACCAAAATCACAGCATATACTGATTCATGACTCATATAAATTCCATCTAGTCAAACTAGGTAGAGCTGTCTGTTGTTTTTTAATAGAAAATGATGGACCTTGTTTTATTAGACTCCAGTCTTTTGTTCCATCTTTGAGTATCCTCCTTATTCATAGCCTCCATAATTGCTAATTTTGCCTTTTGGCAGTACTTTTTAAAAAATAGGAATTTTTTTCTCACTTTTTCTTGTGAAATACACATCCAAAGACAATGCAATAGATTAATAAGCAGTTTAATATTCATTAATAAAACAAATATGTCCATAAAATAAACACTTATGTGTCATTGTCAGGCTCAGGATATAGACTGATACCATTAACTTGAACTGTGAACTAACCAGAAAAGGCATCCTCTTTCCTCTGAAAACAGAATTATTAAATGACTATTAATTTGCCCCTAGCTTTTTATGTTGTTGTTTCAAAATATTTTCCACTTATGTACACATGTAAAATATTATATTAATATAGTTTGCCTTTTTTAACTTAAATGGAATATTTCTCATTTTATAAGTAACTTGTTTTCATTTTAATTTGTTAGATTCATCTGTGCTGATGTTAGCACTAATTTGTTTGTTTTCTCTGATAAAAATACCACAATAAATATATCAATTCTCTTGATAATTAAGCTTTATAGTTCCAGTTTGTGTTCTTACAAATAATTCTGTAAATGTACTTTCACATGTTTCTTGGTGTACATGTGCAGTGAATTTTCCATAGATCTAGGAATGAACTTGTTGAGCCATCTTTATGTTTACTATTTTTGAAATTGTTTATAATAATTTTATACTGTCATTTGCAACATATATAAATGATGACTCCTCCATCCTCATGAGCACAATCTTGTGACATACGGCTTTAATTTGTACTCTTCTGAATGCTAAGGATGAGTATCTTCACGTTTATTTTAGACATTCATGATTTCTCCTCTTCTACTTCGTTCATTTTTATATTGATTGGTTTTCCTTTTCCTTTTGTGTAATTCTAGTTCATACTCTAAATACTATTTTTTGTTGGTATTGCAAATGTCATCTCCTAGCTTAGAGGAGTTTTATTATTTGTTTTCCACTTCATTTATTATTTTCTATTTTTTTCAGAAAATTTATGAACAGTTCTGAATCTTTTCCTGTAAAATTTGTTCTTCTAAAATTGCTCTTGTGATCTCATTTGTGAAATTATTCCCTAGCCACATGTTATAAAAGTTCTCCTTTGAAGTTTTGCTCTTGTATTTAAATCATTAGTCTCAAACCTAGGTACAAACTTGGGAGACAATCATATTTTTTCCAGATAGTGTGCAAATAAGTGAAGATCACCTAAATAAGAACAGAGACTGTTTAGTCAGAATTTACTATGACAAGCAAGTCCACCACCATGATTTGCATTTGGCAAAGACTCAAAGCGAGGTAGAATGGGAGAACTTCTTAATGAAAAGATTGTCTTCAGGTATGCTCTGATTAGAAATTATGCATATTATGTGACTGATTTGGCTGCATATTTCTCTTTCTCTGATCAATCCTAAATTGGAAGCAGGAACAAAAAATGGTGGATGTGTCTTGACTTCTCCACCAGTTACAGCAGAGATTGTCAGCCAAAATTATGTTGTTTTATGTGTTTTATGTTTTATGTGTTTTATGTTTTATGTTGTTTTATATTGCCCTTCTGTAAATTCATTTCTCAGGAGATAACTCATTTTCCCTTCACCATTTGTTGAAAGCTCTCCTATCTTTACCCCACTTGAAAAATCACAGGAGCATATCCATAGCTCTTAAGATTTCTCAGGTTTCCATGAATATGTGAGTTCATTCTGAGTCCTCCACTCTGTTCCATTTATTGGTCTACTCTTCTATTCTGTGTCAGTAACATGGTGACCTAATAGTATTGTTTTATAATAAAACTTGTCATCTAGGAGGCTTACTCTTTCTTAGTTCTTCTAAGATTATCTTGGTTGTTCTCAGCCTTTTAACCTTCCATGTAAATTTTAATATAACTTTTAGTATTCATGAACTTAATAGAGTAAAACAGCTTCTTCATGCTTGTAAACTGGAAAATGAACATTGGAATCTGCTGCATAAAAATTTGCATATCTACTACTTTGCTTTCTAACCAAAACTTTGGATACAATTTTTTAATCTAATTATAGGTAATTAATTAAAATATTTTGTCACATAGGATGCAACACTTTATTAACATGATAGCAATTTTATGTTGAATTGGAAATAGTTCATTTTAGATGTGTTGTTTTGGACTCTCATTTTTATCAGTCATGTATGTGGATGTATTTTCATAATAAAGGATATGTATTTAACTGTTAGAAGGATGAGAATTTTGGAAAATGATGCTATTTTTTCATACATTGTAGTCTTCTAATTGGCTCATAAAGAACATGAATTATTTGTATAATAAAATACAATAAAAAGAAAAATTAAAATAGCATAGCTGCAGAATTAAAATGTGGCAGCCATTAATTATGCTACCTTAGAATACAAATATACATAAAATATTAATAAGTGAAAAACAAGTTTGTATTGGCCTTAATGTAATAAATTTAAAGTGCTTTAAAATATTTTAACAAACTAGAAAGTAATATATGAGTATGGCAAACGTTTACTCCAGACTGTTTTTCAGATATTGCAAATGCTGGCATTTTTGTGGGTATATGTGCACATATGTGTACGTTACAAATGTGTAATCATTATACTGTAGTGAAAATAATCATTATTATTAATGAATATTTTTTCATAAGTAAGTTCTCACATTGGGTAAGGTATTGAATTCAAATTAGTTATCTTTGTTGTTAATGCACCCTTAGTTATACATAAATGTAAAATGAGCAAGTGTTACTAATTTTTCCTTTCTTATGACAATAATAATTAAAACAATGTGAAATATTATGTTGTACATAGCATTAGCTCCACAAGAGTTATAATTATGGTCACCAGTATTTCTGTCATTATATTAATTATATTAAAGGATTTAGGTATTAAAATATTTTACTACTTCATATGTAATTGGAACAAATACATTTCAGTTTTGCTTCTTTGCAACCTTAATTAGTCCATTTGGTTTGTCTATTATAGCAGCTACTTTGACAGATATATCTGGTGATTTCCAAATATTATGTTACCTTTGTAGGAATGAATAATTTGTGACCATCTATATTTCAAATTTAGATATAATTTCAATCTTTAATATCAATAACTAGTGTGAAATATTTTGTTCAGTATTTTCATGAATATTTTATGGTAGAAAGTTTTAAGACACACTTAGCTAGAATATGTTAGTAATAATACACAACACTTAGTAAAAGATTGCTGACAAAATTATAGTACTTCATGCCTCTTAAATATAAAGTATAGGTAAGTATTTATCCCTATGTTCTAGCTATTACAGATCTATACATTCAAAATAATTTTCTTAAATTGTTTGAATAAAAAAATCCAGTTTCAAAATATATCTCAAGCTATCTTATTTATTTCTCTAATTATCTACTTTAATAATAGATGAGTATTTGTGATGTCATATTAGCTTTTATCGTTGGAAGCTTGGGAGAGTTGGGGGTTAGTTAATTCTTCAGAATATTTGAATAATATTCAAGTTATTTAGAAGTATAAAATGAAAGTGTTGCATTTTTCACTATATATGGAGAGATAAAGAACAATGAATGTCTCTGTCATGTAATCCTAGAGGTTATAAAGAACCTCTCAATAGCTTTAAAATATTAAGATCACAATGAACAAGTGCTAACTTTTTAAAACAAATTAAAAAATAATAATCTTATACTAATTGATGAATCTTTTGGAATAACAAAGGAACAGACTGTGCAAAGAGGATTGGGGATTTTTAATACTTTCGTATGCAAAGCATCAAATTGTTGGTCACAGAAAACTTCAATTTAATTAGGTCAAACACAATCACATCTCAAATAACAGAAAGGATTAGTTTCCATGTTGCTATAAATGGACTGCACCCCTGATTTGATACAGTTCTCTTGGCTTTGCACTTCTGTTATGTATCAGCCCCATCTTTGAAATGGAAACAAGACAAATCCAAGATCAACAAAAGGACCATCTCTGCTTTGTGTACTTTTATTTGACTAAGCAATATTATTGCATCCTTCAACAAACACAGGGTCAGTATGAATGTGAGCAATTCTTGTGTTGGTAATTCTAAGTGTTCTCTGTAGATGGTGATCAACAAATGGTAGCAATATAAAACAGCATTTTTCCCTTGTAGTAAGAATTCATTGGGACTTTGAAAATCTTCACATATTTTGTACCGCAGCAACCTTTAAGATTCGCTGATTGTTTCAGTTATTGGTGAATGAAAAACAATGATTTCTAATTCTGTCATGTCTTTTACTTTGCTCTGTAAAAAAGTTATTACACCTTTTCTCTCAAATTCTTTCTTTGTTCTAGAATTCTTTCTTTCAAATTAATTTTCCTCCTTCCCCTCTCCCAAAAATTGCAATATAGACCCACAAGTTATTTTATTGTAGTTGCTTAATATATTACAATTTTTGATTGCTTGATTTGAAGTTCAGATTGCCCCAAATTCAGCCAGTGGAAAAGCCTTCAATGTCTTTTGTATAATTTTGGCAAATCATGTTTAGTCTTAAACATTTTTATGTCTACTGTTTACTTTTCCTGCCCTAGAACTGACCTCAGCTCAGCTGTTTGCTAGTGTCCTAGTTTTGGGAAATGTCACCTGGAAATCAAAAGTTCAGCACACACATGCCTCCCTATTGAGGTGCTCTGGTCTCTAAGTGCTTTGTATGGACCAAACAGACTGATTGTTTTCCATTCAAGTTCAATATCATGGAATTTTTATTTTTCTTTATTCCATATTTATTTCCTTTCTAAGTAGACTAGTGTATATGGCTAAAATTGTTTGCATGGCAAAAAATAGTTCTGCCTATGATATTTTGAGTCTGTAGAGGTCATTTGGTAAAATTCTGGAAAGGACTTAGATAAAGAGAAATACTTTTTTTCTTTAAAAACTTATTGTAAGCTTTGATTTTACACATTAAAAATTCATATCTGTAGGTTCCCTATATGTGAAGTTTCCCTATTTTTAAGATATACACATATATGTGTGTGTGTGTGTGTGTCTGTGTGTGTGTGTGAGTGTGTGCATCAGCCCTCTACCAAATCACCAAATTTTCTTCACCATAATCCAGTTGTCTCTGCCACCACTTTTCTCCCTCTGCCCACCTCTACCCCAGTCCCATTCCCTATTGGTAACCTCAGTTTCACTGCAAGCATTCAAGAGTTGGTTTTGTTTCATCTGCTCCTTTGTGTTTTTTTAAATGTTCACATTCCATCTATGAGTGAGATCATCTGGTATCTATCTTTCTTCTTTTGGTTTCTTTCACTTAACATAATCACCTCTAGATCAATCCATGTTGATTCAAATGACAGAATTTTATCACTTTTAATGACTGTGTAGTATTCTATTGTGTATATGTACCAGTTCTTATTTATACATTCATCTGACTTTGAGCACTTAGGTAGTTCCCAGTTCTGAGCGTATGTGAATAGGGCTGCAATAAACATGAGGGTGTATAAATCTTTGTGAATTAGTGTTTTTGTATATTTTGGAAGGCACCTAGGGAGTAGGATGGCAGGAACATATAGAATTTCCATTTTAAATATTTTGAGGAATCTCCATACTGTTTTACACCAATTTCCACTCACACCAACAATGTAAAAGTCTTCCCTTTCTCCACATCTTCACCAGCATTCCTTGTTTCCAGACCTCTGAATAATAGCCTGTGTGAGGTGTAAGGTGACACCTCATTGTTGTTTTGACTTCCCTTTGCCTGATAGCCATTGAATAGTAACATCATTTCATGTGCCTATTAGCCATCTATATATTCTCTTTGGAAAAATGTCTCTCTGGTTCCTCTTCCCATTTTTTAATTGGAGTGCCTGTCTTTCTGTTATGAGTTGTATGAGTTCTTTTTATGTTTTTGATAGTAAGCCCTTATCAGAAATATGGAATGAAAATATCTTCTTTCAGTTAGTAGGTTGTCTTTTTGATTTGATGATTCTTTCAGTGTGAAGAAGTTTTTTAATGTGATGTAGTTCCAGTTTGTTTGTTTTTTGCCTTGATGCTGGAGTTGAATCCTCAAAGACCTCTCTAAGGATAATGACATGGAATGCCTTTCCTATGTTGTCTTCTAAGAACTTTATGTTTTCTGGTCTTATAGACATGTCTCTAGATCATTTTGACTTAATACTTGTGGATTTTGTTAAAGAGAGGTCTAGCTTCATTCTTTTGCCTGGAGCTTTCAGTTTTCCCAACATCATTTATTGAAGACACTTTCCTTTGTCATATGTTTTTGGGTCCTTTGTCATAAATTACCTGACTGCATATAGTAGGTCACTTTCTGATCTGTGCCTGTCATTATACCAATACCATGCTTTTCTGATCACTATCACTTTGTAGTATAGCTCAGTGTCTGGGAGTGTAATCCCTCCAGATTCGTTCTTTTTTCTTATAATTGCTTTGACTATTTGAGGTCTTTTGTTGTTCCATACAAATTTTAAGACTTTTTGTTCTATTTCCTGGAAATAAGCACAAAGGATTTTAATGGGGAGTACACTAAATCAGTTTGTTGCTTTGGGTAAAATGGTCATTTTAATTATTTTTATTCTTCCCAATCTTGAGCAGGGAATATCTTCCCTTCTTGATGTATCTCCCTCTATTTCTTTTAAGAAGGACTTGTAGTTTTCAATATACAGGTCTCTTTCTTCCTTTATTAAGTATTTTCCAAGGTATTTGTTTCTTTTTACTTCTATTTTAGATGGTGTGATTTTCTTGATTTCATTTTCTTCTAGCATGTTTTTCATGTATAGAAATGCAGCAGAAATTTGAGCATTGATTTTGTATCCTTACACTTTACTGTATTCATTGATGAATTTTAGTATTTTTTAAAAGTTTTTAGGATTTCCAATATAAATAATCATGTTATCTGAAAATAATAATATTTTTACTTCCCCCTTTCAAATTTGAATTCCTTTTATTTTTTTTTCCTGCCTAATTGTTCTGGCTAAGACCTCCAGTACAATGTTAAATAGTGGTGATAAGACAGTGATGGACAGCCTAGCCTTGTTCCTGACCTTAGAGAAAATGCTTTCAATTTTTCGACATTGATTATGATGTTGGTTGGATATTTGTTATATATGGTCTGTATTATGTTGAGGTATGTACCTTCTATCCCCATTTTATGCAGGTTTTTTTTTTTTTTTTTTTTTTTTTTTTAACCATAAATGTGTATTGGATCTTGTCAAAAGCTTTCTTTGTGTCTATTGATATGATGTGATTTTTCTTCTCACTCTTGTTGATGCAGTATATTACTTTAATGGATTAACATATGTTGAACCAGCCTTGGATATCTGGAATAAATCCCACTTGGTCATGAAGTGTGATCTTTTTGATACTTTGTTGGCTTCTGTTTACTAATATTTAGTTGAGAGTTTCTGCATCTATATTCATTAGAGATATTGGTCTGTTATTTTCTTTCTTGACTATGTCTCTATCAGCTTTTGGCATCAGTGTGATGTTAGCCACATAAAAATTATTTGGAATTGATCCCTGTTCTTCAGTATTTTTAAGAGTTTGAGAAGAATAGTTGTTAATTTTTCTCTGAAGAGTGGTAAAACTCATTAGAAAAACTTTCTGGTCCTGGGCTTTTATTTTTTGGGAGACTTTTGATTACCTCTTCAATTTCTTGGCTTGTGATTGGTCTGTTCAGGTTTTCCAATTCTTCCAGGTTCAGTCTTGGTAGACTGTATTTTTCTAGATATGTGTCCATATCCTCAAGATTGTCCACTTCTTTGGTGTAGAGCTCATAGTAGTTAGTTATGAAGTATTTCTTTTATATCTTTTGTATCATTCATTATGAATGTACTTGTGAGAGTTTTCTCCCTTTTATTTGTGAATCTAGCCAATGGTTTGTCAATTTTGTTTCTTTCTTTGCTGGTTTGCTTGAGTGCATTCATCTTATATTCTTACTTGCTCATTCTATTGACTTTATCCATTCTATTTCTGAGTCCTTCTACTGAATTATTTTGTTCAGTTATTTTACTGTTCATTTCTTTGATTTCTTGTTTCATTTCCTCTTTCTCTCTCTTTTTTTACTTTACTGTTTTCTTTACTTATAATTTTCAGTAGTCCTTTAAGAAAGGTAACATTGGATCCATAATTTACACTAGGTCCCAGAGTAAACTTCAAATAGATCAGAAATATAAACTGAGGAAAAAAGAAACCATACACATCCTAAAAGAAAACGAGTGAATTTTTAAAATAATATTGAAGATTGTTTTTCATAGTATGACTTCAAGATTCAGAGAGCCTAACATAATTAATATTTTATAAAAATCATTTTATAGCAAAATGTTTAAGCAAACATAAAAGATAAGTAATGAATTGGAATACAATTACAAAATTTGTGGCACAGATAGAAAACTAATCTTCCTTAAATGAAAATAAAAATGTACTGTGGTGTTATTTCTTTCCTAGCAGATTGGCAGAAAATCATGAGCTTTGTAACATTCTGTTGGCAAAGACTGGTTAATAGGACTCTCATACATTGTTACATAGGGTGCAATCTGAAAAAATCTTATAGATTTATGAATATTTTGGTAATATTAAACTAAACCACAGGAGACTATGGTGAAGACAGTGACCTGGTAGGGGTGAGGTTCAGATCCTCCCCACAGAGCAACTAGGAAATCGCCTATTCTCCAGAAACAAACACTGAGTAAAAGCAGGCACAAAGGCTATAGAGATATGACTTTTGTAGCAATAAACAGTAGGTGAAAATGCCCATGTTCAGAGCTGCAGTGCAGATTCAAGACTTAGGCTTCAGGCTGCAGTCGAGATGGTGGAACTGCATGAAGAAATAAGCCTCCTGAAGAATCGCTCCAAAAACAACAAGCTCACCTACTGGGACCAGAACATGGAGGCATTCTGAACATGATGTCTTGGCAAAAGGAGAAAAAAGAACTAGTGCCGTGGGGTCTCAGCTGGAGTCCTGGCAGTAAAATTACAGTGGGTGCCACCATAACCAGAAGGTAACTAGGAATATTCCCCACTTACACCCCCTCCCACCACCATATTGCCCCAGTCTCAGGATCCACCCACTGGGTATCCCACACACTGGATATCCTGACCCCAGAACTAAAGGAAGAAAGTAGTTTCCCAGAAGGGACAAATATTCAACACTACCCACTAGTGCCACCCTGTGAGTAGAGACCGAACCACAGACTGATTACCAATAGTGGAGCAACAACAAAGTGAGCACCCTACACAATGCCATCACTGCAGGGAAATTGAACCAAATATATATAAACAGAATGCCAAACAGAGGAAAGACACAGGAGAAATATAAGCAAAATGATGGATTCAAAGAAAAGTGCACAGGAAAATCTGAATACAGCAGTTGTATGCAAACTACCTGAGAATGAATTTAGGGTAACAGTGATAGCATACTCATGGAAATCAAGAAAACACCAAGAAATGACTAGCACTTCAACTGGAGACAACAGCTGAAGAATAATGGTGGGTAAGGGCACCCAGTGTGGTTCTCAGCTATGCCGCAGATTTGGGTTTGGGACAGAGCTCTGGAGGGGCAGAGGCTGGGGATTTCAGGACCACCGGAGGAAGCAGCAAGAGGCAGGCCCAGTGGGGCTGAGGTGCGGAGCCACAGAGGGCCGGCTTGGGAGGGGGTGAAAGGAGAGCCAGCACACCGGGAGTTGAGCTGGAGCCTGTGTGGTGAAATTGCCCTGGGCACAGCCATAACCAGAAATCAGCCAAATCAAACCCCTCCCACAACCATTTCATGCCAGAGCCTGAAGTCTACTGAGCGGAAATCCCACCCGCTGCATATCTACCCACCAGAAATCACAACCATCAGATGCCCCACCCCCTGTAATACAGTGAGAAGGCAGTCCCAAGCCTAAAGGCTACCCGTTAGCACCACCTTGTGGGAAGAGGAAAAACTGCAGCCTGATTGGCAATTCTAGGCAAGTCAAACCTATGAAACTCCAGGGAAACTGAACCTTCAGAAATATAAACAGAATGCCGAATAGATCAAAGGCACAGACAAATATATGTGAAATGATGGATTCAATCAAAAACCAGAGTCTGAATACAGGTACATGTAAATTACCTGAAGAAAAATTTAGGGTAACAGTGGTTAACATACTCATGGGAATCCAGAAATCACTAGAGGCAGTAAATTAGAATGACAGGAAGCAAAGAGAAGAATTAAAACAAGACATCAAACAGATAAGAGACTTGATGGATGAATTAAAGAATTCATAGAGGAACTCAACGATAGAACAATAGGATGGACGAAGCTTCCAATAGAATCAGCTATCTGGATGATAGGACAGAGGAACTCAGTCAGCAAACCAGCAAATAGATGAAAAAATTCAAAGAATTGAAGATATCAATCAAGACCTCAGGGATAACCTCAAAAAGAACAACATTCACATCATAAGGGTCCCAGAGGAAGAGAGAAAAGGGGGCATAAACTCTATTTGAAGAAATAATAGATGAGAACTTTCCCAATCTGAAGAATGAAGCAAACCTCCAGATTCAAGAAGCTCAGAGTTCCTAATAAAAGAAACCCAAGCAGAACTACTCCTAGAAACCTCGTCATAAAAAATATCAAAAATAAAAAATAAAGGAAGACTATAAAAACAGCCAGAGAAAAACATGTCACATCCAGAGGAGGCCCCATAAGATTGTCAGCAGACTTCTCAAATGAAACTCTACAGGCTAGAAGGGAATGATTTAATATATTCAAAGAGCTGAATGAAAAGGTTTTTCAACCTAGGATACTATATCCAACAAAATTTTCATTCAGAATTGAAGGAATCATAAAAACCATTTTCTGACAAGCAAAGGTTAATCATCACAAAACCAGCTTTGCAAAAATATTAAAGAATGCTCTATAAAGCATAAAGAAAGAAATCACACAGAAAAGTAGCATGACAGCAAATATTAAAAGTGGGGAGCAAGAGAAGACAATAAAAATGTGTATAGTTAGAATGAGTGGAAACTAATATGCTTTTAAATAAAATTATGTAGTAAACATAGAATTGTGAATGCTAACTTCAGAGTAACCACAAAATACCTCCCCAGGGAGAAAGTGAAGAAGAAAACCATAGGTGAAATCAATGAAAACATAGCTGCATCCATCTGACCTAAAAAGAGAGAACAAAGTCATTTGGAGAAACATACAAAAGACAAATTATAAAATGACATTAAGCAGGCATACATCATCCTAGATGTTAATGGCTTGAGTTCACCAAACAACACGGTATTTGAATGGATTAAAAAATCTAACCCAACCTGCTGCATTCAGGAGACCCTCCTTCCAAAAGATTAAAAAAGATTCAAAGGCAATGAATGGCTGGAAGAAAATCCTACAGTAGAATGGTAACCAAAAAAGAGCAGAAACAGCGATACTCATATCAGATAAAACAGATTTCCAGAAAGCATAACATAAGACAGAGATGGACACTATATAATGATTAAAGAATCAATCAATCCAGAAGACATAATGCTTATTAACATATCTATACAAAATGAAGGATCATCAAAATATATCAAGCAAGCATGATTAGACCTGAAGAGAGATATTGACAGCAACACAATAATAGTGGGTATTTCAGCACCCCACTTACTACAATGGACAGAGTGACCAGGCGGAAAATTAACAAGGAACAACCACTTTAAATGACCATCTGAAATAGACATACACTGATATTTCAATCCAATGAGTACAGATTTCACTTCTCAAGTGCTCATGGAACATTCTCAAGGATAGATCATATGCTGGGAAACAAAACATCTCTCAAAAAATTTACAAAGATTGAAGTCATACCAAACATCTTGTACTACAATAGCCTAAAACTGGAAATCAATCACAAAAAGAAAGCTGGAAGATCCCAAATTAATTGCACACTCAGCAATATGCTCCTGAAGGACTTTTGGGTAAAGGAGGAAATAAAAATAGGAACTTTAAAAATATTTAGAGATAAATGAGAATGAGGACACAAGCTGCCAGAATCTTTGGGACACAGCAAAATCAATTCTAAGGGGAAAGTTCATCGCAATGCAGACCTATCTTGAGAAACAAGAAAAATAGCAAATAAAAAGCTTAACTCTACATTTAAAATAACTAGAGAAAGAAGAACAACTAAAGCCAAAAAAATCAGCTGAAGAAGAGAAATAATAAAAATTCAAGCAGAAATAAATGAAATAGAAAACAAAAAGACAGTCCTGAAAATCAATGAAACCGAAAGTTGGTTCTTTGAAAAGATAAACAAAATTGACAAACCATTGACCGGATACTCAAAGAACAAAAGGGAGAAAAAATTCATAACTAGAATTATAAATGGAAAGGAAGAAGTTACAACAGATACCAAAGAAATTCAAAACATCATAATGGACTACTATGAACACTCTACACCACCAAAATGGACAATCTTGAGGTCATGGACAGATTGCTAGAAAAGTATAATCTACCAAGACTGAACCCAGAAGAACTGGAAAACTTGAACAGAAAAATCAGAAGCAAAGAAATTGAAGAAGTAATCAAGGGCCTCCCCAAAAGTAAAAGCCCAAGACCAGATGTCTTCTCCAATGAGTTCTACCAAACCTTCAGAGAAGAATTAATGCCTATTTTTCTTAAGGTCTTCCAACATTTGAAAAAGAGGGAACTTTGCCAAATACTTTCAATGAGACAAACATTACACTGATACCAAAAGCCAAAGGAGATGTCACCAAAAAGAAAATTACAGACCAATCTCTAATGAACATAGATGCAAAAATTCTCAACAAAATGTTAGGAAACAGAATTCAACAATGCATCAAAAAGATCATCCATCATGACCAAGTGGGATTTCTCCCAGGGATGCAAGGATAGTCAACATATGTAAATCTATTAATATACCATATCAACAAGAGCAAAGAGATAAATCATATGATCATATTAATAGATACAGAGAAAGCTTTTGACAAGATTCAGCACAAATTTATGATAAAAACTGTCAATAAAATGAGAATAGAAGGTTCACACCTCAGCATAATAAATGCCATATATGAAAAACCCACAGTCATCATCATAGTCAATGGTGAAAAGTTGAAAGTATATCCTCTTAGGTCAGGAACAAGACAAGGTTGTCCACTGCTATTTAATATTGTACTGGAGATCTTAGCCAGAGCAATTAGGCAAGAAAAGGAAATAAAATGAGAAAAGGGTAAGTAAAACTCTCATTATTTGCAGATGACATGCTTATATATATTGAAAACACCAAAAACTTATACAGAAAAATTCTATAATTCTTCAATGAATATAGTAAAGTGGCAGGCCACAAAATCAATGAACAAAAATCTGTTGCATTTTTTTATAGAAGCAACATGCTAGAAAAAAATGAAATCATGAAAATCATACCATTTAAAATAGAAGTTAAACAAATGAAATACCTGGGCATATACCTAAAAAAAGGAAGTAAAAGATCTCTACAAGAAAAACTACAAGTTCTTCTTAAAAGTAATAGAGGAGAACACAAAGAGATGGAAAGACATCCCTTGCCTTTAAAATGGCCATCTTACCCAAAGTAATATATAGGTATAATTCAATTCCCATTAAATTCCCATATGCTTATGTCCAGGAAATAGAACAAGAAGTCTTAAAATTTGTATGGAACAGCAAAAGATCCTGAATAGCCAAAGGATTTATTAGAAAAAAGAACAAATCTGGAGGGATTACATTTCCAGACTTAGAACTATATTAGAAAGCAGTAGTGATCAAAATGGTATGGTACTGGAATAACAGAGGCACAGATCAGTGGAATGGAACTGATCGCCAGAAACTGACCCACTCACATACAGTTATTCTAAAACAAAGGAGCCAAAATTATTCGATGGAAAAAGGAAAGTCTCTTCAACAAATGGTATTGGGAATACTGGACAACCACATGCAAAAGAGTGAAGTTAGACCAGTCTCTAACATTTCACAAAAATTAGCTGAAAATGTATTAGAGATTTGGATATAGGAGCAGGAACCATGAAACTCTTAGAAAACAACATAGGAAAGACTTTCCATGACATCAGTTGTAGAGAAGACTTTGGGGACATAAGTCCACCATCAAGGGAAACAAAGAAAAATCACTAACTGGGTATACATTGAACTAAACTGCTTCTTCACAACAAAAGAAAACATTACCCAAACCAAAGAGAAACTTACTAACTGGAAGAAGATATTTGCATTCGATATTTCTGACAAAGGCTTAATATCTAAAATATACAAAGAACTCATAAAACTCAACAACTAGGACAGGCAATCCAATAAAAAAATGGGAGTAGGAATTAGAGAGACACTGTTCTGAAGAAGATATACAGATGATCAACAGGCGCATGAAATTATATTCCTCCTCACTGGCTATCAGGGAAATGCAAATTAAAACAACAATGAGATATCACCTTACACCTGAAAGAATGGCTAATATCCAAAAGTCTGGAAACAACAAATACTGGGAAGGATGTGGAGAAAAGAGAACACTTTTGCACTGTTGGCGGGAGTACAAATTGGTACATCCCCTATGGAGAGTAGTGTGAAGATTACTCAAAAAACTGAAGGTGGAAATCCCATATGATCCCATCATTTCACTTCTGGGCATCTACACAGAAGATACAAAAGCACCCATTTTCAGAGATGTGTGTATACCCATGTTTATTGTGGCCTTATTCACAATAGCTAAGAACTGGAAATTACCCAAGTTGTCAACATCAGATGAATGGATAAAGATGTGGTACATATATACAATGGAATACTACACAGCCTTTGGAAGAGATGAAACCTTGTCATTTGAATCAACATGGATGGAACTACAGGGGATTAAGCTAAAATAAATTAAACAAGTCAAAAGAAGAAAGATAGGTACCAGTAGCCTCACTCACAGGTGGAATGTGAATAGACAAAACAAAGGAACAGAAGAAATATAACCAACCCTGAAACATTTACAACAGAACTGAGGTTGCCAAAAGGGAATGGGGTGAGTGGGGTCAAATATTGGTGGAGCCCATTGGAGAATGGGGAAGAACACTTGGTGATTTGGTGGAGGGCATGGTGTGTTGAAATATATCTAAGAAATGGGGAACCTTTATAGAGGAAATTATTTTAATATGTAGAATAATTACTAAAATGAAAAATAAATTTTAAAACAGTCAAAAATACACCAATACTTAAAAATTATAATACATGCATGAAAATAATTCTTCTACAGATTTAACCAATATTCTGTTTAAATTTATATATTAATAGATTTGAAATAAATAATTGTTTTCTCAGCATGAATGAGAAAAGTATTTTTTATCTCATATTCTCAAATATTTGTTTTTGTGCATGTATGAGTATGTGTAAAGGGTTATTATGAAATTTGAGGTTGTTTATGAATGTTTGATCTGAAAATAGCAGTTTTTTAAATCTACCAATGCAATTTGTTCTCCAAGTTTTCCTTAGTTATTATTAAACTTCCATCACAACTGAATAAGATTTCTTTTCAAAATAATTCATCTTTCTAAAGTACTTATTGTTTTTAAATTATTTTTCTGAGGAAATTGCTTATATCAAACTCATCAGGAAATGAATAAGCATTATTTGCATTTTATGATTAAAAAAATCACTAGTACATATTGAAATATACTAGCATCACTTTTTGCTGTAAACATTTCATTGGATTTTATAAAACAGTATAATTATGGTCAAACTTATATTATCTTTTTGACTTTTGTGTACTAATCTATTATAAAAGTATTTTTCAGATTTAACTAATGACATTCATTCCATTTTAACTGTTTTGATATTTTAAAATTTCTTTCTTTCATTACATCAAAAATAATTGTTCTCAGACATGACACAGCAAAATAAAGTAAAAGATTAGAGAAATAGATTAATTTAGCAGTGTTTTCATTATGAAGTGGTTATGAGTTTAAACATAAAAATACACTCTGAATCTCAATATCAGAATCTTTACACTGAATGTTATCTTAAATATCTGTTAATAAAGCTACTTTAATTATTAAGTAAATTATTAATCATAAAACTTTTATTACAATGTGATATTAAATTTATTAGCATTATCTCATACTATACTTAATTTTGGATTTGATATGTTCACTTAAATTCAGATGGTGTATACTTTGCCTACAGTAATCAGCTGAGAGGAGTAAGAAACTACTTAATACTTAAGACAGCCTCATCATATAGTTTTATTTTATGTCAATATTTTGTATATTGCCTTAATTATTAGCTAAAACTATCACTCTGTATTCAATCTCTTTCCTGCAAGATGAAACTGTTTCCTCTCTGCCCTTACAAACTTGATCCCATTTACATACCCTGAAATGAGATCTTGCTCTCTGATAGAATGTATTTATTGAGGATCTCTAGAAAAAGGAGACCTAGCCTAAGCAATGACGCTCATTACACAAATTTTGTATGCTTACACCTCAATTATGTGTATATCTTGATGACGTTTCCCCTAACTCTAGCCACCTGAATATTGTCCCTTGGGATGAGTTTGTAGTTGCCACCAGGAGAGAGCTGCTTAACAGCTCATTTGATATAGATAATCCTTTTAATTGATGTGTGAACCATGAGCTTGTGAAAATAAAGCAACTTTTCTCTGTCCTAACTTGAACTTCCTACCACCACAAGTTATTGTCCTCGAATTGCATCCAGCTGCTCAAGCCAGCTTGACAGATGGCCACAGTGCATTGACCCCTCAGATAATCCATTTATAAATAATTACAGTACATTATATTTTAATACCTTAGAAGATCAGTAAACTAATTTAAAGTAGTGTTTGTACTTTGAGGCTAGAAGAAAATTTTGACTTGTTTATGAGCATGAACAACAAATTTCACTTGGGTATTTTTGTGTATGAATTTAAATATTTCAGTCTGTATCAGACAGATTATATATGTAGTCTTTTTTTAGATATTAAGCTAATATAATGTGATTACAGTCTCATATGATCTTTGTGTGTTCTAAGTACTTACTATTTCTTTAGGTTTAAACCTCTTATTTTTCACATTATATTGGAAAAGTCACATAGTTATTTTCTAGTAGGGCATTTCCACTTTATTTTTAAATATGGTTGAATTACTATACCCTTTAATTAAAAGACAATTACTCCCTGAACGTTTGTAGGCATGAGAATAAAAATTAAATGTTTATAATGTAAAAATTATTTATTCTATACTACTAATAGTTTTGCTAAATAATCAAAGTCATTTCCCATATGCTTGGTATTTTGAAGTTAATTTTGTAAAATGGTTGGTGGAACCATGCAAGGTATTAACTTTACATTCTGTGTTTTATCTAACAAATGAAGGACCTAGAATGCTAGAATATTTCTATACTCAACAGAAATCAACTAGAGACAATGCCATTTTCATACTTCTCTTTTTTCCCTTTATCTCTTTCAAATTATGAGATCATAGCTACATTCCTTAGTCTGGAATTAGTCATTTCTCTTTGATATTCCAAACCTTATTTCCAAATTAGTCCCCACACTCCAGCTCACATTGTAAGTATGATTTTTATGTTTTAAGACAACCTCACTATAAAATATTACTCCCACCCCTTATCATTGCACCATGTATTCTTTGTTGTTGTTAGTATACTTCTTAACATCCTAGAGAGCTGTTGTTCTATAAAACAATGTGGAAAGTGATGCTCTAGTAAACCCTTCTGGAAAGGACCATAGTGTACTTTCTTGTTAGAAAGTGTTTTGACAATTTATACTTCAATAAAGATAGTATGTATGTATGCCTGTAATAAATAGTATATAGACCTTCAGAAGAGGAGGTTTGAGGGCACTGATAATTCCTACTTATTGTATTACATAATTATTGTGTACAGGCCTGTGTAAGCTCTGCTGCATATCCTTATAGACCTCATGAAAGAGTAGAATATTAAGAGCAGAAATTTTAAAGACAACTGTCTTGGTTTGTAACAGCTAATTTAATTTCTAACTGGCCATCTAGGCAGACTAATTAACCTTTCTCTGAATCAGTCACTTCACCTGTGAAAGGAAATAATTGTTCCTAACTCATGTGGCAGTGGTGGGATCTAACTGAATTAATATATGTAAAATACTTAGTGGATGGCATATAGAAAAATTCATGTAACATTTTAATTTATATATAGGAGGTATAGGTTTTCATTTATATATAGGAGGTACTAAGTATAACACACCAAGATTGAATAAATTGTGATGATCTTAGATTTTTCACCTCTGTTGAAAACTTTAGCAACTTGAGATAGAGAATGAATTTTCTACAATGAGCATTTAAAAAAAAAAAAAAAGATTACATCAGATTATGCTGGCATGACTCATCTCATGAAAATATGAACAATACAGTTACAGTGGGTAGTGGAGAAAGACAACTGAGAATAAGCCTAAGAAGATTTCCTAGGTGCAACTAAGGATTTCTAGAATACTTTAGCTTTAGAAAGGAGAGATTTTTGCTTAATACTGTTTGGGGGAAGAGAAAGATAAAGAACAAATGAACTGCCTAAAACGATGTAAAATTATTGAAATTCTAAAACTAAACTCACTATTTTTGTCTATAGATTAATTTTGTAATTATAAGTAGACACAGAGATTATACTCTTTAGTATATATATACATATATTGTTTTATGTGTGTATGCTTATATATACATATGCATGCACGCACACACACACACACACACACACACACACACATAAAATCAGGTAATAGAAAGGTGGATGCCCAGGAGAAGACTTAATGAATGGACCCATACCCAGATTTGTTAAATATACATATTTGTTATAAATACATATTTTACTTTACCCCCCGCCCCACCCCCCACCATGATCTCTGCACTACAATTCATTGAAACAGTGTTTGCAGAAAGCTCTAAACCAAAGATAGGTATACAATGAAGTAGTCAATATCTGACTCATAAAGAGAGACGCAATTGCAACACTTCTTTTTAAAATAGGAAACAAATTTCAGATAGAACAGGATATGAAATTGCCTCATTTGAGTAAGGTAATTTCAAGTTCATGGGACATGTAATGGTTGTGGAATGTACATACACAGATACAGACACATGAATACTCTTTCGCTAGAGGACTTTCCCACATTTCCTTTAGGTTTTTTATTGTGACTGTGTAAGATTTTCTAGCCACTATGTATTAGTAGCATTTTTCTCTAATGTCCCCAACATGCAAACATGGGTGACTTTCAATCCATTTTACCTGCTTACCTACTATCGTAGCTTTATATTTCTTCATAGAACTTATCAGCACTTGATCTATCATATGTTTATTGTTTTTCTTTTATTTCTCCTCCTGCCAGAATATACTCTCCTTGAGGACAAAGAGTTTATCTGTATTGTCTTTTTTAGGATCTTCGTGCGAGAAAATCTGTGTTATAAAACAGACAGCTAGTATTTGTTTAAATAATCAACACAGGTCATACAAAGGGAATAGGATGTAATTTACATTAGGCTATTCATATTTTACATCACTAACATAAGTGAGAATTTAACTTTTTGGCAAAATTTGTGAGATTTTTAATACATTTGGGAAATTTTCATTTTCAATAATATATAATTTTTAAGAGAGTAGATATGTATTTCAGTCAATATGTATATCACACTACACCCATCTGACTTCAAATAATTGATGGATATTTTAAATACTAGATGTTTCCAGCAAACTTACATAAAAATAAACAATTCTCTCATTATTCAACTGTTCTTAGAAATGGGATGTGGTTTCATGGCAGTGATTTCATATTGAGAACAGGAGTGAAGGATTGGCCAGGATACACTTCTTACACGACCCTCTTTCTGATTTTAGTGTGCTTCCCCAAAGACTGCAGCTGAGGTTTAGTCTCTTTTACATTCCAACATCCTGAAAAGAGTTCCAGTGAATTAATGCTCAAATGACTAATTTTGTTTTCCAAGAGTGAAAATTCATATGAAATCGTGTGCTATTTTTTCTTTCATGCATTTTTTCTTTCTAACTTGTTTATGTATTCTGAACTCTCTAAATACTTAGGTATTCAGACTTTTTAGCATATATATTATCTCTTTGAGCAGAGCAGACATTAGCTAGAGGGTAAAATGTCTACTTTTGCATGGTGCTTGGTATCTACTTACTAAATATTTTTAAGGAGCTTAAGGCAAAGGGAAGAGATAAACAAGTTAGAAAATACTTGCGAGAACGTTCTGTACTTTGTCCCAGAAATCTTTATAGGGTGGTAAGAAAAGCAAAAGAGTAGCAAGAGCTTCAGAAAGTGTTGATGATGAATAGACACTTGTAAAGATGAAAAGTGGTAAATCGCAATGAAGAGGAGGAGCCAACTTTCCCAAGGAACAGGATGAAGTGAATAGTCACAGTCATGGTCTAATATGAGACCTTTCATTACATGTCATTTCACTTCAAGTTGCAGTTCTAAGAACCTATAGAGATGTCAACAAAGGACTTTACTGGGTACCCAGAATACATTTATTGAGAGTTTATTATTATATTCTATACTCTGGTAATAATGTTATGAATAAATATCATTAGCTTATGGACCATATACTCAAGTGGTAAAGAAAGACACTAAAATATAGTGAAAAATAGATAATATGATAAAGAAATAGTTAGCACTAAGAGAATGATAAAGCAAGGGAGATACCAGAGGGCAGTCATGAAAAATGGCTGTTACCTAAGGACATAAAGAGAGAAATGAGCCCTGTGGATATGACTGAATGTGGGGTGTGTTTAGGGGGCCATTCCAGGAATAAGAAACAACCAGTTAGATGGTAGGAAGGTGAATGGACAATGTGGTGAGAAAGAGTAGATTGGCTCAGAGTCAAACATGCTCCATTGCTCATGGGGGATTTGTAGGGCATAATGATGACTTGGTTTTCACAATGTCTGAGCAAGAAGACACTGAAGGGTGTCTGAGCAAGAAGACACTGAAGGGTGTCTGATCTGAGAAGTGGGACATTGCAACATACATTTGACAGGGCTACATGTGCACATAAAGGCAGTAGGAGGTCCAGGAGTCTGTGAAAGCCTGAGCCAAACTGAGCAATGTTGCTGGCAACTCTTGGCTAGAAAAAGCCCAGAAGGAGAAAATTGGACCCAGAAAGAACAGGAACATACAGGTGCTACACACCCTCCATTACATACCTGGGGGCTTCAGCCCCTAGGAATTGGGATCCAGTGGTTAAGAACCTGGAAGAACAGCCTGTGAAAAGGACTTGACCCTGATGGTTTAGTGAATACAAGAGATATAAGTGCAGACAGCAGACTCAAATCATGTAGACCCAGCCAGGAGAGTTCTTCCAATAAAACAAGCCTACCTCCCCGGGACCATCAGGCAGTAAAACTACATGCTCACAGATGACCATCCCCGAATCACACATGCACCCCCACTTAGCAGCCATCATCACTCCCTGACATAGCAAGACACAGTATGGAAGCCTGTTAAGGTCAACAATACAAAATGAAAAATAGAGTGCCCCCTGGTAGAAATTAAAACAAACAGATCAACACCATCCCAAATCATGGGGGTGGGGCGGACCACACCCTGAAACCTCAGGAAATGAAATCACAACAAAATAACAGCTCATCAAAAATTAACTTTGAAGATACCAGAGAATGTTTTTTTTTTTTCCTAATGGATAAAGAATTCAAGTCTGCAATCATAAAGAAATTCAGATAAACAAAACAAAGAGCTTAAACAAATAATTAGGAACCAACAGGTGGAGATTGAAGCTCTGCAGAAAAAAAAACTAACAGGAACGTGATTTAAAGGATATAATTCATGAATTAAGAATAATATAGAAAACTACAGGACCAGAATAATGCAAATGGAGGAAAGGATTAGTGATATAGAGGATAGTAATGCAGAAAGGAGCCAAGAAGAAGAAAGAAATTAAAAAAAAAGAAACACTCAGAGAACTATCTGAAACCATCATGAAAGTCAGCATTATAATACTGGGTATCCTAGAAGGCAAAGATAAAAAGAGAGAAACAGAGAACATCTTTAAGGCAGTAATGGCTGAAAACTTCCCAAATCTAGAGCAGGATGAACATACAAGTAAATGAAGCAAACAGAACACCCAATTACATAAACCCTAAGAAAAACTACACCAAGACACATAATTGTGAAACGATCATTAATCCAGACAAAGAAAGAATTCTAAAGATAGCCAGGGAACAGAGAGTGTATAAAGTCTCTACTGTCAGACTAACCTCAGACTTCTCAGCAAAAAAATTACAGTCTCAAAGACAATGCAATGATGTCTTCAGAATATTTCAGGACAAAAAATGCCAGCCAAGAATACTATAGCCTGTAAAATTCTTTCAAAATTGAGGGAGAAATTAAGGTTTTTCCCAACAAGCAAAAGCTAAGGGAGTTTGCAACCATGAGACCTCCTCTATAAGAAATGCTACAAGAGGCTCTACTAGCTAAACCAAAGAGGAAAAACTTTACAACAATATAACAAATTAACAGAGATCAAAATAACCGGAAAACAGAAATCAAAATGGCAATCGCAAGTTCTCAAATGTCAATAATTACTGTAAATGTAAATGGATTAAACTCCCCAATCAAAAGTCAAAGAGTTGCTAAATGGATTAAGAAACATAGCCCAATTCTGTTGTCTACAAGAAAGTCATTTTAGGTTGAGAAACAAGCAATGGCTTAAAGTAGATGCACAGAAAATGTTATGCTGAATCAAAAGAGAAGGAACAGCTGTACTCATCAGATAAAGTAGTATTTCAAAGAAAATTTAAAAAAGATAAAGATTGATATTATGTAATTATAAAGGGATCAATACAACAAAAATACTTAATGCTTATTAACATATATGTACCCAATAAAGGAACACCCAGATATATAAAATAATAATCTATCTAAATAAGGATATTACAGCAACACAATAATAGTAGGGGAATTCAGTACTCCTCTTTCAATAAAAGACAAATCATCCAGACAGAAAATCAACAAAGAAGCAAGATCTTTAAATGACAAAATATAAGAGCTGGACCTAACAGACATATATAGAGTACCTTACCCCCAAACTATAGACAACACATTCTTCTCAAGTGCTCATGGAACGTTCTCAAGGATATACCATATGCTGTGACACAACACAAGTCTCAGTAAATCTTCAAAGATTGAAATCATATCTAGCATCTTTGCATATCACAGTGGCATCAAACTAGAGATCAACCAAAAGGAGAAAGAGGAGAATCACTAAAGAGTGGAGATTAAACAATATGTTCTTAAGTAACCAATAAGTAAAAGAGGAAATTAAGGAAGAAATTAAAAAAAATCTGGAATCAAATGAAAATGAAGGAACGATGTATCAGAATTCATGGGATGCAGCAAAAGCAGTAATAAGAGGGACATTTATAGTGATACAGTTCTACCTCAGAAAACAAGAAGAATCACAAATAAAAAACCTAAGCCATCACTTAAAGCATCTAGAAAAAGCAGAGAAACAGAAGGAAAGAAATATTAAAGATTAGGTCAGAAATCAAAGAAATACAAATTATAAAGACTATTCAAAAAAATCAGTGAACCCAAAAATTGTTTTTTCAAAAGAATAA
Source organism: Solenodon paradoxus (assembly GCA_004363575.1). Classification (NCBI taxonomy): domain Eukaryota; kingdom Metazoa; phylum Chordata; class Mammalia; order Eulipotyphla; family Solenodontidae; genus Solenodon; species Solenodon paradoxus. The sequence goes on along the minus strand of RJWH01000353.1, from coordinate 650,736 downwards.
GCAAAATAGGCCATTAGCCAGACTCATAAAAAAAGAGGAGAAAGAAAACACAAATAAATAGTCAAGAATGAAAAAAGAATAATCACAACACATGCAAAAGAAATGCAGAGTACTATAAGAGAATACTATGTACAACTATATGGCAGCAAAAGAATAACCTAGAAGAAATGGACATGTATCTGAAAAGGTACAATATTCCAAAACTAAACAGTAGAACTAGAAACTGTGAACAGATCAATAACAAAGAAGGAAATTGAAACAGTGATCAAAAACCTGCCCCCAAACAAAAGCCCTGGACCAGACGGTTTCACTCAGCGAATTCTGAAAAATATTCAAAGAAGAATTAATTCCAATCCTCCTTAAACTGTTCCAAAAAATAGAAGAAGGAAAACTTCCACTGTTTGTGATGCCAATATTTTGCTGAATCCAAAACCAGACTGCACCAAAAAAGAAAACTATAGACTGATATCCTTAATAAATACTGATGCAAAAATTCTCAACAAAATATTAGCAAATCGAATTCAACAACATATACAAAGAATCATACATCACGATCAAGTGAAATGTATTCAGGGATGTAGGGATTGTTCAACATCTGCAAATCAATAAATGTGATGCACTATATCAATAAAAAAAGGACAAAATCATCTCAATAGATGCAGAAAAAGCATTTGACAAGATTTAACACCCTTTTATGTTAAAAAATCTCCAAAAATAAGTATAGAAAGAAAATACTACAACATAATTAAGGCTGTATATGACAAACCCACAGCCAACATTGTACTCAACGGAGAAAAACTGAAACCTTTTCCAAGATCAGGGACAAGACAAGGATGTCCACTCTCACCATTATTACTCAGTATTTTCCTGGAGATCCGGCCAATGCAGTTAGACAAGAAAAAGATATGAAAGGTATCTAAATAGGAAAATAAGTGAAGCTATCACTTTTCGCCAATGACATTATAATATACACAGAGAACCCCAAAGAATCAACTAAAAAGCTGCTAGAAATAATAAATAAAATGAAGTGGCAGGCTACAAAATTGATACTAATCTGTTGCATTTCTGTATGCTAACAATGAAAATACAGAAAGAGAACTGAAGAAAACAATACTGTTTACAACTGTACCCAAAAAAGTGAAATGCCTTGGAATAAACATAACCAAAGAGGTGAAGGACCTATACTGTGAGAACCATAGAACATTGCTAAAGGAAATAGAAGATGACACAAAGATATGGAAAGATATTGCATGCTCATGGGTCAGAAGAATCAATATAATCAAAATGGCTATAATACCCGATGATATATAGATTCAATGCTGTCCCCATCAAAATTCCAAAGACATTCTTCACAGACATAGAACACAAAATAATAACATTTATCTGGAACAGCAAAGAACCCAGGATAGCAAAAACAATCCTCAAGAAAAAACCAACAGCAGAGGAGTCATGTGCCTTGATTTCAAACTCTACTACAAAGTAATAATAATTAAAACAGCATGATATTGGTATAAAAACAGAAACAGATCAGTGGAACAGAAATGAAAGTTCAGAAATAAATCCACATATATACGAACACCTAATTTTTGACAAAGGAGCCAAAAACTTAAAATGGGACAAGGACAGCCTCTTTAATGGTGCTGGGAGAGCTAGTCAATCACATGCAGAAGGTTGAAACTAGACCATTATCTAACCTCATACACAAAAATTAACTCAAAATGGATTAGAGACCTAGACATAAGACCAGAAACCATCAAACACATAGAAGAGAATGGAGGCAAAACATTATTAGATAGAGACCTAAGAGATATCTTTGGCAACTCAACTTCCATTATAAGGCAAATAAAATCCAAAATAAACAAGTGGGATTACATAAAACTAAAAAGTTTCTACTCAACAAAAGAAACTTGCATAAAAACAAAAAGGCATCCAACTGAATGGGAAAAAAATATTTGTCTCTCACACCTTATATAAGGGGTTAATATCTAAGATATACAAAGAACTGAAAAAGTTGGACAACAAAAATACAAGCAATCCAATCAAAAAATGGGCTGATGACCTTAATAGACACCTCTCTAAGGAAGACATACAAATGGCCAACAGGTTCATGAAAAAAATACTCTACATCTCTTGTCATCAGGGAAGTGCAAATCAAAACAATGGTGAGATATCACCTCACACCAGTAAGAATGGCTATTCAAAAAAACGGAAAGGATAAGTGCTGGAGAGACTGTGAAGTTAAGGGAACTCTGATTCACTGTTGGTGGGAAATTCCATGTGATCAGGTATTCCTCTACTGGGCATTTACCCCAGTGATACAAAAACACTTATCCAAAGAGATATATGCGCCCCCACCCCACCATGTTCATTGCAGCACAATTCACAATAACTAAGAGCTGGAAACTACCTAAATGCCCATCAACAGAGGAGTGGATAAAGAAGATGTGATACATATATATTATGGAATACTATGTAGCCATCAAAAAGGGAGAGATCCTGACATTTGCAACAACATGGATGGACTTGGAGAGAATTATGCTTAACGAGATTAGCCAGAAGGAGAAGGACAGATATCATATGATAGCACTCATATGATGGGTAAAGAGAAAACAAATAAATGTCATAAATTAAACAACACCAAAAATGGGTAGGAGGGAGAGAGAGAGAGAGAGAGAGAGAGAGAGAGAGAGAGAGAGAGAGAGAGAGAGAGAGAGAGACAGAGACAGAGACAGACAGACACTGGGGAGAGGGGAGGGAGAGAGGGAGGAAGAGAGACAGGGAGAACACTACTCCAAACAACTATGGACTCGTAGAGGTGAAAGACAGAAAGGAAAATCAGGGGAACCAAAGTGATGGGGGAGCAGTGGGAGAAATGGGATGAAGGGAATTAAATGTAAACAAAGGGAGAAAAAAAAGGGACGATATTAGTAATTCTACTATGCTGTTTGTAAATGTGAAAATACCACTATGTCTACCTCAAAGCAAGTCATTGTCAAAATGCAGTATCCCTTCAATAATAATAAAAAATAAAATTAAAAACATTTAAAAAAGATGATAGTCATCAAACACTTAATTTAGAGCTGTTCTACTTAAAAGTTACGGATTTGTATATATTTCTGGACAATACTTAAAGTAGTTACTACTAAAAGAAACTTACCCATTTTCTAGTCTTTTTCATCATATATTTATTTCATATGTATTTATGTATTGACCCAGCAAATATTTATTGAGATCCTAGTTTGCACCAAGCATTGTCCTTGGTACTGTAAATATATAAATAAATACGACAGACACAGTTCCTGATGGCAAAGAAAGATAGTTTGTTGGAAGTGTGACTTAATTGGTGAGCAGTAAAGATGACATTTTGATAGTGGTGACTTGTTCCAGAACTGAAATAATGAGCATAGTGGGATATACACACTGAGGTTTGAGTCTATTCATTATCACAATATAGCATTATACCAATGGTATATAAATCAAAAGGAAAGATTATATTTAGAACCACTTCTGTCAGAAAGTGTGGACGTTCTCTGGAAAGTTTCTCCTTGGCACTCAGAAAAGAAAATATATTGATCAAAATAGAGCTGAAAGGAGGATGTGTCTGAAAGGAAGATGTTTCTGTTTCCTCTCATTGACTTTGCATTCTCAAACAGGAAATTATCCTTAATATTTCCTGCTCTTCTTCTGAGGCTGCTGCAGCAGAGAAGAGGAAGGGGCTCTTTCCAGCTAAGATCTGTTTTACCTTCTTTTGGTTGTTTCATTCTCATAGAAAATTACATTATGATAGAATGTGGAGAAATATCTTAAAATGTGATTAAAAAGTCTTTTCCCAGGGATGTGATGGTCATGTATTCTTTTTTAAAGCCATGATATTTTTTCATCATGGTCAGAAAGCAAAAAATATACTGGTTTAAATGTTGATAGATCCAGCGATGCCAGTACAAGTGCTCAGCAAAAGAGCTGAGGGCTAAAGTACCCCATAAAGCATACCATAGTAAAAGTGATGATACTTATAGTAAAATAAAATAGGATGGTAGCTAAAGTGAAGATTTACTGCAACTTCTCAAACAATATAATAGCAAAAAGAGTGGGATGGATTTTTTTTCCTGTATGATATTTCAGCAGTCCACAATTCTTTCTTCTGTTATTTTCCAAAATAAATCTTGCAAAGTTCTTAAATGTGCCAGTCCCTCACGGTAACTGTGCTGCATTATAGTTTGAAATAATCAAGAATCCTGAAGGCAAATACTTCTCAGAGTTTTTAGATCAAGCATGAGAACATAATCCTCGTGAATGTCATTTATGCTATATTTCTATCAATTTCTATCATAGTATTAATTATTTATGTACAGCCTCTGCTCTGATGCATTTTGCAGCAAAGGAATGTTGTACAATGAATGTACATAGAAGATGAGGGAAGACATATAATTGGGATGGTAATAGAGTGACTGCTTAAGGATAAAAAGAGCTGAAAATACTTTAAAAAGTACAAGGAAATCTTGACTGTCTCAATTCAGTAGATATATATTTTGCTGTAATTTTAACATTTAGGTATAAAAAGATTATTAAAGATAGATGAAAGATATCTTTCTTTCCAGTAGTTGTATTAATGGACAATTGGGAACATTGCCTGAGTGATCTAATTTGCTCCTTTAAGTGGAGTAAGATAAAATCTGATTGTGTTGATTTGTTCAATGAAATATCAGGTTAATTATTTGATCATTACTAATCTGTTTTTTTTCCAGCTTCTCAGTAATTTATGAAGCATGCGATGAGATTTTTCATCTGTCCTACCGTATAGCAGCCTCACAATGATCTACTTTCTGGGTAAATTTGATAATGTATATATATATATAGAGAGAGAGAGAGAGAGAGAGAGAGAGAGAGAGAGAGACAGAGACAGAGAGACATATATATGTATTTATGTGTGATTTATCTATCTAAGATATAAAACTGATTAAATATTTTTCCTATGTTCATGCTGACATTAAGTCATACTAAGTTTACATACACACACATATATATATATATATATATATACATACAGATACCTTGAATGTAATAGCAGTTTATTAATTTAGCTATTAAAATAATAAATCAAAAGGCTGAAAAATTTAAGCTCTGATTTAACATGAATTCAAGTAGCATTTTTGGAATAAATCATTGTCATTTATTATCATTCCTGAGTAAGGCTGTCTTTCATGTTAGCAAAGACTCAACCCAAGAATTTTTCATGAGGCTTGAACATTGAAAATTTATTGTTAAATATTATAAAGTTTTACATCAAATCAATTCTGAATTTAAAAGTGTGAATTTTCAGGAGTTTTTTTAACTGTGTTTCATGATCTTGCAGATACTTCAAAATTAGTATTTGTTGACTCTTTGTTGATAATAATATGATACCTTCAGGCAGTCAGAGTGTACATAGGTGGTTTTAACAGTGAATATATGTATATACTTTTTACTCTGATAAGCAAGATTTGAGGGAACACCAAGATCTTTATTATATACCTAATTCTGAATTCACAAAAATGGAAAGCAACCCATTTATTTTGTTGAGAATAGTATTGAGAAATAAATTGTGCTATGTTTATACAATAGAATGCTCTAAATGCTTCTCTGTGACTTGTAATAGAGTTTTCAGTTTAAGATTTAGAATTTTCTATAGATTACATCATCAGAAATACACATGAAACTGATGAATAGGCAAAATATCCAAATTCCTTATTAGTTTCTGTTATGTAAATAATTTTGGACACCTATTTTCCTTAAAGTATTATACCTGACATTATAGTGATCACCCAGTGAACTAAGAGGCTATTTGTTCCCTGTAGAAGAAATACAGCAAATTTGTAAATGCTAATAACATAGGGTAAAAGATAAATGTTCTGGGGGAGAAATATTTCTGTGCAATGGGAATTCATAGATTAAGAAATTTTGGTTTTATTAGGTGAGATTGGATCAAAGTATAAAGAGTATGGCATTTGACATTGAAAATGAATAGGATAAAAATGCTAAAAATAAAAATTCCTAGGGACAGGGACTAGCATGGCAAAGGAAGAGACAGAAAAGCATGGCCTGTGTTCAGTAAATGTATATGATTTGTAACCTGCTAGTAATGTAGGAGTAGGGAAGGGTAGATTAGGTTTAAGATACAGGCAGGGGAGACTGTGAATAGGCTTTGATCTGAGAGTCTGTACCTAATTCTTTGTCAATTAAAAGCCAGAGGTGTTGATTTGTTTCAGTACTAGAGTGGCATGATGAGAACTGTGTCTGCAAATACGTTTTGCTCAGTCATTGGTAAGGAGAGGCTAGTGGAGAGCTTGTCTTCATGAAGCGCAGTTGAGGAACTAGGCTCCACTGAATTCAAGATTAGTGGCATTTGTGAACTCACTCTTGTCTGGCATCTGGACCTTTGCCTGCAATCATGAAAAAGGTGTTTTGTGTTTTCCATTTTAAATATACAAACGAGAACATGTCACTCTCCTCACTGGGATGTTTATTGCTCTTGGGGGCTGGGGAAGCAAATCTCTCAAATGGCTAATAAAGGCCTAAAAAAAAATCTCTCATAAGACTGAAAGAGGCCTAGATTTAGATTTCCATTGATTTTCAGACCCTCATTTCAGAATATATACATCATTTAAGTCTATGCTTTAGTTTCATCAGGCTTTGAGCTTCCTAAAGGTACCAGGAAAATCTCACTTCAATCCATTTTCCTTGGTGAGTTTCTACACTTCTGAGACCAGAGCTCCATGATGATTTTGTACATGAAGGGTACTCTCAATTCCACCTAAAGTTATTTTCCAATTGGAAACTCTTTGGTTTATGTGCTTCTCATTGGTGATGTTCCTTCCACTTATAGTTTGATGTTAATTTTCTATTTATTTAAATTTACTTTTCACTTTCAATAGACTATACCTTCCACATGACATTTTCAGCCACCATTTGCCTAGATTAGAGTTTTCAAAAATATTTGTTGAAGGAATGAAAGAATAATGAATTTCCTGGTTATTGTAGACAAAATAAAATGCCTATAAGATATACATTTAAAAAGTAATCTAGCCAACTAGCGATTTATATTGAACTGACCAGGGAATTTTCTTCTCTTTGATAGCTACAGGGAAGCATTTATTGCATTCCATTGTGTGAACATACCACAATCTATTTTTCAATATTATTCGTGATAAAACGAATGACTTTTTTCCATTTTTGTATTATAAATGTTGCTTTTATTACTCTTGGACTTGTCTTAAGGCACACATATTTTACAATAGTTTATGTCTGGCAAGATTGTAAACAATTCTTTTAATATCATTTATTATTTTGCTTATGCAATTATATTTTCTGCAAATAATGGAAGTTTTATCCTTATGGTACATTTTATTATTGGTTTCTGTAAATACCTTCCTTTCTAGACTTATTCCTTAATATCATCTGACCTATACTTTTTTCTTTGCATTTCTAACAAATTTTAGAAACATCTTATCAGTTTCTGCAAAAATGAAACTGGATTTTTTAAATTGTAATTGTATTGAATCTCTAGAAAGGATATGGACTTGGTACTAATGAAGAGCATCATATAAATGTAGATTAATAGAAGAGCACTTAAAGAAGAAATCTATAATTAACATACTTAAAATTGTAAGCGTACTGGAGCCATTAAAAAAGAATAACATACCATGAAAAATAAACAGAAAAAAAGCAATAATGGAGGGATAAAATGCAACTTTTTGGAAACAGATATGGAAGCCTGGAAAATGAAGTTAAGATTCTTTCCCAGATCTATATTAGAGCAACAAGTCAGGGAGAACAACATATGCATGAAAAGAAGATTGTTTCATAAAGTTCAAAAACCAGATCTAGTAACTTCAAAGAATGAATTAAGAAAATTATATATATATATTTATATAATTTATTATAGAAATAATTTCCCTTTAGTTGAACCAAAGTAAAGGTATATTTTGTTCTTGTTTTTCTTTCATTGGTGAAGCAATCTAGTTTCTTACATATTAGCAATGTTAAATAGACAATGAATTTCTCATGAGTAAAAGAGGCTGTAAAAAGACACAGGAAAATAGCATGCCTTGAAAAATTTAGGGGAACCAAATTTCAATGTCAATCTCTCTTCCTGTCAATAATATAGGATAACATACATGAGGATATACAACATAAAACTCACAAATTGTTTTCTACATTGTTTTTATAAAAAAACTACTTTTACATGCTTTTATGTATATGATCACAAAGGAGGTAAGATAGATCTTATGAAAAAGGATTCAAATTAAGAGACATCAAAATTCAGAGGTTTTTGGATGACTACACAATTATAAACCTGGTAGCAAGTTCAGATTGTTGCAAGAAGAGTGATGTTTCTGAAAGATATAAATGAAAGACATAAATAAAACTAAAAGTAAAAAAAAAGGCAATAGATATAATGGAAATGTGGAATATTAATTATTTAGTTTACATAAAGGCAAACATACAGCACAAAAGGAAATAACTCAAAATTTCAGTTAATTATTTTTAAAAGAAAGTCATATGAAATAAAATAAGATAATTTTAGACAATTATTTAGATACAGGAAAACGAACTGACATTAGGACTATTTGCTTTAGAATGGACTAGGAATCATGACATTGAACTCAGAAGGAAATAAAGTGCTAGGAAAAATTAGCTGGCATTGGACAATGTTTCTATAAGTGTGTAAGAAAATGTTATTTACAGAGTTCCAATTGAAAAAACGAGCCATTGAATCAAATACAAAAGATGGGTGTGGGATCAAGGAATGCTATTTGCCTTACAACTTTATTTTTTTCTTATTACTTTTTAATTAATTGCTTAAAAATAGATCTTATTTTGCTGGACAAATATGCTTCTTACCACGGACTACAGTTACCTTGGTGTGGTCATGTGACAGAGAAGTAAGATGAAAATGGAAATAATATGATGAAACTTCAGGAAGATTTCTTAAAAAAGAAGAGGGCACTTAATCTCTCTCTTTCTCTCTCTCCCCCCCACCACCCTCCGCCCACTGGTGAGAAAGCATCTGGCATTGAACTCAGAAATGCCTGCATCCAAACTTACTTTATAAAGAAGAACAAAGATTTCCCCTTCATCCAATGTTAAACATATCTTTCTTTAATTTTGTTTCCTGTCCTGCTACATGAATAGTGTCAGAATGTATCTGAGAAATTTTTAAACTTAGTAGGGGTATTTGATCTTTGTAGTCTCCGTGATAGCACTCTTTGATGACACATAAATTATTTGATCATTTGCTTACCTACAAGAATATTTTGTTTCTCCATTTTTAATTCATATATGCAGATACAACCAAGGACATATATTGAAGAATTCAGCAAAACTACCATTGAATGAGAAACAGTATCAGTTGTGTGGCTATGTTGAAATCTCATTCTAAGTCCTATTTCACATAAACCTTTCAACCTGATTGTAGTCTTTAAATATTCATTATTTAATATAAATATTTAAGCATTTAATATAGGTAGCTGATCTCTGAAAAATTGCTGATGCTGAAGCAATCACTGGGCATTTTTCTTTCTTTCTGTTTTGTTCCTTTGTAGTTTCTGAAAGCTTTTCAACACAAACCCTTTCCATGGCAAACATTCTTAGGCAATGCATGAGAAGAATATAAAAATATTTCAATGAGAGTCAAATAGGTAAGTAGAATACTAGGCTTGAAAAGGAATAATAATGTTTACATTTTTCCAACATTAAATGCAGTTACTTGAGTGAGTAATACTAATTGCTCTTCTATTAGACTATAAAGTCCTTGAAGGCATGCTCTGTAAGTTGCATGTCACTGTATCATTGATCTTTGTGTAGTATCTGAATAAACAGAAATGTGTGTGCAGTAAATAATAAATACTGAATGTATGGCAAACCCAAATCTTCAGCCAAAAATTTAAGTATGCTAGTAATGTTAAACTTATTCCCTGAAAATGATAATCAAACCTAACCATCATTTAAGTCTCTTATTCACTCTGGGAAAAAAAAAAAAACCCAAATCTCAATAAATTCCAGGTCATTTCTACTCTTTCTTTAAAACAAATAGAAATTATGTCGGCATTTTCAAAGTACCAGAGAATTTGATGAAAATGAGTTCAAACTGGGGCTTTCTGCCATATATTTATGCTGAAATTCATGTTGATTTCTGCAATCCAATTTTGTCCTCATTGATTGGCCTTTGTCCCCATTTAAAAGCCTTCTTCACAATGGCAATTCATGCTAGTGTCTTGGTCAGTATATTGGTACTAATTGATTTACCCATTATACTTTACTGGATGAGCAACGGAATGCTTTGAGACTGCCCCTGTCTTTATGACTGGACAGAATCATTGCCATCTTTCTACCTCTCTCCCTACTCTGTGTTAGGAGCAGTGAGTTCTTGGTTCTTAATGCTTTTATCAGTATTATTCAGAATAGCTATGAATAATCACATATTCTCCCAAATATTCTTTCTTATACTTAAGACTAGAGTTATCATATTTCCTTGAGAAAAAAAAAATGGGACAGGGTTTTTGGGCCCCATCTGTAGACCAGGCCTGTTGCAACTCAGCTGCCCCCTTTGCCCCACATTATAGGTGGTCTGGTTGATTAAAAGCAGGACAAAATTGGTAGTCAGGAAATATGAAAACAAATGGTACTTTCCTGTTTAAAACAGTATGTATGGTCACCCTTATTAAGTCCTAAATTTCAGTATTTTCCTTTGTTCTTTGACTATCTTGTATATTTCCTAACACAAGGATTGTAGAACATTGGTCTTATAAAATTGGGGTATAGGAAGCTTATAGATACCTGACACATAGGTATATAACAACAAACAGATAAGTGAATTCAAAGAACACTTTATTTTTTCTATTAGGCTTTCACATCCAAAGATTCAAACATCAACCTGTGATATATTAATCGTAAACTATTTAATTCTATGTATTAATACATTTGTTCAGAGGAGTTAATTGACTTTCCTACATCTAAACCATTATTAACCCAACTTACTGACTTTTTATTTTAACATTTCGATTTAATATGTTTATTTTATATTCTGTACCCTAAGAGAATGAATTTTTGTCTGTTTTTATCAGCTTAGCCTCATTGTGCTTTGTCTCTTCACTCTTGTTTCAGTGATTAAACTCATATTATTTGAAGTTTTAAACTATTTCAGTTTCGAAACTTTTGTAGAATATGGCTTATTCAGTAAAGATTTATATAATTTTTATACCAGGACATAAGAAATTGGGTTTTCAGAAGCCAAATTCTTGTTTTGACCTTTTTCAAGCTGCCAAGATAGTATGAATTTGGGAAGGAAAGTTGAATGAGAATGATTTATTTTTATACTTTTTCAGGAACAAAGCTCAAGCTTTTCTTGAGCTCTTTCCTGTTTTCCTTTTTCCTCTTCTAAGAATATATTGTATGTGACTGTGGAGGTTGATGGGAGTTTTGCTTCATCCACAAATGGAGAGATTAGGTCTCTGTGATCCTAGAACTAGGATGAGCTTTTCTACTAAATTTCTCTACAGCTTAAGTTCCATGGGCAGCAACGTCATGACAATCTAAGTTAAAGTTGCTTGGAATTGAAAATGCCCACAGGATAAAAGTTGCTTCACTGCTCAATTTATATCTCTGGATTCTAGCTTTTACTTAGTATTTGGCCTCTAAGGATTTCTTCCTTTCTTTCCTGTTTAATTATCTTATTAAAAATATAGTTAAAAACACATGCAACATTTTCAGTTGTTTTAATCAAGAGGGACATTTAGTATATCTAGTATTCTAAACTACCAGAGACGGAAGTCTAACCCTACATTGTTGAATTGTTAATTCACTTTCTGTTTATAAATGTTACTAAATCTTTGTTCACATCATAAACAGTAATAATAATTTGTAAGTTGAATGGATTGGTCAAATAGTATGCATATATTTAAGACCCTTAACTTTGTACTGGCATATTGACTCAGTAGAGTTTTGCTACATATCATTCAGAACAAGATGGACGATTACCTTTCATAATGTTCCACCACATAAGTTTTGCAACATAGAAAACTAAGATTATGTATATATGTGTGTACATACGTAAAAACCTTATGTATGTATATATATATATATTGTATTTCATGTAATGCTAGGAAGCATTAAAAAAGGTGAAATCGATTTATATATGCTATCTTATATAGAAAGATCTTTAGTATATATTATTAAATGGAAATCTAGGTTTAGTATATTTCACTGTCTTAATTTGAAGTTATTATGAGATGATTAGTCACTTTCTTCTATGAAATGTCTTTTAAATCCTTTTAATATTTTTCTAACAGAATATAGAAGCTTCTTTGGGTTGAAATAATACTTTACATTGTGAGGATATTTGATTTTTGGCATATATCCCCAGTGTTATTGACACATTAATTCATATTTAAACATTAAATGTATTTTAGGCATCATGCTTAAAGTATCTCTTGTTACATGTTTTCATTATTCACATGTTTTATTATAATACTTTTGATTCCATTTTTAATCATGAAAATTTAATTAGTGTGAAGTGGATTTTAATGAAAAGATGGTATTGTTCATTCTGTTTACTTAAACCAGTGATGGACTAAGTCAAGATTTCTCTACTTATATAAATTATTGATATTAATTAATGATATTAATTTATATTTCATGATATTGTAGTTCAAGTATTCTATATAATTCTGTATACTTTTTATTACTGCATGTTTCATTTATTTTTTAATTTAAAGAAATTACTGTGCTGTATTTTACTCCTAGAGTAAAGTTGAATTGATTAAGCCCTACTGATCTCTTGACCATTTATATTATTACAGGTAGATTGTTTTGTTATTTTTTTATTTATATGAGTTGATTTTTTTTCTAGCTCACGTTTTATGTCTTTTTCTTATAATTCATCATGATGTCACATAATAAAATCTGTATTTAATCAGGGATCCTTCTGATATTAGCGACATAAAATGATTTTTGCTAACATAATACATTAAATATTTCAAAAGAGTGAAAAAACTAGGCTTGAATAAGAAGAATGGAATGATGGAATTCTAGGCTATATGGTAGTTGCTAAATATATATGCCCGTGTTCAAATTTTCAAAAACCGTGAAAGTTACTTTATTTTGAAAACAAAATGTATTATCAAAAGCGATTAAGAATCTTGATAGGAGTTATCTTAGTTTTTCTCGGTGGGCCCTAACTACCTGACATTGTAAACTTATTAAAGGTATAGAAATGAGAAAAAAAACAGAGGGAGACACACACACAAAAGAGGTGGAAGCAGTGTTACCTTGGAGCAGAGACTAGAATGTAGCAACCATTGGTCAGTGAGTGCCAATAAACTTCAGAAGATGAGAGAGGCAAGGAATGGGTTTTTCTATAGTGTATCTAGAGTGTGACCCTGAATACACGTAGCTCCTTTCCCCCCACCAATTTTAGTTAGAAGCTCTTGAACAAATCACTATTACAGTGGGGTAAGACACCATGACATGTCCAATGTGAGTTATAGAATTATAATTTTGAACAAGGAAGAAGCATTTATGATTGTCAAACACTAATAATACTGCCTGAATAGTTCATAAAGGAGAGTTATTCTGAAAATGGACATATGAAAAAATAAATGTCCTCTCTAGCTTATGCCTTTACTCTGTACAACACACACACACACACACACACACACACACACACACACACACACACACACAAACACACTTAATTTTGCTACTTGGAAACCTTAGATGTTTCCTTTCAGGATATTCTTTTTGTATCATTTGTATCTCTTTTAACCAGAAATCACCAGAAGTTCTCTGGCCAGTGGATAGGTCTGGCTTAATGTCTGACCTCTGTTTTAGGTGATGCAAATGACAAAGGTGGTGTATTTTGAGAATTGCTGCAGTCTTATTTCATTGAGGTCAATGACAAACCCACTATCTATTCTCCATATGTTCCAATATGTGTCAGCAGAGCTCTCCTAGACTATTGTAAATTATTTTCAGTAACTGTCTTCTATTTCATGTTAACATTTTAGTCTTAGTGGAAAAACAAAAACAAACTTGTATCAAATTTTAGAGAGCCAGTTTTTTTCAAGGAACATTCTATAGATTGATCAATTGATATCATCTAGTTCTTTCTCCTCTGAAGAAGATTATCCTGTGCCTCTTTCAGCCTCTACCAGACATACATGAAGTTATTTTCTATTACTAAGTATGAAAAAAATATGTGGTCCCGTAAGAAAGATGGACTATCGGTTAATAATTTCTGAGATTTTAATTAAATAAAATCTCAAGAAATCTAGGTAAAATACACAGAAAACTAGAGGATGAGATTTTGATCAGTAATCACTGTTAGCTGTGTTGTGTCATACCTGGCATTCTCCGAGCATTATTTGAAGAAAGTGCTAATATTAGAGAGGGAATAAATATTGTAATATATATTACTTATTATGCTTAAAATCATAAACAAAGAAAAATATGTAAATCATTAGTATGATATGGATTTCACTATTAACAGATCAAATTTCATCTCAGATTGCTGTCTTGCAGCAAATTTTACATTCCAGAGGTCAATGAGTCAAAAATGGATTAATTTCATGCTTCCCATAAACTACAGTGACGATTTTAGAGATCTAGAGAAAAGTCATATAACATTCTGAGATACTCTTAGCAGATGAGAGAAATGATATACTAAAGGCATCAATTGAACTGCAAGTTGTGTGTGAAGCAGCATAAAACATTAGCTTGAGATTTGATATGCCAAAAATCTGAAATTAAATATAATAATGAATAAATCTGAAAGCCATTCCATCTTAAAAGCATTCTGAACATTTTTCAACAAGAGAAATGATTGATCAGCATGCAATTTCTTTAGGAAGATGTAACAAGATTCTTGAAATCTCATATCTGACAGATCGGCCAATCATGAAGAAGATAGGTAGGTTGTGAAAGGACACCTTTTTGTAGTCACAAATTAACCCTTAGCTACACTTAACAAATTTGTATTTCCAGAAAAATAATGCCCACAAAAGGAAAAACAAACAAATGAACTAAAACATTTGAAGAGGTTAAAATACTTTCTATGAACTTGTTTTTAGATATGTCCCAAATTAGTATGTAATGATCTGATGTGTAAAATTCTATAAAATGTGGATACCTATATGTTTAGGCTCCTGGGCCTAGAAAAGTGTCTAGCACTTGCATTTCTTCTCATTGGAATTATTGCTAACTTCCACACAGAGGCATATAAGGTCCAAAGAGGTGCTTTGCTTGCAGCCTTCACCCTTCATACTTTGTGATGGTTCAGGACGTTCTACTTACACAGTGTCAAATAGATTTGACTTCAGATTTAAAGTCAAATTTATGCTAAAACTCCATCTGATGAGTATCTTAAAACATCAGAAATTGGGGTATACCAAACACTAAATCAATGGAATGACACACTCTTCATCCAGCTCTGTTATTTGACAGTTCAGAATATGGTAAATTGCAAATATTTTCTTGGAGTCTCATAAGAAATAAAGTAAATACTGAAAGTTAGGTCCTGTGTTAAAATCTTTAGCCACTGGAGATAGTAACACAGTTTTCTTTTCTGCATGTTATGAGGCCTGATTGTGATTAAGCAGTGATTTGTGAATGCTTTATTATTCTGAGTCACGTCAGAAGGAAGCTATTGGTTCTCCCCTTCCATGTAGAATAGTACCTCATTATGTGAAAGACAGGTTGGTATGGAGATTCTGGTTCAACCATGTTATTTTATATAATCTAATATCCAAATAAATGTGATCACATAGTAATCTAATCAAACCTTCATTGAGCTGTAATTATTGTAAAAGAAAATTCAGATCAATTAGAAAAATGATTGATTTATTTTAATTATGTCCACAAAGAAGTTACAGTCTCTTTCACAGTTATTTTAAAAAAATTGTAAAATTTCCTGTTTAAAGTCACAATACATAGAGTAAAAGTTTATACCTTCTGACCTTTGAAAATACATCAAATAAAAGAATGAAGGCATTTATTACTCAAAGGATATTGAAAAATACAATTTTAAATGAATATAGTAGAAAAAAATTACATTTAAATAATGATTATAGTGATATGTGTGTGTGCGTGCACTTGAATGTTTGCCATTGGAAAATATTTTGACATTTTTAATGCTTTTGGGGAATAACAAGTACAACTTTGTAGTGGTAGAAAGCAAAGACTTTAGAATTAAGACAAATAACATTTGAGAATGTCAGGGACATTGCTATACCAGTTTCTTCTTTAATATTGAAAGACTCATATTTCCCTCCATCAGAAGAAGGTTGACAGTTTGCAGCTATTAGATCACTAAAGAAATTGCTCTTACCTAAAGAGAACAATCTCCCTCAAAGTCATTCTCTCTTTCCCAGGGTAGGCCACATCTAATGACTGGTCAATAAGTTATATAAAGGACTGAACTCTTTGTTCCAAACTGAGACAACTCTGAAGACAATTTTTCTTTAGAGTTTCCCATATGGTTGGCTGAAGTACTGTGACTGCTCTGCAACCATAATTATCTTTCTGTTCAGTCGTTTAATTTCTTTTCCTCAAAGTATTGATCCAGAGAATACTACTAAATGACTATCCAGCTTGTTAATGTTTATCTCAGATTCCTGCTTGCTGTGAGTCAGAACTAGTCTTAAGAAAATACCTGTTGAGATGAGACATTGGAGCCAAAACACCCACATTGTGCTGATAATGGATAACATATCACTGGTTCTAGGTGGAAAATATACAGCCTCTAGAAGAAATTAGCTGGTTAATGTGCCCTTAGTAGATAGATTCCAAATTATATTGTGATCAAAATACTCATCATATGCTTGCTTCTGTTGCACCTGTCAAATCAGGAAATCCAGGAGGTGCAATAAAAATAATCATAAGATGGAACTTGTTCATTTGTATCGAACATGAACATAGTCAGAAATGATAAGTAAGTCACATTAACATGTTGTCTAGACATGCTGTTGAATCAGAATCTCTCCCTCACCTCATATCTATGGCCATATAGTAGCTTGCCTATGACCAAATGATGAGGAGAAAAACAAGGCCATACTTGTTTCTCTGATTAGGGTACTCAGTTTAAGTGATTTCAAGCTGAAAATGTATGGCAGCCAGTAATCTACGTTGGGTTAAATGGTCATGGCCTGACATTAGTATATCTATATAGACTCATAGAGAGTGGAAAAATGACTTGGCGAGTGGTCAGAAGCTAAACAGAGAAAAATAAATAGGATGGCATAGTCATCAGAAGCTGAAAAGAGAAAAACTGGAATATTTGTTTGGAAGGTTGGGATAGTGCCATGTGGTTGTGTCTATAGGAGTGGCACATAATGTAAATATCTTCATATCACATGTTAATGCCCATTAGTAAGTATCTACCATAAAAACACTTGCTAAATAGCCATAGAATCCCATTTAACAATCTGTTATAAATATTGCAGTGGATGATTTCCATCACATCAGCAACAAAGTCTAAATTTGTGTCTCTGCTAAAGTCTATCCCTCAAGGAAACCAATCATTTTTTTTATAGCAGGTTTACTATATGAAACTCCTACCTGAAGGATATTCACTTTTAAAATGTGTATATATATATATATGTATATATATATATATATATATATATGTTTGTGATAGGGACTACACTCTACCTACCATCAGTGAAAGATTTCTTTGTTGCCAGGTATAGGTTTCTCCTTTCTTGCTTGAAGGTTCTCACCCAGGACCACTATCCAGGGACTTAAAGTATTCGATATACTTACACGGCATCCCTAATACTATCATGTTCAAGAGATTTATTCTTTAGAAAAGAAGATGTAGTAATATCCCTATCATTGTTGAATACTGTGGTCCTATTACATATCACAACCACCCAGGAATTCCTAATCTATAAATGCAATACGATGACCTATTGATGGTACAACTAAAGTCCCAGTCCAGAGACAATATACTGTGAAGGCTAGGCAAACATATTCTTAGCAGCACATGCACACTAAATCTGTGGCCATTCTGTTTGTCTGCATCCACAGTACCATATTTATAACTTTGGATTTGGTGAACATCTGAAAGCAGAGCGGTCCTGATTCTAAGTCCGAGTGGTTCTTGGATATTGCCTCTTTCCAGTCCTGCAACTCTGGATATATTTTGCATAAATGTCATGATTTCCAAAGGGAGAACTCTTCCACAGAGAATGTAGCAAGAATTGAACTGAACTGTAAGCTACACTGCCACCTGGGCATTTTGGGCTCAATGTTAAAGGACAAGGAGGTAAAAAGAAAAAAAAAGCCTTTTGACAAAGTAATTGATTCTCATCATTATAAATATATAATGTATATATTATATATATAATGAGAGTAGGGAGCAGTATAATTAAACCCTCAGAGATCTCTTTGGGCATTTCTTATTATAGTTTTGTACAATTTTGATAGTAAGTTGACAAGTGTAAAAGTTTAAATCTGATATGCCATGGTAAGTGAGAGTTCAGAACGTTCAAGAATGAACGAAGGTCTAGATCACTCTAGCAAGAAATTTATCTTAACCAGCAGAGGTGACAGCTAAGAGTGGGTGGATCTAGAATGGACATTTTAAAAGGTTTTGTTAAGTATCAGTTCATTCTCAAGACTACTGTAGCAGCAGAACCTACTGTTCAACTCACTACTACCTCTATGTTACCAACATCCCAAAGAAAAGAGGGATCCTGGAATTCTGAAATATCTACTCCTAGTACTTGTAATGAATTCAGTGTATTAGATAAACTCAGTGGGTGAATTATCTTGGATGCTTTACTATCCACATTTCTCTTCAGTCCAGCTGCTGGGAATTTTTCAGTTAAAGTTCTCAGCTATCAGGTCTTTCTAGTAATTCCCCTTGGATGAAAAGGCATCTTGTCTAGGTCACTTTCATTTTGAATGGCACCTTGATTCAAACGACAGTCCAAGAAATGGTATAAAATATCAGGCTCCATAACACCATATTGGTACATGTCTCATGGACCATTCAACTTCAGAGTTCATCATGGTTGGCTGAATCCTTGTTGAGAAGACCGTGTTGCAGCCTAGTTTCTCCCTTGCTCAATTCCTCTTCATTACTTTCCCCCAAAGATGTTGAGCCTGAGAGCACTACCTAAGAAACATCTTTATGCTAATCTCAATTCAGAGTCTGCTTCCAAAAGAATCCATCTTACAACACAAAATTACTTGGCTTCTCTTATCCTCAATTTTTCCTTTTCTAAATGATGAGTAATAGTCTACAAAACTCTGTTGCCAAGGTAATTGAAACAATGTACAACAAAGTGCCCAGCAGATTTCCTGGAGCATCTGGATATTTAATTAACTGCTGGTTTCCTTAGTTCTTTTTTTTTCCCACAGTAGCAAAGTCATTCTTGGTAAAATTGATTATCAATACATATATATTATAAAACTTCTTTTTATTTTTCAACTTCTGTAATTTGAAATACTTTTTCCTGGTGATATCAGGCATCAGACTCATTAAAAAAAATAGACAAGCAAGATTTTTTTAAGTTTTTTATTATTTTATCACATCTTACCAGAATATTGTTTAAAAACAAACTTCAGTGCAGTAATTTCTTTAATCTGTTTAGAAATTCTAAAATATCTTTCAAGACTGAAAAGTTAACATGGATCATCAGAGTATATTTCCAGCAACTGGTGCTAATGGATTGAAATGATAAAATTCGGGATAATGTAATTCAATAAAATTTTTTTATATCTTTTATTTGAAGTTAAGCAATGCAAAACTACCAAGGAAAAGGTATGCATGAAAAGCGGCTCATGGTATTAGTGGGAGTTGATTAAATTGAAAAATGGAAAAGTATTTGAGTAAAAAGAACTAGTTATATAAAAATCTTAGTGTCATAAAAAGCGATGTGTAGATGTATCTTTATGAGCTGAGATATGGTGGGCCAGGATATATAACAAGAAATATGTAATATATTAAAATTAAATTGAATGAAACATCACCACATATATTTACACATATGCATATACATATAGATAGGTAGATATATAAGAATTTGGTTAGTTTCTTAAAAAATATTAGAATTTTAATTGGCATTTACCTCATGTAGATCAACAGTGACACTTATATGCCTGTCAAAAATAAACAAAACCTGTTGTAAAAGTAGACACATAATATTTTCACTTTATTCTCCATAGAGATTGCTCTATTTAGATTGTTATCACAATGAAAAAATGGTCTTTTATAACTACGAAAGAGAAACCAAGATACATAATTATCTGGAAACAACTCTATATAGACAACATGTAGACAGTTTTTGTGGAAAAATCCTTAAAGATAGCAATTCATTTGACAAAAGTACTGAAATTGTATTTTGAGCCATTCGCATTACTTTCTAATCAGATATGTCTCTCTGGTGCTATGTGATTTCACAGCCTGTCTGACATAGTATCTTCTAACTTTGGAACTTTTTAAAGAAAAGTTATGTCAAAACAACCCTCTAAACTACAAGTAACTCTGTGAACCAGATTGGTGTTCCTTCCCTTTAAAAATAATACCTAGAAACATGGGGAACAATCTGTTTGGTTTAACGTGCATTTGCCTAGGTGTCTGTATGTTTATTATCTTCTTAACTGTCCTTTTATCTGACTATTACCATTACATTAGCTTCCATATCTAGTAAATATTTCTGAGTGCTTATAAATATTGGTTTTGAATTTTTAATAATTATCCTTCCTTAAAGTAGGGGCATGCGCACATGTCCAGGAGATATGCATAGGTAGGAATGCTATGGGAATACAGTAAATAGGCAAAGCATATCTTTTGCTTGCAACTAATGTGTATGAATCTTGTGGAAGAGGTATTAATTAGCATCAGTATGCATTCTTCGCTTGCTTTATTTAGGAATGACCCCATCTCATCTCTCTGATGCACAGAGTATTAGCAATAGGTGATTGTATACTCCAGTCTCTCTTTCAATCACATTTGGGCATATGAGCAAAAGTACTGTATGTTTGGATTACATCTTCAAAGAGGAAATGTTTTTCCTCTACTTCTTTTCCTTTTCTAATATCCAGGAAAAATATAAACCCTAAAAGAGAAATTATGTTTTAGGGATGAGAGTTATTCCTAAAACTTCCATCTCGCTTTAGTCACTATTTTTTTTTTTTTTTGAAAACCTATGTGTCATAGAAACTTAATTTAAACCATGCAAAAAATCACATGAAACAATCAGTATATTAAGAGAAAATAACAAGTCCCATGAACAGTGCTGTTTGCTAGAAATACAGAGTAAATAACAATAGATTTCAGGGAGTGCTGTGAAATGCACAGCACATATGGAGGTATAGAGAAAAAGGAAAGTTCTAAGAAAACTGAAAGCTGTGAACAAGGAATAATAGCATTGATATATGCAGAACTGACTCTGTTTAAATACTTCTTCGGCTGTGGTGGCAATTTTATATGAGTTCCCAACTGGAATGAGAGGCCCCTTGACCTAAATATGGGTTTTTACTCTTAGGTTTCCACTTCAGAGTTCGTTATTCTTTTCCTGGTGTTCAATTTTTCGTGGTGTGAGTGACTCATCGGATCCTATTTAAAAGTATGTGTTATAGTCACACTTACTAGAGTCCCTGAATTTTATTTTTTCATTAGTGATTATAATGATACTACAGAGGATAACTGCCACGTTTAAATGAGTAAAGATGTCTAAAGGACTTAGCAAATAGGATGCATGCATTTAAACATGCTGGATTGCTGTTTTGCTGGATTAAGGTATTATTACTTATAATAAGTCATAACTGAGATATGCTTTCTTCAGTGGCCAAAGCCTATCACCTGCATGTGAAGATTCAGTTATTGTTTTATCATAGGGTTATTTTTTTTTTATTATACAATTCTAGCACAGTAAATAATAGAGAAACACACAGCTAGGAACAGAAACAGTGAGAAACTAGCATATACCTTTCATTCTCATAGTAATTACTGACCCCAAACATTTTTAGAATAGAAACTTAAAAGTTGATTCTCTGGAGTCCTTCATCCATGCAGACTGTTTTGTGTTTTCTTATTTTCAAGTCACAATTTAGGTTCTCATGATTAATGATAAATGACAGTGAGAATGACCTCTCCAAGTGGCAATAAATTAATGGGCAAAGACCACAGGTCTGCCTGCATTGCTTACTAAGCTTTGAATGGAGCAAATAGCTTCCTGCATGTATGTTAGATCTATTATAGATAGATTTTCCAGTACAAAAATACCTCAGGTTTTAAGTATGTATAAGAACCATTTTAAGTTTTAGGAACTTTAAATGAGATAGGTAGAGTTCCTGAAGAAGCGATGAATCACTGGAGCTGAACTTTAACATCCTTTCAACAGCTAATTAGTGGAATTAGAGCTACTCTGTAAGAGAGTTAATCAATTCTCTAGCTTCAGCTACTCCCATGCTTTTGAAATTTGCTGATATTATCATTACATTGGAAGGATATGCTACATTTTAATAGGACATTTCTTCTAACAACTTAGTGATACAACAAAAACAAATATTAAAAAGTATTTTTTCTGTCAAATGAAGACCTTACTAGCACAGGATTATGCTGTTACCTGCACAATAAATGTAATAATTTATCAAACACGCAACTTCCTAGAGGGTTGCTTGGAAGATACTGCCCCTTTTTGTAGTATCTGACATAGACTAGATACTGAGTTTACATTACCATTTCCTAACTCAGTTCACGTTCAGGTTAATACGATGATCTACTCTACATGACCAAACACCTCAGTGTTGTCAAGTACATAGAGGCCCTCAGAACCCACGTCTTTTTTCATTAAAATTCTCACATTAACTCATCACTAAAATACTCTGTGACAAAATGGCAATAGATTCAGTTTTTATTGGGGAGGTTGTGTGTGTGTGTGTGTGTGTGTGTGTGTGTGTGTGTGTGTGTGTATTGTTATTCCAGACATGAATGTAAATGTATTAACTCATTTAATCCTTACAGCCCTACCAAGAACTGTTATTATCATCATTCACTAATAGGTAATTTTGAATGTACTTAAAAAATTAGTGAGTTAAACAGTCTAAGAATGTTAGATAGCCCTAGATGTTAAATATTTACTTAAAATGATTACTGATTTGAATTGTACCTAAATATGACTTAGTAGTTTCCAAATACATGTTGTTCACCCCAATTTAACATTGTTGCACTCAGGATAGACTATACTAGGCAGAAAATGCAAAACACTAGATTTAGTGTATTCGAAAAGTAGTGAAAAAAATGCCTTAAGGTAAAATGTGTTTGTATAAATGTCTCCATTTTTACTGACTCTCTAGTTTCCCTTAATCGGTTCATATTCAGTCCCCAGAAGAGCATCATAAAGTGCTGTGAGTGAAACTTGGGTCAGACCATAACTCTTGAAACTCATTGCTAGTACTCCTCCTATTGTGCATTTGAAAAATTTAATACCGTGGTGTATTTGTATGAATTAATATTTCTTCTGTATGCTTTATTGTTGATCATCCCCAAGTGTTATAAATCAGAGTGCTGAAAATGCCTACATGGTCTTTATTGATTTTTAGAATTTCCCACATTATTTTGAGATTATTAAATTTTTCAGATAGGAGATAGGGAAATCAGTTCTCTCAACACATTCTTATAGCACCAATAATTCTTCATATGCCAAGTGGTAGTAAGCTAAGAAACACAGTTGTGAGTGGTATTTATATCTGGTATTTACATCATTGGAAAAGAACTTGAAGCTTAAATATGGAATAAGAATACTTCTTGTCAAATACCATCTCTGCTACCCACTTTGCCCCTGACTGAACTGAAAAATAAACATGATCCTCTTTGAGCAAAGGTGTAGATTTTTTGAGACTCATATTATTATCAATCGTTATTTCTTCTACCCAAAACACTGAATTTCCATTAATATTCTACATTTTACCTGTATCTGGATGTACTTAGTAAATGAAGAGCAAGATGTTGGGAAGAAATGAGGGTGGTGTTTTTTTTTTTTTTTATTATGTATGTTAAAGCAGTAAAGGAAGCAGTGGAGATTGAAAAGTTTTCATAGGCAATGTCTCCTGGATATTGTAGCTCCTAATACCTTTTAATGCTCCCAGCCAAATCTAGCCAAACAGGACAGTCAAAGAAGACAAGCATTGCCTAGGCAGAAGACATTGTGCTGGAAGTAGTTGTAACTACTAGCCCTGCAGGTGTTACTCACATAAAAGAGATCTATAAATCCAAATCATCAGCAAGTCTAAGCTGAGACAAAACTGTACAACCTGAATGAGAAAATGCAGTGTTAAAAATTTGTGGGGCCTTGGGAAAAAGCTACAAGTATTACAGAAATACACTATCATTCTAACAACTAGGTTGAATAGCAGAAAGTGAACATTGCTTATTTCATAAGCAAAAATAAGAAATAGTTTGACATTCTAAATATAATGCTGCAAGACAGTATTTTTATTAAACGGATCAACATAAAAATATGAAAAGGTTATGTGTTAGAAAATGACAGATTGCTGTGATTTCATTTTAATACAGAATCTACATTGGAGATGTAAAAATAATAGAATTAACCATATAGAACATGTATATAGTGTTTTACACAGGAGAAGCTATTGTATAATTAAATATAATGATGAAAATGACTCAACAGATATTAGATGTGAGTAGACATGTATCATTATAATAGCTTATGTTTAGTGAGGGATTATTATCAACCAAAAAATCATCTCTGTATTTGCCATGCATTGTGTTTATAATCGATAGCCTTATTATTTTTAAGCATTCATTTCATAAATGAGGTGATATCAGAAATGAAAGGAGTGTTCAAAAAAGAAAAGAATGGGAACTTGTCAACAGGATCAAGAGTCAACCTGGAAGAGTTAACTCCTTGTGGCCTGCAGTGGACAATTTGAGCAACAAAATATGTTGGACTCTAACCTGCAGTATAAAATGAATATTCATGATTATATGATGTAAATAAATGATACTAGATTAGTTACCATGGAAGAAGAGGTAAATCTTTTAAAGATCACAGTGTGGTCTGAGTAATTTTAACTCTGTAGTGGAGAAACCTTGGCCAGGTGACCAAGGATTTATTAGTGAAATGTCATGTAAATAGCTTTTACCCCATATTATGTGATGAAAGGGACATGGTATAATTCTCAGGAAATCATAACATAAAAGCCCTTTTATTCCTAAGCATATTTAGATTTTCTAAGACTACTTGACCAGTACTCCTGAAAATTATCAAGAGAATGAAAACCAAGGAAACTGTCAAAGGTTGGAAGGAACTAAGGGGACATAATGACTGAACGCAATGTGTGATCCTGGCTTGAACCCTGAGCAGAGAAAATAGGTCAGTTGAACAAGTGAAATATAATAAATTTTGCAATTTAGTTAGTGGTAATGTATGAATGTTGAATTTTTAACTATGGTAAACATCATTTTAGTATAAGTCAACAATAGGGAGAATTTGCTATGTGGGAACTATATATTTTTAAATTTTATTTAAGGAGCATTGTATCATAGCATGTAGGTTTAAGGTGTACATCAGAACTCTATTCTCTTTGCAACTTTTGTGTAAATATAGCATATTCTTTAAAATTTATTTTAAGAACTATTTTACTAAGAGTCTGTTTCTGTTATAACTGGCCCTCACCCAGATATCTAAACTTGCGTAGCATTAATAAAAAGTAAAGACTATTGAAGGCACTAGAGAATGAACAAATTTAAGCACATTTTAGAGGACTGTTGACATTTGGTAAAGGATATGACTCCGAGTATTACCCACGTTACAGTTTTATGACTAAGGATAGACCCCAGACACAATGCAGAGTAGCTTATATTCAAATAGAAAATGCCCTGTTACCCCACCTCCCCCCGCCTTAAAGAGCTAAGGACACGACTTAAAAAACCTGAGCTAGTAGAATGTTATAAGGAGAGGGAGGATCAGAAGGAAAGCCCAAAATTCCGTATGTAAACTCTGCTCAGATCTCTAAATTTCCCTGAACCATACGCACATGGCACACTCCCAAATGCCCAGCTAAGGATAAAATGACTGAACTGAGATTTGAGTTGACCCCAAGAACAGTGTACAGTTTGATTCCGCTAAAGTTGATTGACCGCTAAAATGACAAAGTCTATGGTTTTTAGTTTTTTTGTTTTTCCTTAAGAATAAAAGTGAGCTAGCTTGGATGGTGAAATATCTACATGTATTATGTGTAATTATTGTACAGATTTGTCTCCTCTTTCTCGTTTAATTTTTTTAAATTTATCCATTTATTTATAGACATTCATTATATTTGATCGCAGGTTCAAATAACTCTATATTTTGAGCATAATCTAGTACTATGCTATTCACATTGTGTTCAGATGTTTCCAGCTTTGCCCCCTGGGACCTTCTTCAAGCTGATTCCCGTTGTTTTTGATGCACCTCATCTTTTTGATTCTTGAGCATTTCTTACTTTCTGGCACAAGATTTGCTTTGCCCATCATGTAGTTTCTGTGGTATAATCCCTTCAGCATGGGGTGTCTTCAGAAAGGATCACAACAATGTTTTGCATTCAACTTGACGTTTAATTTAAAAAAAATAAATTGCTAGTGTAGTCAGAAAACTTTTGGATAAATGGTAAGGAGAGTAAATGTGTGGGCTCATTGGAGTGGGGAGACTTATTGTACCCATAACTATATACATTATAAATATGTGGGAAGAAACATTTTATTATTAACATTCATATCCATATATGAACAACTCTACCAAATTAAGGTACTACATAACATCGAAAAACAAAAGAATTTAGTATAAGCATCACATATAGTGTTTGTATACAAATGATGAATTTAGTCAATGAATCATGTGAGGAAAATTGTCTCTCCATTGGAAAATGTCAGATTAACTTCTTGCCTTATAATTTCACAAAATGAATTCTAAACAGAGTAACTTTAAAAGTTAATAATAAAAGCGAAATATTAATATTAAAATGCTAGATAAAATATTTATTTAAAAAAATTCACATGAATATAGGAGAATATGGCCTTTATGGAAGGAAAGAACATTAAAGAAAAATAAGAGCAACATGCATGAAGAAAAATTATAAATAAATTTAATCACTTCAGAATTTAAAATATTTTAATGCTTAATATAAAAGAGGACATAGGTGGTAAAAATACCTGAAACATGTATCAGAGAAGTTATTAGTGTTCAAAATTTTACTAGAGGCGTATCATTTATTTTAAAATGGGCAAAGTATATGAATAAGCAATTCAGATAAGAAAGCAAATGAACAGTGAAACTATAATTGAAACTTTGTAGTAATCCAAATCATGCTAATCATTAGATTACTGAGATAACATTTTCAGTCCACCAGACTAACAAAAGTTTTAGGATCACATACCAGTTTTGTCAGATCTATGGGAACCTCATTTTCTTATTCACATCTTGTGGTGTAGCACATTTGAAGGAAATTTCTAAGACTTTACTAACTTAAAGAAAAATGAAGATAGCCTATGTTCCAGTAAAACTATCTATTACCTTACATTTTAGACACTGTGCGTAGAAAGACATGAACAGAGAAGCACATTTGGGGTATCTTTTACTATAATAAAATATTGTAAGTAGAATAAATAGTGGAATGGCTCAATAAATTGGTGTGATGAATACTTTGCTGCAATTAAAAGGAATAAAGAAGATTTACATGTACCACTAAGGAAAGATTTAAAAAAACATATTTTTGGGAAAAAAGAAAGTTTCAGAGAAAAGATATATAATTATGTAAATTTGAACAATCATGGTGATAAATACATACTCTGTGGTTTTATGTGTAAATATATAAAATGCCCATAGAAAATAATAAGTTAGATTTGATGGAGAAATTTGAGATAGAGTTAGGGCTTGATTTTTATCTGAAATAACTTAGATTTTTATAAGGCAAACATTAACTATTCTAAGATTGCAACTAATTTGAAATGATCACAGAAGAATAAACCCAGGTAAATTCATAAAATTTGTGTATTAAGTGCATAATGTGGTTTAAATGTGTTGGTAGCATTGAGTCTGGTTAGCAGGATTATATGATAATTATACATTATTTATGTGACTATATATAATTTATAGAAATAATACATATCATATCTAATAGTACATAAATAGTAGGCATATGAAATTTGAAAGATATGTTGCAAAGAAATTAATATTTTTTGCCTTTGATTCAGAATAAAAATAAAGTCCTAAGACACATCTAATGATAAAAAAAGTTTTTCTAAAACAAAATTATCATATCATTATAATAATTAGGTCAAAATAAAGATTCCTTAAAATAACTATATTCAAACATCTAACCAATGTTCTTAGAAATAAACCAAAATGTAAATATAAAACATAAGACTTTTCACATAACCACTGGAGAAGGAGTGGTCCATATTTATCTTTATCACTCAGTGTGATTTTTTCTGAATGGAAGAGAATGTGTATAGTTACAGGCATTGCTCTGAAATTGAGTTGACTCCTTACCAATCCCATCCAAATTTCTTATGTATATGAATACCATCCATGGTGACTTCACAGGAATATACAGTTTAAAAGATTAACTACATTTCATAATCTTTGTCACATAGTTGAGTTCTCATTTTCAAAGTTGGCAAATCTCCATTGGAAGGAAATTTCTCTTAAAACATTCACATGTTCTTCATAGAGCCTCTTGTGATTTTATGCATGTACAATGTTCTTTACAAATACATGCTCATTTATAACTTTCTTTGAGGTGGGTTGAAGTAGCAGATACTTTAGAAAATTGAATGCAAATATGTTATTAAGATGGAAGACACTGTTTTCTAAACATTTTTAAATTGGCAATATAACAAATTATTGTTAACAGTGCGTTATTTTTCTGTTTTTCATTTAATAAAACCCTTACATAGGTCTGTGTTTTTTCCCACTTAGAAAATTCACCAGTAGTTCATGGAAGGAAAGTCATCTGACACTGAGTTTTTAACCAGGCACTAATAATTAATCTCCCTGTTCTTTCTCCTCATTCTGCCCTTCCTCCCTTTTTCGTCTCTGTAGAGTCAGTGACCCTGATCAATCTTGTTCCCTTTATGTTACCCTGGAATCCCAGGCTACTTGTTTCAGATTCTTGTCCATGCTCAGATCTGAGTTTATGGCAAATACATTCTTTCCATGGTTCTACACCAATTTTTCTAATCCTGCACTATGTCCTGAATTGAATTAATCCTACCATACTGTTTGTGAAAGAGAAACACAAATTCCATTAATTATCACCTATACATGTTTCATTTGGAATGTGAAATTTAAAAATTATGGAATTGAGTTATTACAAAGTTAATCTTTTTTTAATCCTCAAAACAGATAAATAAGACAAAAACATGGTTACATGGAACTATTTTGGCCCTAGAATTTTTAAAATTTGTTCTGTAGTGTGTTGATGGCTATGAGAAAAATATCAACTGGAAAACTGATGGTTTGATGCCATATATAGATTGAGCATAAGATACTGAGTTAAATGGATTCAGACTGAAAAGAATTCCTAGCGCATTACCTTATTTTTCTCTTTATATTTTAAATTTAGCAGGATGAAATAAACCTTTAATCTTTTAACATAAGGATATTTGTATGGTGTATTGGAAATGGCAAGGAGTTTTGACTTCAAGAGAACAAAATTAAATCTGTAGTCACTTACCAGTTAAGTTCCCTTAGTTGTATCATTCGTTTCTCTGAGTTTCAGGGCATAATGGTCACATAATAATTAAAAGACCCTAATATCATTTAAGTTTCTCCAGTTTATATAAGAGAAAGGATAGAGATGAATACCAATCTTATCATTTACCTCTACTATTCTACCCCAATATATACAGGTGAAAAACAGGAAACATAGAGACAATATATTTAAAGTACAAGTAAAAATGTTGCACTTTCTTCAGAATATAGTCTAAAACCAGTATCTTAGGAATGGGTAGGCATTTTGAGTAAACTAAAAAATGTATTAAGTAGACACTAAGGATTCCCACTGTTTCTACTCCTACTTACCATTGATTAAAAGATTTTAGTTAATTAAATTAGATGTCAATGAAAGACATAAAATGTCTTCGTAGATCATATAGCACTAATACCTGGAAAATGCCATAGGAATAACCATAAAATGAATTTAAACAATAAAATACTTCAGTGGAAGTGACAGGAATTATAATTAATGTAAGAAAGTCTATACCTTTATATAACCAAATAAAAAACAATTAGAAGACATAGTTACATAAACATCTATAATAGCAACAAAATATATAAATGTTAAGCGATAAGTTCTGGGTTTTTTCATAGCTTGATTAAGATATTAGAAACAAACTTTAAAATAAAAATGCAAAACCACTATGTGGAAAATTTTAAGACACTCCTGAAAGGAATGGAATTAGACTTCAATATAGATGAACTGCTATTTATTTCATGAGCAATAAATGAAATG
This sequence comes from Solenodon paradoxus, assembly GCA_004363575.1. Classification (NCBI taxonomy): domain Eukaryota; kingdom Metazoa; phylum Chordata; class Mammalia; order Eulipotyphla; family Solenodontidae; genus Solenodon; species Solenodon paradoxus. Next base: position 620,241 of record RJWH01000353.1, on the reverse strand, counting down.
AAATAGGCCTCTCAAATCATAGATGTAGGGATTGATATGTAAATTATCAGAAGTCTATATGAATAGTATATAGGTTTAGTCACCTGATTCTCAACTGATCCTCCCTCCCTGTGTTGTTTTATTCTTTCATTTAAAAAAATATATGATCAATTATCTTTGGAATTTAAAGAGTTAATAGGAAGAATTAGCACCCCAATTGCATGAAGAAATTCTCTATTTCTCTTTTTCGTTTTTTCATCAACTCAGATGTTTGCCTCATGGCTCCCCAGTGTTAGGACCTGATAGTCATACTGCATCTAGATATTTTTTATGTATTCTGTCCTCCAATCCATCCTAGTACCGTTACGTACTAGGCTCTCATGGGCGGGGATTGAGGGGAATTGGATTTGCTTAATTAAGTATTTTGTGTATTTTTTTTCTGAGCACAGTGCAGAGTCAAAAGTTCACAGGATACTGTCCATAAGATGACCATCTGTGCTTGCTGATTTATGAACTAGCTAAGGAAAGGGTACAACTACATTTCAGTTAAAGTTAACGTTGAAGTTAGTAATATAGCTCTTCAGAAATCTCTATGGTTTCAATTTCTTAGTAAATTATTGTAAAATCTTTATTAACAGAAACGCAGAAGACTACCATGTGTTCTTAGACTAAATGATATTATGTGTGCATACATACATACGTACATACATACATGCATACAAAACACACTTGCATACATGCAGGATTTGAAATTAAAAAAAAGGAAAAAGCTTTAAATTACTCATAATTACTTACAGAACCTAGAAGTCTAATATCTGATGTCTTAAATTTGTCCATAGCTGTTCTATTAATGCTGAAGTGAACAATATACTAGAAAATTTTCCTGTGCCTTTTGGAAAAAACACAATAGCAATAAAGAAAAGGAAAATCAATTATTAAGAAACTTTGTACATTTGTTCTTTAGAATCTGAAGCTTACATTTAAAAAATTTATTTTCCTTGCCAAGGATTATACTCTGTACCAAGAAAAGACTGACTCTGAAAGTTAAGTGACTTGTATTTTCTAATGCTCCCTTGTGATTTTACTCAGCTGTTAAAAAATGAGAAGTTAAAGCCAGAATAATTGGCTTAATAAAACAATATTATCTATGTTTTAAAAATTGAAACATTAGAATTCTATGGCCTGTTACCATTTAGGGTGCAATATTGCTATCTGCAAATAACTGACCTTTTGCTTTTCTTTCTGAAAGTCCTCTTCCTTAGAAGTATGTGGTAGTCTATATTCATTTTAGTTAGGATGCAGACAAAAGCAGTTTCCAGGCAAAATTCCCTCTAGAAATATTAGCTGTTGTCGAAGCACTTTTATTTGTCTGTGTTGGCAATGCTTTAGGATTGTTGGCAAGGAGAATGCTATCCACTAGAAAAGAGAATTGATTCAACTCTGAGAGGAATATTTTTTTTAAAGTAATTCCTAATTTATTGTGTTTGAAATTGAGAATTCTTCCACTGGCAATGCCATCAAATTAAATACAAAACAAAATGAGATAAATGGAATTTTGTTGTGTCATGATTATTTTGATGTCTTAGAAGTACATCGATCTGAATAAAAAAATAAAAGCACAAGTGCTCAACTAATTTTTTTGCTACTTTTTTCTGTTTTCCTCACCCCACCCAACCCGTGATATGTACTTGAAGTTAGACTTTAATCTAACTTGACAACTTACAAAGCATTCATGAAAAGGGAAAAATCTTACCATTTGTGACACAAGTGTCTTCATTATTCCCACCAAGTGGTGATTCGTTTCCTCATCATTCTGCTTCTTAAGAGATTTAGCTGTAACTCAATGACTTTACTTGTACTAATTCATGTAACTCACAAGTCTATTCATAACTCACAAGTCTATTAAGTATTTCTCCCTTAATTATATTGTATGTGAAGGTTGGAGGGTGGGCGGTCACAAGGTAGGAATGCTTTGAGAAATGACTGCATGTATTTCAAGTTTTCCTGTCAAATGCAATAAGAAACCTGGGAAATGAATGATCTCTTGAATGGTGTGTCTTTTCAAATAGAGAGTGGAGAGGAAAAGGAATTGGCTATTGTATTTGAGAACTTACATTAAGAACAAAATTCACAAGACTGGTATTTAGACTCTTCTTCCCAGTTAAGTTCTCCCCTAGACAGCATTTTTGCACTTAAATAACTCTTTTTCTTAACTGAAGCACCTGTAGCAAGTCTCTGAGCCTGGGATAAGGGCAGAATGAAAAAGGCAGTTCTTTTTTCTATTTTCATAGACATCTGTACCGTAGGACAGAGACGGAAATAAGCACACCTATGTCATGTGACTAAAATATACAGAAAAGTACTGAAGTGTCATAGTCTAGAGTAAGGATGGAATAAAATTAAAATCCCCCAGCATATGTGAGCAATTCTAGTAGCTGCCATTAGTTACAGAGTGAAACAGAGGAAGGGCACAGGAAAAAATGGTAAATTTTAACTTATGACTAAATAATGGAAACAGCTGTTCAGTGACACAATCCTACCTCACTGAGTGTTTAATAAATGAAAATCATATTACTGGAGTTAAAACTTTTCTATTGATCAATCTATATACATATATGGATTATTCAATTATATAATATATATGTGTTATATAGGATTATATAAGTATATATATATATATATATATATGGATTGCATGATACATATATATATACACACATATATAACGCCTATGCTAATGACATCAAAATAAAGTTAATTTGTTTTAAAACCTGAAGAATGATTTAAGAATGTCATTTGTGAAGGATAAAAATCTACCACTTGCCTGACTTTATGTTTAATCTTAATTGTTTCAAGTATTTATAAAAACTCTTTATTAGCTATTTTTTGGGGTTCTTGACAGCCTGAAAGAATTTCAAAATTCTTAATGTGTTCATTTTATATTTTTAGTCAAGCCTTATAAATTCTAAATTAGGAATCAGTTATTCTTTTTTATATTTGTTTTGTTGAAGGAACACTGCCTTGTCACATTGTATAGGTTTGAGATATGCATCGATGTACATCAACCTCTGTAGGTAACACTAATGCATTTGGTCTGTCACCACCAGTCCAATTCTTCTTTTACCCACTTTGACCTCCCCACTCCTGCTTCCCTTCTTGTAACCCTTAATTTGAGGTTATAGACTAAAAGTCTATTTTTGTTAGATTTAGTTCATTGATTTTCTTGATTTCTCTATGTATCTACCATGGATGAGTGATGTCAGAATCATATCATTTCCTGTCATTCTCCTTCTCACTTATCCCACTAAGCTTAATTCCCTCTAGATTCGTACATTTTATGCAGATGATAGGATTTCAAGTTTCTTTTTCACAGCTGAGTAGTACCTGTTGTGTGTGTATACAGTCTCTTCGTTGTCCACTCACCTGTCGGGGGGGCACTTAGGTGGTTTTCAGCTCTTGGTTATTGTAGATGACACTGCAGTGAACATGGTGGTTCATACATCTCTTAGAATTAATATTTCTGTGTTTTTAGGCTAAATACCCGGAAGTGGGACAACTGGATCATATGGAATACCCATTCACAATATTTTGAGGAACTCTATACTTCTTTCCATTATGATTGCACCAATTTACACTCCCAACAAAGGTGTATAAGAGTTCCTTTTTCTCTGTATCCTAGCAAATGCTTGCTGTTTTTAATCATAATAAACATTCTCACGTTGTTGTGAGGGGCATCTCATTGTGTTTTGATTTGCATTTCCCTGATTACAAAAGAAGTAGAATGTCTTTTCATATACTTAATGTCTCTTCTTTATAGAAGTGTCTATTATGATCTTCTGCCTGTTATATAATTGGATTATTGGTTTGATCTTGTATTTTTTTTCTGAGCTTATGAGTATCTATCTATTTATCTGGATATTAACCCCTTGTTGGATATATTATGTACAAATATTTTCTCCTATTCTGTGCATGTCTTACTGTTTTGATGTTACTTTCTTTCACTGTGCAAAAACCTTTTTAGCTTTATGTAGCCCTATTTGTTTACTGGATTTTGTTTCCCTTCTCACTGGAGTCAAATTATCAAAGACATCTCTTAGGCCAAAGAAAAGAAATGTTTTGTCTATGTTTTCTTTTATGTATTTTAATATTTCCAATCTTATATCAGAGTCTTTAATCCAATTGAACTAATTTTTGTGTATAGAGTTAGGTGGTGATCTACTTTCAACCTTTTGCATGTGGTTACCCAATTTTGCCAGTGCAGTGTATTGAGGAGGTTGTCATTGTCCTATAGTATGCACTCTTGATTCCTTTGTTGTAAATTAATTGTCCATATATGTGTGGACTTATTTTGGACACTTAATTATGTTTGATTGATTTGAATGTCTGTTTCTATACCAGTACTATCTGATATTATTACTATTACTTTGTAGTAGACAGTTTGAATTCATAGAGCGTGGCATGTCCATCTTTTTTCTCAGGATTGTTTTTATTCAGGGTCGTTTGTAGTTTCAAACAAATTGCATGATTTTTTGTTCTATTTCTGTGAAAAATATATTTGCTGTTTTTTATGGGCACTGACTCACATTTGTATATTGATATATTTAATATGGACATTTTAAAATGTTAATTCTTCCAATCCATGAGTGTGGTGTATTTTTCTATTTCTTTATATCTAATTCTATATCTTTTAACAATGCCTTATGATCTGTAGAATATGAGTCTTTCACTTCTTTGGTTAAATTTGCTCCAAAGTATTTTACTCTTTTTTTGATGTAATTATAAATGGCATTATTATTTTCCTGAGTTCTCTTTCTGCTGTTTTGTTTTTTGCATTTTATAAAGCAGTAGATTTTATATGTTAGTTTTAGTCTTTCACTTTACTGTATTTACATTTCTAGCAGTTTCTTTTACTGAAGTCTTTGAGGTTCTCAATATATATTATCATTTGCAGTGGTGAAAATAGTGATATTTTCACTTTTTCCTTTCCAATTTGGATAATTTTATGTACTTTTTTTGTCTAATTGCACTGATCATGATGTTCGACACTATTACTAGTGGAGAGATTGAACATCCTTGCTTTATTTCTGATCTTACAGGAAAAGTTTTCATGTTTTTTTCTCTCTCTCTTTTTCTTTCTTTCTTTTTCTTTCCTTTTTTCTTTCTTTTCCCCTCCCTTATTCCCTCCCTTTCTCCTACTCTTCCTTCCTTCTTTACTTACCTATAAATTTCGAGTGAAACTGAACAAAATAAATCAGGTCATCAATTTTATGTTTTTAGTGAACATGAAACTCACATTTTATGACTGAATAATGAAAACATTTGAATCATACTCTAGGCAATGAGCACAAAACTGATAAATACTTCTACTCAAAATGCTTGCATTTCACTTAAGGGTCCAGATAATGAACCATTTCCTACAAAACCATTTCCAGTAGTTCTGAGTGCTAGAGAGAACAATAAACAAATAGGGTACAATATTGTGTACTGGGTATTTGAGGTGGATGTGTGTTAGTTAAGTTGGGCAGCAAAATGTTTCTGATAGGTGGTATTTGAACTGAAAGATGAATCATGATGAAGAGTCATTAAACAATGTAGAGTTTTGCAGGGAGAAAAAGTGCAATAAGATGAAGAGACTGTACTAATAATCAAATTAAAAACAAAAACAAAAACGGAAGAAAGGCAGGTACATGTGGCTGGTAAAGTACAAGGAAGAAGACAGTAAGCATGGGATAAAATTGAAGTGTTGACTTTCTGTTTAACCTAAATCATGTGAAAAATAAACAATCTAAGTATTTAGGAATGTTTTTCTAACATTTTTAAAAAATTTTAAATAGAACTGGAAGTCAGCAAAAATGACTTTTAAAGGGAAGTCACACAAACTATGCTGACAAAGTTCTTACTTAGTGGGGGAATATATGTTATGTAGAAAAAATGAAATCAGAGGCTGGTTATGGACAACTACAACAATCCAAGGGAGAGATAGCTGTGGTTGGACTAGGACACCAGTTATAGAGAAAGTGAATGACTGTTTAGACTATCAATTAAAGGAGATTATATAGTATAGTGCTACAATCATGAACTGTAGGCTCAAACTGGTTGGCTTTAAATCCTGCCTTTAAATTCAACTTAATTTTCACCCTGTGAAAAATTACTATTTTTTCCACCCTATAAAGAGTATAATAATATTCCCTTATTGTTATTATGAACATCAGTGAAATATTCCATATCAGGCACTTGAAACAGTGTGAAACATAGCAATCAGTCCATATATTAGCTACTAAATCCAATATTTGAGAATTGATAAAATGATTGCATGTGGGGGAAGAAGTAAATAAATAACTTTGGGTTAAATAGTGAATGAATACTCAATATATGTATAATTTTATAGTATGAGGAAACAGTATTGATATGCTTATGAAGGGCAAAGGGAAATCAGGTGTTATTTCTTGGAAGTATTTCATTTGATATATCCAAGTTAGCGATCATGACTAATTTATTTAATATCCAAGTATAGTTATCACAAAGTAAGTTTTACATGTAAGTATAAAATTATTTATAGAGACTTTAGATACAAATATGATATGGGAGTCATCTGAAAATAAATAATATTAAAGGACTAAATCAAAAGCTTGATTTGAGAAAATATTAGGGTACTGATAGAAACAAAGACAGAGACCTGTAATTTTGAGTTCAAGATAGAAAAATAATTATTTTCTATTTCCTACAATAAAAGTCAATGATGAACTTTTCTACATGCTTGGTGTCACAAGTTCATCTAAATCACAAGATGAAAAATTTTATCAAATAAAGAAATGAGAAAGCACTGCATTTTCTTGAATGTGGTTTCCCCTCTATTTCTTCTTCCATTTTACTATTAACTTCTTCTAGAGATTTCTTTTTCAAAAAGCTTTTTTTAGGCTTTTATTGCATTAACTTTATTTTACAAATTAAAATAAATTCATATGTGTAGTTTCCCTTTATGCACAGTTTCCCCATTCCTCTGATATATGTTAGCACACCCTGTCCTGCACCAAATTACCAAATGTTCTTCACCATTTTCCAGTCGGCCCCACTACCAGTTGATCCCTACTCCTGTCACATTTTCTTTTGGTGACCTCAGTTTTATTGCAGGTGTCCAAGGGTTGCTTTTGTTTAGTTTGTTCCTTTGCTTTGTCTATTCACATTCTACCTATGACAGAACATCTAGTTTCTATCTTTCTTCTTTTGACTTATTTCACTCAGCATAATCCCCTCTAACTCCATCCATGTTGATTCAAATGACAGGATTTCATCTCTTCTAAGGATGTGTAATATTCCATTGTATATATGTACCACATCTTCTTTATTCATCTGACATTGGGCATTTAGGTAAATTCCAGTTCTTAGTTACTGTGAATAGGGCTGCAGTAAACATGGATGCATACATTTCCATGAATTAGTGCTTCATTTTGTTTTTTATCTTTTAGGTAAGTTCCCAGAAGTGGGATTTCCATATTCAACATTTTGAGGAATCGCCATACAGTTTTCCATAAGAGTTCCACAAATTTGCACTCCCACCCACAGTGTAAAAGTGTTCCCTTTTCTCCACATCTCTGCCAATATATAGTTTTTCCAAACTTTTGAATAATAGTCGACCTCTCAAGTATAAAGTTATATCTCATTGTTGTTTTAATTTTCATTTCCTTGATAGCCAGCAAGTAGAAACATCTTTTCACATGCTTTTGGCCATCTGTATAGTCTCCTTGGAAAAATGTCTTTCCAGTTCCTCTTTCCATTTTTTTTTAATTGTATTGCCTGTTTTCTGTTATTGAATAGTTGTATGAGTTCTTTGTATATTTTTGATAATAAACCCTTGTCAGAAGTATGGAATGCAAATATCTTCTCTCAGATAGTAGGTTGTATTTTTGTTTTAGTGATTTTTCTTTTGGTGTGAAGAAACTTTTTAGTTTGATAGAGTCCCAGTTATTTATTTTTTGTTTGTTTCCCTTCATGATGGGGTTGAGTCCCCAAAGGGATTGCCAAAACAAACGTCATGGAATGTCTTTCCTATGTTGTCATCCAGGAATTCTATGGTTTCTGCCTTATGTTCACATTTCCAGTTCATCTTGAATTAATTTTGTGAATCGTGTTAAAGAGTGATCTAGCCTCACTCTTTCACATACAGCAGGCCAGATATTCCAGCATCATTTATTGAAGAAACAGCCCAATCTCTATCATATGCTTTTGAATCCTTTGTTGTAGATTAACTGACCGTGAGTGAGCCTACCTCTGGTAATTCAGTTCTATTCCATTTATCTCTACTTCTTTTATTACTTCAGTACCATACCATTTTGATCATTATCTCTTTGTAGCTCAATGTCTGGGAGTCTAATCCCTCCGGATTCATTCTTATTTCTAATAATTTCTTTTGAAAATTTGAGATCTTTGTTATTCCATATAAATTGTAAGACTTTTTGTTCTATTTCTTAAAATATGCCTGTAGGATTTTTATGGGGATTACATTAATCCTGAATATTGCTTTAGGTAAGATGACCATTTTAACAATGCTGATTTTCCCAGCCATAAGAAAGGGATATCTTTCCATCTCCTTGTATCTTCCTCAGTTTATTACAAGAAGGATGTATAGTTTTCGTTGTATAGGTCTTTCACCACCTTGTTAAGTATATTTCAAGATATTTGATACTTTTACTTCTATTTTTAAATTGTGTGGTTTTCTTCATTTTCTTTTCTTCTAGCATGTTATTTGTGTATAAAATTGCTGTGTAATTTTGTGTAATGATTTTGGAGCCTGCCATTTACTGTATTCATTCACTAGTTCTAGTAGATTTTTGACAGTTATTAGGTTATTCTATATATAATGATGCTGTATGTAAATAATGATAGTTTTACTTCTTCTTTTCCAATTTGGATTCCTATTTTTTCTTGACTAATTGCTCTGACTAGGACCTCCAGTATGATGTTAAATAGTAGTGGTGAAAGTAGACAGTCTTGCATAGTTCGTGAACTTAGATGAGATGATTTAAATTTTTTACCATTGACTATAATGTTGACTGTGGATTTGTTGTATATGGCCTTTATTATGTTGAGGAATGTTCCCATTTCATGCAGGTTTTTTAACATAAGTGGGTTTTGGATCTTGTCAGAAGCTTTGTTTCTGTCTCTTGATGTGATAATGTGTTTTTTCTCCTTGCTCTTATAAATAGTGCATTGCATCAATAGATTTCCATATGTTGAACCATCCTTGCATCCCTGGGATAAATCCCACATGGAGATTTTTCCTTGGGGATAAATCTTAGGGATGGATGATCCTTTTAATGCATTGTTGAATTCAGTTTGCTAATATGTGTTCAGAATCTTTGTACATGTTTTCATTAGAGATATTGGTCTGTAATTTTCCTTCATGGTGTAATTTTCCTTCAGTTTTGATGTCAGTGTGATGTTAGCCTTATAGAAAGCTTTCGTAAATGTTCCCTGTTTTTCAATATTTTGGAAGAGTTTGAGAAGAATAGGTATTAATTAATCTCTGAAGTTTTGGTAAAACTCCTAAGAAAAGATATCTGGTCCTGGACTTCTATTTTTAGGGAAATTTTTGATTACCTTTTCAATTTCCTTGCTTGTCAAATTTTGTTGAGATTTTTTTAGTTCTTCCAGGTTCCATCTTGGTAGATTGTATTTTTCTATGTATCTGTCCATGACCTCTATGTTGTTGACTTTATTGGCATAGGGCAGATCATAGTAGTCCCTAATAATTTTTTTATTTCTGTGGTATCTGTTGTGATTTCATACATTTAATTTCTGATTCTAGTTAAGAGAATTTTCTGTGTTTTCTTTGTGAGTCTAGTCAATGGATTGTCAATTTTGTTTTCGAATTTTTCAAGGAACCAACTTTTGACTTCTTTTATCTTCTGAATTTCCTTTTAGTTTCCTATTTTATTTCTGCTTGAATTTTTAATATTTCCTTCTTTAGTGTTTTGGTTTTAATTGTTCTTCTTTTTATTACTTACTTTAAATGTAGTGTTAGATTTTTTATTTGAGATTTTTCTTGTGTCTTTGATAGGCCTGGATTGCAGTGAATTTCCCTCTTAGTACTGCTTTTATTTCATCACATAGATTCTGGTAGCTTGTATCTTCATTTTAATTTAATTTGTCTCTAAGTGTTTTTAAAGTACTTTTCTGATTTCTTCCTTTACTCAACAGTCATTCAGAAGCATATTACTTAGTATCCAATTAATTTGGAGTCTTCCAGTTTTCTTTTTGTGGTTGATTTCTAATTTTCAGTCATTGTGTTCAGAGAAGATGGTTGCCATGATTTCAATATCTATCAGTTGTTGAGACATGTTTTGTGTTCCAACATAAAATCTGTCCTTGAGAATGTTCCATGTACACTTGAGAAGAAAGTGAAATCTATAGTTATTTGATGAAGTGTTTGGTACCCGTCTATTAGACCTAACTTTTCCAAGTGATCGTTTAAAGCTGCTCTTTCCCAGTTAATTTTCTGCCTGGTTGAACTGTCTGTTGTAGTGTAGTGTTTAAGTCTCCTAGTTCTTATTGTTGATGTCAATGTCTCTTGTCAGTTATAAAAAAATTGCTTAGTATACTTTGATGCTCTGTCATTTGGTACATGTATGTTGATAAGCATTATATCTTCTTGCTGGATTGATCCTTACATCATTATATAATGCTTACTCCTGTCTTTTGCAGGCCCTTAGTTGGAAGTCTTTTTTATCCCAAAGAAGTATGATTGTTCCTACTTTTTTGTGGTCGCTATTTGTAGGATTGTCTCCCAATCATTGACTTTCAGACATTTTTTATCTTTTGAGAGATAAAAGGTTAAAAATTGAGGCAAGTTTCCTGAATTCAGCAGAAGATTGGCTTATGGTTTTTAATTCATTCAGCCATTGTGTGTCAATTTTTGGTGAGTTCAGTCCATTGGCATTTAGGGTGATTATTGATATATAATGGTCTATTGATATTATATGATTTGTCTTCTAGATATTGCTACAGACAGTATTCTTTCTATTTTTAGTGGGTTTGCTGTGTTTTTTTTTATTGGTTTCCCTTTTGTTTTCTTCTTTGTTTTTTCCCTGGAGATGTATTTTGAGTTTATTCCAAGGTTGGCATTAAGAATTCTATGTTTATTTCCTATTTTTATTTTAAAGGAGATTAATCTTGCACTCATTCTAACCATCATACTTTTAATCTGCTTTCCTCTTCCCCACTTTTTATATTTTTCTATCTTACTATTTTTAACTGGGGTTTATTTTTACTTTATAGAACTTCCTTCAGTATATTCTGTAGTACTGGTTTTGTGGTTTAACTTACCTGAAATGTTTTTTACCACTCCTTCAGTTTCAAAATGATGATCTCATAGGTTATATAGTATTGTAGGTTGATAATTCTTTTCTTTGAGCACTTTGAATTTATCATGCCATTCCCTTCTGGTTTCTAGAATTTCAGTTGAGAAATCTACTCACAGTCTTTTGGGAATTCTTTTGTATGTCACTCTGGCTGCTTTTAAGATTCTTTATCTTGTATTTTTTACATTTGATGACTGTGTCTTTGTGTAGGTATGTTTGGGTTTCTTTTGTTTGGAACTTTTTGAGCTTCCTGGATCTGGATGCTTGCTTCATTCCCCAGACTAGGGAATTTCTCAGCTATTATTTCTTTAAGTACAATTTCTACCCCCTTTTCTCTCTCATCTCCTTCTTGGACACCTATGATGCAAATTTAATGACTTTTGATGTTAACTCATACGTCTCAAATGTTTTCTTCATTTTTTTCATTCTTTTTTTCTCTGCTGATTTGCTTGAGTTGTCATCCATCCTACTCTTGGGTCCATCAGCTGAGTTTACTAGTTCAGCTATTGTGTTCTTTATTTATTTAACATCTTGCTTCGTTTCTTCTGTCTTTTTTGTTCTCTTTTTCTTTCTCTAATGTTTTCTTTATTTCCATGAGTATGTTTATCACTGTTGCTCTAAATTCATCCTCAGGTAATTTGCATGTGTCTGTTGTATTGAGATTTCCCCTAGGGTTTCCATTAGACCCAGTGCAGAAGGAGGACCAGCTACCTAAGTCTTGTTGACTTCTTAAATATTCCAGTTTTCATAACTTCAAGGGAACTCATGATTATTTGTGCATGATTTAGTGCTCAAATATTAATCTCATAAAAATACTGAAAAAGTAAGATATTTGAACATTAAATGAATGATTATCTTCTAAACATTGAAATGTTTTTGGTATGTAATAAATCAAGACTTAAATGTAAGAACTTACATTTTCCAAAATTTTTAATAAAATTTGCCATTTTATTTCATTTCTCCTGAAGTCAAAACTGAACTTATAGGTCTAATACATCTTATAAGTCCAAATACTTCAAATGTATTAAAGTACATCAAAACACGTGTGCTTTTATGATTACAAACCATATTGCTGTATTCTTATTTAAAGCTATAATAATGGTAAGAGTAACTTTGATTTCAAATAGACTACCTTTTATCATCATCATCAAATTATCCTCATCATGTTTTTAATTATTTTTTGTTAATTTTTTTATGTCTCCTTGAATATTGGTAGGCTTTTGAGACTACAAGAATAAAAAATCAAATATTTGAAATTATTTCTTTCCCCACTGAAATGTAGGTTTGACATTTATTCCTAAGGAAAATATTCAGGCTGATACTAATAGAATGATTTCTTCTTCTCACCTCAGGATAAAGTATTAGTAATATAATGAACTAACTGACTGGATTGTCCCTCTGATATCAATTAAAATCTAGGATGCAGGCTTTAAAAAAATTATTTCAATGTGTTAATGAGCTAGCAATTCTCAGATAAAAATTTAAGTGAAGGTGGGATCCCATCAAGATAAGCAGAATCTTAGATCAGGTGTGTTACCCTAAATACATGTGCTAAACAATATAATCTTAAGTTTTGATTTGTATAGTCTCAGAATACATAGGAAACAAGAGAGACCCCCTTCTCCCAAGTTGGATAATGTGTAGTGAGTGACTGGATCCATGAAACTAGAAGAAAAATGAACTCTATAAAATTAGTATAAGAGGGGAAATGGAAATAAACCTATTTCATCACAAATGGAAAAATAGGTTCAATCTATTATTTAAAACACAGATGTTTAGAAGAGCCCTGAGAAGTTAGGACAATAATACGTTGTTTAATGACAGTTGAATTAGTCAGAGTTATGGGCCAAATATTTATCATATGATTATATGAAAACACTCAGGGAAGAAATTATTTTAAATGATTCAGTACTGTTGTCCTCTGCCTCTTAGAGGAGGCAATTCAAATCTCTGGAGGAAACCAAACTTTGTCCCATAACTCAAAGGTTTTCAGTTAATACAATTTTATGGGAAATGAGTAGTTAATAGTGAAAAGGCAAGCAAATTGGGAAAGGGAAACCTGTTAGAGAACCACATTCTGTTCTTCTCTTTGTTTTGATACTGTCGATGTTTTCCCCACCTTCCTCAGTAAGGAGGTTAATATAGGCCATAACCTCAGATTGAAATAATTGCAGACTTTTCCCACACTTTTTATGAGTGTATAGGAAGAAATTTCAGCAGAAGTCATTTCAAATGAATCTCTGCTTTCAAGTAGTGGCTAATACTCAATTAGCTTCTGTGCATGGGTTTCTCTACTCTAGAGATCAGATTACAGGACCCTTTACACAATTCTTGCCTAGAGTTCAGCAAGGTCATACTTTAGTCATCTTTCTGATGGGCATTACTTATCATGTATAGCATTGATTAATTTGTTCATCTTTTACCCCTTTATTTTATATATTTTTGTAAGCTGTGTTACCTCAACGTTTAATATGTTGAAGCCCTAATATCCAATGCATTGGCATTTAGAGATGAGGCCTTTGAGAAGTAATTAGGATTAGAAGAGGTTATGAGTTTGGGTCTTCACACTGGGAACACTGGTCTTACATGAAGCAGAAAAGAGAGTTCTTTCTCCCTGTACACATGCAAACAGAGAAGAAAGAACTTAGCAAAAACATAGTGAGAAGGCAATTATCTACATGCCAGGAAGAGTCCTTAAAATGGATTAAATCAACTGGCAACTTCATCTTGGACTTCCATCATTCAAACTGTGTGAAATAAATTTCTGTTGTTTAAGTCATCCAGACTATGGTATTTTTTTTTTATGGAAGTCCAAGATAACTAAGACATGTATAATCTACATTTTATGAGTGTTTATAGACAGAATGGGTCTTCATAATCTGTGACCTTAGTGAATAATTTTTTATGGTCAATATAGTGGTAAGTGAGCAAAAATGAGGACAATAACATTAGTTCTTCACCAAAGTGGAGAGAGGTCTAGAGTACTCTCAAGAGGGAATTTAATTTAATATTTCTTCTGTGAAAATCATATTGGCAGTGTATTTCAAAACAAATTTTGCTTGATAATTCTATCTCTTAGAATATATCCTAAAGCAAGAATTAGAGATATGAAAGATTCACTTACTGCTCATGGTCCAGACAGATTTCTGCGTTATATTTTGTTAAAACAAACTCTTGGCCAGCTTCTGAAAACATAAAACCAGCAGCAGCAGTTTGGCACATAGTTATGTTATTATTTACTTTTCAACATTGGATAAGTTACTACAGAATTAATTTATCTCCATATGGATTTTCATTCACAGATTCAATAAACGTATTTGAAATTTGACTATGTGCCATATTTTTCTCTCCAATCCAGACTATTTCACTCAAACACAGGTTTATTTGATTTCTTTAAATTGGACCTTTCTATGTGAAAGTCTAATAAACATCCCAATTTAATATGCTGTGAACTATTCCCTTCTATTTCCACAACTTCCCATTGCTCAGGCTAAAAGTTTGGATTATCCTCGATTCCTATCATTCTCTCACAATCTGCATTCTATACATTGGGAAATTCAATTCCATCCATATTTTTTAACCATCTCCACTGCTACTGGACTTTTAGAAGCTACAAAAATATAATACCTGGATTTATGCAAAGCCTAGCTGGATTCTCTCATCCATTCTTAGTCCCTATAGCTCACTTATTTTAAATCACAGTATGCAGAGAAAGAAACTTTTCTTTTAAATCTTTGTCACAGAAAAATACTGCATAACATTGATTATGTAGGTTTAATGTCTACATTATTATTATCACTATCTATGTATAATACATTATGTTTACAACCACCAATCCAGTTCTTCCTTCACCACGTAATTTATCACTTTTACCCACTTTGGACACTTGGTTCCCTCTTCTTGTGAACCACAAATTTTATTATATAGACTGAAAGTTTAATTTTATTTCATTTAGTTCACTTGTTTGCTTGATTTTTCTGTACACCATACAATGTCTGTTTGGAGCAGACAATCTTGTATCAAAACCTTTTCCATCCACTTTAGCATAAAAGTCTCTGTGATTTAAGTGGCCTCTAAGAACTGCATGATCTGGGTCACCACCACTTCTGGCTTCATCTGCCACAATACTTCCCTATGCTTAACACATTTAAGGCTAACCTTGCTTCCTTATTATTCCTTGACTATACTAAGCACAGATGTGCCTTAGGATCCTATTATTCTTACATTCCCTCAAGTCAGGATCCTCTCTCCTTGACAGCTAAAAAGCTTATGCCTTCATATCTTCAACATATACTCAAGTAATTTTTCTGTGAGACCTTCCTTTCTCATCCGATATATGTGCCCACACTCCCAGCTCTTCTTATTTTTCTTTATATACTTTTGTAATTTATGTACATTCATTTTGTCTGTATATTTACTCGTACAATTGTTTATTAACTAGATATTTTCTGCTCTGCTGACCAGTGAATCCATTTGTGAAGGGTTTTTAAAAAATTTTTTCTTTTGCCTGTGATAAAACAGGAATGTGTTGATTATTTTCCGGTGAATACATATGCTATGCATCAAGTAAAATACTATTTTTATAGCATATACTTTTTATAGTATAGATCATAATATTCTACAAAAAAACTATCACCTCAAGAGTAAAATGTACTTATGTTTTAAAGAAATATTTTCAGAATTCTTTTTTTCAGTGTAGGTTTCCTTATATTTATAGCAACCTCCTACTTCAAAAGAATGATATAGACTTTGGCAAATAAAAACATTACCTGGAGGTTTCCTTGTCCATTTGTTTTAAAATCTGAGACCATTGTTTATTTTTGCTTGACCAAGGGGTGGTAACAGAGGAAATCCTGATAGTGACAGATTCACTTTTACCTATTTATTTTGACAGATTTTAGAAGAACACTGGGACATATTTGTACCCTGTTTTTTCAGATATTTATATTGCTTGTTATATTATTACATATTTATATGATCCAAATTAAGAATTGTATTAAGCATAAGAATCATATATCTAGAAGTTTGAATTTCTTGAATTTCTAGGCCTCTAAAAGAGCTGTTATCATTCTGGAAGTGTCTACTCTCAGTCATTATACATAGCTCTACTCTCTTAAAAGGCTCTCTTGATTATATACACACACACACGCATACACACACACATATATATTTATAATCACTAATGACCTCCTAAATGTAACCAACTTTCCATATAAATTTAGAAGAGGAAGAATGCTCTATTTAATTGTGTGTATGTAAATTTGAGCAATCTTTTAGATAAAGGATTTAGATGTTTAAAATAAAAGTACTATATTTGCCTTAAAAAATAACCTAATGGGAAATCTTCATATCACCAATATTTTTTTTTTTTGTAATTAACTCTTTTAATAAAAGAGACCCTTTCTGTAATCTATTCATAGAAGAGCAATAACTTATTTTGGTAAACTGGGAAGCAGTTTGGGTTGCTGATTAGATGCCTCCAAGAAACTGAATTCCTGGGGTCCTTATATTCATTGCTGAAAACATTGCTTTGGTTTCTTTGTTGTCTTTCTGATCATCATTTTCATTTATAGATTAACCTCCAAAATGTACTGGAAGTATTGACTTTTGGGATCTGTGACACTGTTATCTTTAAGCTCTAGTATTCTTATTTCTTCTGACATATATGTGTTTTCCAGTAAATCTGTGAAATTCAGATTCTCACAGAAAATATCCATATGCAAATTACAATGTTTTCCTTTTCTTCTTAGCTTTAAGTAATCTATTTGCAAAGGATTTTTTAATGAGTATTCAGTATATGGTTGTTAAATCTTACATTGTGGTTATATTCTACTGGCTATGTTACACATAGCGTCAATGAGGAGAGTAGAGGAGGGATTTCAGGGAAATGAATGTCTTGCCTGCCAATCTTGAAACTCCAAAGAAGATCAGTTCATTACAATGAAGTCTTGTTAACAAGCAATTTTGCAGAACTGGGGCTGATTTTTTTTATTTAGCATAAACCAAAACCCTAACTTAACAAGCTATATCCTCTTGTTTTGTTACTTGTAGGCAATACTTGAAGTACTTCCCATAAAAATATGTACCAGACATTGGATGTCTTCTAATGTAATATATGAGAAATGAGTGTCCATATTTCTGTAAGGCAACATTTGAAACAAACCAAAAAGCAGGTATATCCTTTAAAGGAGGCAAAAAAGTCTCCACTTCATCAAGTTTAAAAAAGAGATAAATTAAATCATGGACATTACATATCTGAATCTTGAGTTTTCAGCCTAAAGTTTTGAAATCTACAATACAAGATAAAGCTGTAATTTGACACAGTCATTTTTAAATAATTATGTGAATAGAATAATTTGGGAAAGTTTTATTGAACATCTATAATAAAATAATAAAATAGACTAGAACAAAATGCCTCAGTTGTCTAGAAGGTATATTTCTTGAAAATCCTAGAAAGTAGCAGAAGCAAGATTTGGAATATCACACAGATTTATATATTGATCTAGCAGAAACCAGTTTTCTTAAGAGATACAGATCATTGAATTCTAGCAGTCATAAAGAACTGAAAATTCCTTTACAGCTACTTTTATGGTAGCCTAAATTGATTTAATGGAACACTGTCAAATCAATTCATTCTCTTAACTCTTAGACTGCATTATCTTAATTTGAATTGTTGGAGAACCAGGCCATCTAACAATTAAAGGGCTGCATAGTGTTTTATTTATTATCCATAAGGTCAGCCACCTGAAGAATGAAAGCAGAGATATAAAGAAATTTTGAACTGAGTTCTTCATAAATTGAAAACTTCTGAATGATCATTCTTTACTTGCAGGCATATTAAATGCATATCGTTATTCCATGGAAAGAAGTATCACACTCATTTATTTGCATAAAATATTGGAAATGTAAGAATTATAGCTTTTACAGCAGTAGCTAAATTGACTATACTGCTTAAGCCATAAGTTAGTTTTTATGAAACAATCTTTAGCATTATGATTACATTTTTTATTCTCTTCAAGTTGAAATATCTTTTGGGAGTAAATATGTGCAATTGGAAAGGCTGTGTGTTTATAAGAAAAATATTATTGATGATTAAGCACAGTAGTTACATAAGCTATGGGTTCTTTATGTCTTAGGTGACTAAGAACTTTACATGTATTACTGTTTTCAGTCATGTAAAAGCAATAGGATTTGTAAAAGTTAGATATGTTTTAATAATAATGAGCAGTACAATAAACTAAGTCAAGTGAATGGGAGAACTCAAATAAAATTCTAGTGGTATAATTATGAATAAAAGGAGTAAAATAAGGATGTATGTGAGGAAAACAATGTATGAGTATTAACATAACTCTGAAAAGGAGTCAGCTTGCAAACAGGATTATAAATGATCGGATGATGGACACATTTTCAACAAATACACAGATCTATCAAAGAATATAAATTAGTCTAAAGAAATGACAAAATGGACCTTGTGAAAAATTTTGTATTCAGAATTTTAAATTTATATGCAAAGTAAAAAGAAAGCAGGAAGTTTCATTATCTTGAGGGGATGTCATAAGTCTTCATGAATATCAAAGAAAAAAAATTTACCAACTTGTATTTGGCTTCCAAGTTCTCCAAGTAGAATGATCTTTATATTTATAAAGACAAAGAATACTTCCAAGGGGTAATTGCAGAGTGCTACTGTTAAGATAGTGGAATGAGAGTGTTTTATTGTCTCTCCTTCGAAGAACATCTATTTGACAGTCATCCATGACAAGAGGGATTCTGTAGAAATCAAGGAGGTCTAGCAGAAAAGTTCCAGCACACCATTAAAATAAAATGGTCCAAAATTGCATGCACTGAATAGGAATGCAGAGGTATACTGTGAGACTTGGAGATAGAAAGTGCCTGGGCGAAACAGCCAGAGCTCTGTGTGGCATCCAAGAGATGTGAATCCCACTAACCACATCAGTCTATTAGGAAGTCCACCTAGGAGCTGCCATGGAAGTCTGACCCGAAGATCCCCACACTGGTCCCACAAGAAAGAAACCCAGTCACTCTGTGGAACTCACCTCCACTCTTACTCTGTTATCCCATAGGCAGCCCTCTGTGTGCTTTGTCAATGGAACTGTGAGTAAGTCTTTGCAGGCAGTGAGTGATCATGTGCAGAAAGCTGACCTGACAGTTAAGGATTTGGAAAAAACATACGAACCTTAGTATCTAGCAACACTCTAAAGGAAGCAAAAGGAAAGTTCTTATTAGGATACAGAAAAATATACACTTTTAAGAATTCCCCTTAACAGGGAACATGGAGTATGTCGTAGAGGTATCCCAGAGAAGGTCTTAGAAAACCTCAGAATTACTAATTATACTTACAGAAGATATTTCTTTTCTGAAACCGGTCAGTAATATTTCTTCAAAAGTGAAGTGACATGGACATCAAAGACCATGAAAATTCAAGAAAATGTGACACCACCAAAAGAACACAATAATATTCCAGTTATGATTGCAATGAAATTTATGATTTGCCCAAAGGTGAATTCAAAATAGTTTTTTAATAAAGCTCAGTAAGCTACAAGAATGTAAAGAAAGACAATTCAGCTAATTAGAAATAAAGTGCACACAAAATGGCTAGTTTAAGAGATATAGAAGCCATAAAACAACAAATAAGCCATAATATCTAGAATGTGAATTCAGTGAATGAAATGGAAAAAAAAGCAACAGAAAAAATGCATCAATATAAGAGTAAATAAACCATAAGAATGAAAATTAGAGGTAAAAGGCAAGTCATTTGTCATTAATAATCAGAATAATTAATAAAAACAAAATGTGACTAAAGTCTCTGGGAACTATGGGATACCATTAAAGACAGTGTGTGTGTTTTTATTTGAGTCACATAAAACATAGAAAAAAGGTACAAAAT
>RJWH01000352.1:830857-890247 GCA_004363575.1 Solenodon paradoxus | reverse complement strand
AGAGAGAGAGAGAGAGAGAGAGAGAGAGAGAGAGAGAGAGAGAGAGAGAGAGAATATATTGGAAAAGGTGAATATGAGTCACCAACCCTTGCTTGTTAACTTTATTTCTGAGATTTTTATGCTTTGTCTTGAGAATAAGTTTCTGGAAAGAGAACAAGAAAGTCATACTTATAACTTGTAAATATGTGTTTGGGATTCTAAAGAATACAGTTTATTAAAAAAAAGAAAGCAAACCCTGGTGGAGCAGTGGTTCGGGCAATCTCCTCCAAAGGAGCAAGCCACATACCTCTGGGTTCCAGTCCCAGCCCAAGGAAGGAACAGGGAGGGCTGGCCAACCAGTGTGAACAATGAAAATAAAATAAAATAAAGATGCTTCTTCCTCCTCTCTCTTCCTGTTTGTCTGCCTACTTGCTTTCATTTCTGCCTGCACCTTCCTTTAAAACCAAAAAAAAAAAAAAGAATCAAAGAAACTCCTGGTTTTGTTTATTGCAGCTTTAGGCTAAAGTATTATATAACAAAATTCCTAAAAGGATCTAGTCTCCGATGATATTCGATGATTATTTTCTCAGGTCCAAGTTCTTCTTTTTCATTTTCTATCATTTTCTCTTCCATTTGTCCCTCTTTTCCTTTGACACTTATTTCCAGCTTTCTATCATTCAACATAATTTAGGTTTTGTTGATCATGGGTAATCATTATATAAAAATGATCTGTACAAAGAGAAGCATTTTTAGAGCAGTCTAACCAGGACCTCCTTGTGGCTCTCACGGCATAAAATCTGTGCTTCATTTTGTTGTTCACAAGGATACTCCCTTGATTCCTCACAAAAAGAAAAATGGAGCCCGTTTCCCTGTATTTTTCAGAACTAAGTCTCAACTCTCAGCGGGCACAACTGTCCTTCCCTGTTTGGCCCCTGTTGTCTCTCTCTTTATTCTCTCTCTCTCTCTTTAGTTACAGCTCTGCTCTAAGTCTTAAGTTCCCAACAAAGATTTGATCCTATGATCTTTGCATAAGCCATTATCTCCAACAAGAAAGCTTTTCCTCAGTCAGTTGTTATTACATAACTTCTAATTGTCCCAAACTCAAATTACCTGTCATCTATTCCAAGAAGCATCACCTAAAGCTTGCAATTGATTTAGATATTCCTCTTCCATGCTCTATATTATACCTTGCAAAGTCTACCAGAGCATAATGGTTAGGATTGGGAATAAGGTTATTGTGCTCCCCATCCAAAATACATTCCTCGTGCATCTGCATTTTTTTTTTAGGGAAGGTACAGGCAGGAATAAAGACAAGTAGCAAGTAGGCAGAAGAGAGGAGGAAGAAGCACTCTATTTCATTTTTTTCACTTGTTCATCTTGGTTAACACACACACACACACACACACACACACACCCCACCCCCACTCCGGTCTTTGGGATGTGTGTGCACTGCTCGGTCAGAGGTGGCTACTCCATCAATGCGCACCTCATTCACCTTTTTCTCATCGCTAATGTTCCCTTCTTAACCCAGGTCACCATTCAACTCCTTCCTGGATAAATCATGGTCTCCTAATAGGTTTCATACTTGTATTTCTGTCTTTTTACAGTATATCATTTACGCTACAGCCAAGTGATCTTTATAAGAAATATTAAATATAATGTATAAAATTGAGTATAACAAATAGAATTAACACCATATACCCACCCACCAGTTTAAGATAGAAAATATTGCTGATACATTTGCAGCTGTCATTTTCCAAAATGGAAATAGAGGGTATCTTGAATTTGATGTTTAATATTCCCTTGTCTTTAATTTTTTTTTTTTATCATTTACGGATGTATATCTAAACAAAACACTAGAGAATTTTGCTTCTTTTGAGCTTTAAAAAATAACCGCATGTTTTTTGCCTTGCAATTTGCTTTTTGCACTCACATTATTTCTGAAATTCATCCATGTTGATTTTCATTTCTGTGCAGTATTCCATTCCAAATGTCACAATTCATGCAAATTCCTGTTGATAATGGATTTTTTTCTAGGTTGTACGTAAATACAAACAATACTAAAATAAACAGTATTGACCTTGAGTCCTAGCTACTTATATATAAGAATTTCCTCTAGGGCATGGCTGTCCTATACAACTTAGTGCAATGAAAACTATTCTCTATCGACTGTGTCCAATGTGGTAGCTGCAGGTGGTTACTGAGTACTTGAAATGTGACTACTACAGTTGAGAAAGTAATTTTTAGTTGTATTTAATTTTAATTCATTTAAATTTAAGCAGCCATGGTGTCCCCTTGTGGCTTAGCAGGTAAGTCTGCTGGGCACAGTCGACAGGATCCCTGCTTGTGACCTGGCTTGGGCGAACAAACAAGATGAACAACTAAACAAAAATAAAGCATTACTTCATTCGTTTGCTTGGTTTCTCTAAAGAGTAATAATATTAATTTATACTCCTGCAAGTAGGATGTAAAAATTGTCAGCAATATTTTTTAATGTCAGTCTTTAAAGTTTTTTCTTAGCTATAGAAAGTGGTCTCTTATTACAACTTTATTTTGCATTTCTATTATTACTGTTTTTGGCCATTCATTTTTTTCTGTTTTGTGAAATGTTTAGGTTTTTTTTTCATTTTTAAAAAACTGATATTTAGTGTTGTATATATTTTTAATTGTTTTCTAATTAGTTGGAAATATCTTCAATACAGCCTTAACAATTTAATTTAGATTATCTCCCTTCAATCTTTAAATCTCCACAATGACTCTTTCACTACACTTAGAATAAAATATAAACTCTGGTATCTTGGTGACACAGGCATTAAACTTTCATTCCTGTATGTACATTTCCTTGAAAAACAAAAAAAGGCATGTCCTGGTGGAGCAGCAGTTAGGTCAATTGCCTCTGAAGGAGCAAGCCACATACCCCTGGGTTTGAGTGCAGGCCTGTGGGGGAGGCAACCAGTGTAAAAGACTAAAATACAAGTAAAATAAAAAAGTTTCTTCCTCCTTTCTCTTTCTGCCTCCCTGCCTACTCACCTTCATTCCTGCCTGCACCTTTAAAAAATAACAGATAAAAAATATAAAAATGTAAATAGCCACAGATGGCTAGTGACTATTATACATAAACTTTGTGTATCTATACATTTCTTTACTATGGTATAATGGCCATTATGGCTGACTCTCAACATGCCACTTGGGGAACCAACTACTACACTAAGGATAGTCTTAAATGATATAAAAATAATCTCATTGTCTCCAAAGTTTGCTTCAGGGAAAGGTGTATGACCTTATTCAAGAAGAAGTTTGCTGAAAGCTTCTGGGAAAGTTGGTCTTCATTTTCAGGAGAGAGTAAGAAAAAGTCAGACTTTTTTTCCATTGCACTTAAAGGAGAAAGCATGAGGGGAAAAAGCCTAAAAGATGGTGCTAACACTCCAGGTGGTAGATCACAGTACTGGCAAGAGGCTGAATTTATTACGACTACTTTGTTCCTATCCTCAGACCCTTGCACTTACTTGTCCAGCATCTTGCAACATTCTCCTACAGATCCTCACATGGCTGAATTTTTTTTGCCATTTGTTCTCAGCACAAATGGGCATCTCCTCAGAGGAGCTTTTTATGCCACCACTATCCCTAGTCAGTTACTGTCCCATCATGCTATTTTATTTATCCCAATATTGAAGTTATTCTGCATCTATTTGTTTTAATTTATCTTCACCACTAGAAAATGTAAGTACCAGGAGGACAGGAAACTTACCTGCCTGGCTTTCCTGTGTATTTCTATATCTAGTAAGTACTCAATGGACATTTTTCCCATTAGTCAAAAAATAGGCTGGTGAGAATAAAATTCCACCCTCATTGTGGAAAACAGCATGGAGATGCCTCAAAATATTAAAAATACTACCATATAATCCAGCAATTCCACCTCTGGGTATTTATCCAAAGAAAATGAAAACACGAACTGGAAAATATATATGCACCCCCATGTTCATTGTAGCATTATTTACAACAGCCATAATATGGAAACAACCTAAGTACACACACACCACACACATACACACACACATGCACACACAGAGGAATACTATTTAGCCACAAAAAAGAAATGTTACCCTTCAAGACAGCATGGATCAAGCTTGCAAGCTTCATGCTAAGTGAAATAAATCAAAGACAGAAAAACAGTGTGCTATTTCATATATGGAATTTTAAATAAGTGAGTAGTACATAAACAAATAAATAAAGCTCATAGATACTGACAACAGACTGATGGTGGCCAGAGGCAGAAGGTGGGGAGTGGGTGAAGGGGGACAAAATACACAAATTCCTAGTTATAAAATAAATTAGTTCTGGGGATGTAACATACAGCATGGTGACTATAATTAATAATACTGTATGTTGTATTAAAAGATGTTGAAAGAGTAGATCTTAAAAGTAATCACAAGAAAAATATTGTGTAACTAGATATGGTGACAAATGTTAACTGGCTTGTGATCATTTCACAATCCACATAAAATACTGAATCATGTTGTACCTGAGACTAACATAATGCTATATGTCATTTATACCTCAATTTAAAAAAGTTGAAAAATAATTAATTTTGTTTTTCTATTTTCTCCATTAGATTGAAACTCCTTGATGTCAGGGATCCATTATTCATTTTGTATTTCAAGTGCCTAAAATAGCTGTTGTCAAACAGTAGGTACTAAATAAGCTGCCAAATAAATGAGCGGAGGGGTGGGGGAAGAGTGAACTCTAGAGTTATTTATGTGGGAGAGAAATATAGTGCCAAACTATTTTGCCTTTATGAGCAATATCATTTGAAGGCAATTCTCCCATCCTTGTCATTGCCTATGGGAGATTTTATATCGTGATAGTCCTATTAACAAAGGACGTGCACTTCACAATCTGACTGTAACAATCTTTTCAATCTAATTTCTCACCTTTATGTCTTATTTTTTCCTTAACATTTACTCTACACTCTTGTCACACTAAATTCTAGTGCAGGTGAATTTTTTGCAAATGATGCACTCCCAAAACCTTCACATGAAACTTAACACATCCATAATTCAAGACTATTTAGCGATAAATGTATTGAAAAAAAGATACTATTTTATCAACTAATATGGCTCCACCAAGTGGCAACAGCAGTTTCTAGTTCACTTAGTCACCACCAGTGTCAAAGTATGCAATTCCTGAAATGTTAAACATTGTTAACAGTTGTGAGGGCTTCACATTGCTTCAAATTTGTGCATATAATATTATGAATAATTTAAAATGAAATATTTCAAATCTGCATAATTCCAATACAAAACTCAACCAAACTTTCTCATTGTTCCTGGATTATGCCTGCTTGTTTCTGTACATGCTGTTTACTCTGCTTGGAATGATTTGTGAATTACTAGCACTTAGAACAGTGAATTGCAGAAATGTCATATTCACGGGTAGGAATAATACTGCTGGTATTATGTCATTCCAGAACACTGGAAATGTTTTTACAAATCAATAAATCCAGACCTAATTTGCAACAAAAGTGGAAAATGTTGAAAAAATTAAATTCTGAAGTTCTCTGAGCAGAAGGAAGGAAAAACAGGATTGGGTTAAGCCCACATGGAGTATAGGTATGGCCAAGTAGGAAACCTGAAGTTATAGTTATCTGTACCCAGATGGGTATATGCCACATTCTGGAGGAAAATTTTAGTGAAGAGGTTCAGGTTCTTTGGGACTTCCAAAGTCCCAGGATCCAGTATATGAAAGTCTGAGTAAGGTCACCTTCTGCAGATTTTGCTCATGTCAGGGAGGCAGGAATGAAGTGGGTAAGGGTGTAGAAGAGTTGGTATTCCCAAACTCCACCAAGGTCACCTTAAATCAGGGATGAATAAAAAAGTATCCACAGACAATAAATGTAAGTGAGTGAAGCAAGCTAGCAGTTGAATTTGGCCCAGTGGGACACAAACGAGTGAACGCTGAAGTTTATTATCTGGTCTAGTGAAACATCAGGAGACTTTCTGACCAAAGCAAATTTCAGAGTTAAATGGAACAACACTTAAATGTGCACAAGGTTTATAGAATCACAGAATATTTGTGTTAGATTCTAGCAGACTTTCATCCAACATAAAAATATGGTCTTTCCAATAAAAGTAGAAGCCATTGACCAACACATGTCAAAGACAGTGGCCAGCAAAGGTTTCCAGGAGTGGGGGTGGGGGGTGGTGTGTGGCACAGGATGGAGAACTTGCCTTGAGACTGATTGGTCTGTTTGCTTTAACTTCCCATGGAAGCAGTAGGGAGAAGGCATATCTACAATGGTTGGTGGTGCCATCTCATAGAATTTTTCTTACATTACGTATTTTATACCAGCATTCTGTTTCTGTTTTGTTTCATGAGGTGTCACTGGCCCCAACAACATCTTTTCTGGATGGAGTTAGAATCCTCAGTCCTAACAATTCTATTCTAGGAAATATCTTCTTGGGTGGGTCATTTTGGGGTAGACCCAATAAATGGTAAACTACTTTTCTTTTGTACCTCTTCTCTGCCCACACAGGGGCTGTGTATGGGTGTGAGTTGCTGGGTGGAAAACTGGCAATGAGGGTGCCACCCTGACAATGAGGGCAGAGCAAAAGACCTGGCAGTGTATGATGACAGAAATATTTGGGCATGGGGTGGAGAAATATAATCATTGGCATGAGAAGGGTGGCAGTAGCTGTAAAACTGGTCCCCTCCCCTTTCCCTGTGATTCCATCTCTACTCTTTTTCCCTGGACTCTTTTTCTAGCAGTACCTTCTCTGACATTTATTTAATCTCTCATCTGTACTAGTTCCTAACTTAAACCCTCCAGGCAGACAAGTGTTTTCCTTTTCTTTCCAAAAAGCTTCCCTGATAATTCTTCCCCTTCCAACATACTACAGTATGGTTTCCGCCCACCCCATTCTTCCACCAAAGCTGCCTCTCTGACCTAGCTGCCAAACTCAATCTTGTCTTTTCTGGAGCTGAAAGCTCCCTTCACTTGTCTTCTTCAAATTCCAATACATATATCTCCAGGTCTTCTCCTCTCTCTCTGACTGCTCTTTCTGCCAGTTCTTGTCTTTACACTCTTTAAATGTTACTGTTTCCAGAGGTAATGTTTAATCCCATATGGTATCCCTGTTAGAAATAGTAAAAGGGGCACCATATTCTAACTGGTCTTGGGTCAGGATGCATGGCGCGGCCATCAGGGCTTGGCCTGGACTTCAGGCCTCATTGAACCCACTTGGTCTGGTACCTTCATGCTGTGAACACCCTGTATAACTACTGCTGCAACCCACGTTATTATTCTAAATTCTCATCCCTCATTTGCCCTACCCACTCTCCCTCTAAAAACTTTGACTTTCATGGTTCCAAGTTATGAAGATGTCATCTTGACAATGAGGGCACCTCTGTGTTTTCCCTGATTTCTAGAAATCTTTTCATCTGCCTCCTGGAGTTTTCTTCCTAGGTGTCCTGTGGGTACTCCAAAATTCCCAAGATCCAAAATGAATTATCTTTTCACTCGAATATTATCAAACATGTCTATTTTTCTGTATTCTTTCTCATGGTGAATGACAGCACCATCCACTCTCTCATTCAACGGAAAATTTCCAGATTATCTGTGCTTGTTCCATTTGTCATCTCCCAAGCTTACTATCAAAAGTCTTCTAACTAGTTTCCTTATGTCCTGCATCTATTCCCTCCTAATCATTCTACCCCACTGATGTCAGATTTCTTCCTTCACACTGATCTGAGCATATTGCTCCTTACTTTACAAACTATTCTGACTTCTGATCAAGCATAGGATATGACCCAGATATTCAGGCATGGCATAAAAAGCCCTTCATATGCTGGTCTAAACTTACCTTTCCAGTCCTATACCTTGTCCCTGATCTCAACCCCTTTCTTGATCTTAACCACATCAGACTATGAGGCAGAGTTTCTTTGCCATGTGCTTTAATTCCTCTGTGCCTTTGTTGGTGACTTGTTTGCCCTTCTTTTTTTTTTTTTTGTCTTGTAAAATCCCACCCATTCTTTAAGATTATGCTCAGCTGTCAACTCTTATTTTCAGACATCTCTGCCCTAATTACCAGCTATCTCTTCACTGCTTCCATAGGCACTACTGGTATGTTAGAATGATTGTCTAAAAGTTCTTTGGCATCTCTTTCTCACTACATTGGGAGTTTATTAAGAGCAAAGATTAAGCTTTGGTCATTCGATATATCAAAAACAGTTTACCTACTGCTTGGTACGTGGTAGAGATGAATAAAATTTTGAGTTGAATTGAATGATTGAACAGCATTTTATGAAAGTCTAATTATTTCTCTCAACATCATTTTCAGCCTGTTTCTTTTCTTCAGTCATCAGAAGAATCTTGGAATAGAACAGTTGTTGGACCCTGTTGGAGAGTTATTATGTCATATTCCAAAACTTTAGCTATATCTCTCATGGGACATGGATACTACTCTTTCGCAAACGACCGACAGGTGTTTGAGCACGGATTTTCCCAAAGATTACTATTACTTAGAACCGTGATGCTTTTCATTTTCGATCTAGATACTAGGTTCCACAGAAGACTCGCACCATTCTAAGTGGCAGAGTCAGAATTCTTGGTGATAAACAGATATTTCATTTGTTTTATCATCGGTGGGTCTCATCCCAACAACTCACTAAGGGTTGAGGTTTCAGGGCACGAAAAACATGCAGAAGGGCTTCACAATGTCAAAACCTTGGAAAGCCTCCGAGTTACCTTGAAAGGGTCTGGCAAAATAGTACTGGTGTACAGCACTGACCTCCCTGAATCCCCTTAGTTCTTTATCCCCACAGTACAAGCTTGGCTAGTAGGAGACACTCACCAACTCCATGGGGCCCAGAAACGGTAGCTTTCTTGAAATGAACACGTCTATTTGCAGAATCGTGGCATGACTCCTGAGAGGATGCCAAAGAGTTTGGTTCCAATGTGCCCTCAAACACAAGAAACTGGTTCTGACTAGAATCCCAGCAACAAGTTGCCACTGAAAAGGCAGTGACTGCTCAGTAAAGGACGCCCCTGGAAAAACCTTCATGAACTTTCGCTGTGGGAAGATGAACCATTCTAAGTCCGGTGCTTATTTTTTATCCCCTTTTGGCTTCTGAAAAGGCTTAATGGGGTCAATGCCCCCCATGCTAAAAATACTCGTACTCTGGGCCCAGCACGGAAGCCCGTCAGGCTCCCCATTCGGAGGTGGCCAAGACTGGGGAAGCGCCGGGGTCACCGAGGTGCGTGGGCGCCCGCCGGGCTGATGGAGGGCGGCGACGCCCGGGTTGCGGCCGTGGCGGCCTCGGGACTGGCCTGCGGCGGGAGCGGTGCGGGTCAGAACGCGTCAGCCAGCCGGCCTGGGTCGGCCCTCCCCCGGGCGGGGCCAGCCCCTCGGCGCTGACTCAGCAACGCGAGGGGGGAGTTTTGTCCCTCCGCGGACCCCGTTTCTCTTGGCCTCAGCCCTCTGCCACCTCCGAATCGGTTTCCTTTTTCCGGCGCCCCGGGTGTGAGAGGCAAGTCCAGCCGCCTGGGCAGCGAGCCGCCGCGTAACCCCGGCGCTCGCCTGAGGACCCCGAAAACTACCGTTCTCTCCGACCCCGGGCGACGTAGGCGCCATGAACAACGCAGGTGAGGGCCGCTCTTCCCCGCCGAGGCCCCGCCCGGGTTCTCCCTGGGGGATCAGCTGGGCCCCGGAGGCCCGGCGACCGGGGAGAAACGAGGCCCGGGGCGGTGGCGGGGATGCAGCTTTCTGGGCGATCTGGAGCGGTACAGCATCTTGGGGGAGGACGCCGGTAACGACGTTCTCCTCCCAGTGGTCACCGCAGGTGCTCTTAGGAAGTTAGCTGTGCTGGTCCGGTGTCATCTCTGATCAGCCCCTTTGTGCTGTTATAACCCACTTTGGTCTCGCAACAGGGCTGAATTCGGAGAAGGTAACTGCTCTGATTCAGAAACTGAATTCCGACCCTCAGTTCGTGCTCGCCCAGAATGTCGGGACCACCCACGACGTCCTGGACATCTGTCTGAAGAGGGCCACGGTGCAGGGCGCGCAGCATGTGTTCCAGCACGCTGTGCCTCTGGAAGGCAAGCCGGTCACCAACCAGAAGAGCTCGGGTGAGGTCTAATAACTTCTCCCATAGTTTACTTGACTTTCTTGACAGCGTCCCAGCTTGGGGTCTTAAAAATGGTCTTAGGGGAGCAGTTTTGTATTGAAAGAACTTGGAGTAAATTCTTAGAGAAGAGGCACAAGTAAAGACCAGGCTAAAAGCAACACTGTCAGTTGTTCTATGCCCCGTGATTTGTTAGCATATTTGGACACTAATGTGACAAGTCCATAGTCATCTGTTTGAATGTAATTCACTATATTCTGTCCTAAAGTTATGATCGCAGCCCCATCAGTGTCTTGAAGATACATGCTTTTGATACAAAACCAGTCAATCAATCTGTTCAAGCCCTAGAGGACTCCCCCAGATTGCCCTGAAGGCTATACATACCAGTGTATGAAATGGAAAAGACAGCCAGTGATGTCATCAAATGTAATTAAAAAATATCCATTTTTAGTTGCAACTTTAGCAAATGTGCTGATGGGCTCAGTTCCCAGCAACAGACCGCTTTGTAATACAGTGGTGGGAGGCGGACAGTTCAGTTCTCAGATCTTCCTGGTGAAGAGCTCTTGTTTTGCTTTCTGCTGTCTAGCACTACTATCAGAAAAATAGCTACAGTGAAAGATTCCTTATCCAGAGACCTAAATTAGGAGGACATTCTCACAACATAATTGTGCTGAAAAGAACTTTTTAAAGTCTGTCCATTTAAAAATTACTCCAGTCTATGTATTTTGACTGAACGCAGATCAGTTCTTGCTTAGAATCAGAACTCAGAGTACACATTTAGCATGGATATATTTTATTGTAGATAAATTATAACTCAGTAAAGTTAATTTCAAATTTTAAGGAAATCTAGTGACTTTTAATATTTAATGTTTTGCCATAGTAGAAAGTGCTGGGGGGTGGTATGGACTGTCAGACTACAAATGATTTGGCCTAAATGAGTGGTCCTACAGTTTAGATTGCAGTGATTTCTCAGTAGTGTCACTTTACAGAAGATACAAATAGTGCATGATTTTTCCATGGTTTTCACAGTAGTTTTCCAGATTCCCTCTGCTAGAAATACATAATGTATATGACAGAAGTGGCATACAGAAAAGCCCAAGGTAAAGATCTATCGTTAGTCATTAGTGATTTTAGAAAAATACTGTAGTTATTTTTAATTGATGTTTCTAGTTATAAAATATTGTTCAGTGTAGAATATTTTTAAAATACCAGTGAATAAATAAATACTTTTTGTCAGCTCTTTATTCTCTATGCATGTGTTTAATATGGGTAGATGGTTTTTATAGGTAACCTACCTACTTTTTTCATTTACTAATATTGTGAACATATTTTCATGTTGGTAAAAGAGTTAGGCCCAAATTAAAGTCAAAGTTTTTGCTTCTGAATTTTCCGTCAGAAAAGAGGTTTTTACCCTACATTTGAGGTTTTGCAGATTCATAATGAGCATTCTCAGTTAATCTGTTTTGAAGCAAATTAGAGTTTGTCAAAGATATTACTCTAAAATGATCTTAGTCTGTGCTAGTTTGAGATAATTTGAACTTCTTTTTTAAGGCAAAAAATTTGAGTATAATGCATTCTGGGGATGTGAGGTCACATGGAAATGTTGAATATCATTGTAAATAGGCCTTCTAAAGATCACTTAAGTAAGTACAGGAAATGGTAACACTGTAGAGTTTGTGATTATTCACTTACAGGGAAAATGAAGAATATGATTGGATAGATGAGGTATAGCATAAAATTTTCAGGGACAAAATCATGCATGGGTTCAAAATATTACTGTGAGTCAAACATACTGTATGGAAGAAAATGATGTGTTCTGATTGAAAAGTAGATCTAATGACAAAGGCACTGATAGCAAGATAGGTGTGAAGAGTATGAATCAGTGGGAAAATGTAATGTGATTGTGGAAAATAATCAATGCTTTTACATCACTTTTTTATATTAACATTTTAAGTATTTGTGTATATTTTAATTATCAAATTTAATTACTATTTAAGTTAGATATGCATATTATACTGTTATATGAAACATACTAGGTAGACTGTTACTATTTCATCTTTATCTGTAAATGTCTTATAAAATCCAGTTAGCTAAAAGTTTTTGCTTTTTTTAAATTCTTATTGGGAGAAATGGGGAGTTGACTCACATTTGAGTCATCTTATATTGCAACATATACCATATACTCCAGATTAAAAGGTAGGGACTTTTTAAAGCTTTTGCTGTATATTGCCATATTGCCCTCAGATATTTTGTATGTGTTTAGAGCTCTATTCAGAGTATGTAATAATTTTTAATTGATACTGCCTAATATGGCAATGTAGCAATTAAAAAATGTTTCCCCCTTTAACAGTATGTGTTTGTTTATTTTTTAATATAATTTTTTTTTCTAAAGGAAAGGTACAGGCATGAATAGTACATGAGAAGGTAAATGAAAGGTACAGGAATGAAGGAGAGCAGAAATAGGCAAGTAAGAATAGAGAGGAGGAAAAAGAACTCTATTTTATTAAGTTGTTAATTTTGGTAGCCCACGTCCTTGGGATGTATGTGAACTGTGCCAAACCCGTATTCCACCAGGGTGCATCAAGGATAAACTTTTACAAATACTTCTTTGGGTGTACCCCATGGCTCAGGTGACTAAGGTGCAGACCATTTAAAGTCTATAGACCCTGGTTTGCTACCCAGGCAGTAAAAAATAAATAAATAAATTAGAGGAAAAATAGTTTCTTTCCCATTTTTATCTTTGGCCTTTAAATGACCTAGTTATGATTTCTCCTCATATTTTCTCTAGTAGTATTTCTTTTTCTAATGTGATTTTCTTAAATGATTCTTTATGTAAGATATTGATTCTTTTTTGTATGGTAAGGATCTTAAACCTTTATATATATATTGCAAATAGTAGTTGCCACCTTTCTTGTTTTGTCTTTTTTTAAAAAATCTGCTCTTTCTGATTTAGTCTTCATTGTCCAAGATCTTATGGAAATTTAGTTGGAACAGTATAATCTATGTGAACACTCATAATTTCTTTTTTTACTTTCTTATTTTAGGGCGATGCTGGATCTTTTCTTGTCTGAATGTTATGAGACTTCCGTTCATGAAAAAATTAAATATTGAAGAATTTGAATTTAGTCAATCTTACCTCTTTTTCTGGGACAAGGTATGGGAACTGATCTTGCAAGATTCTCTGTTTCAATATTAACTTTGATAGACAGTGTTTCTTCATTTCTTGTTTTTCCAGTTGTAGTCTGCTATTACATTATAATGGGGCACCAGTTATTATGATTTCCAGAGTATCAAAAACTGACCTTTTACAAAGGCAGAAGTGCTTTTTGTTGATAGACGGCTATTTTTTATAATGAAATAATGTCTGTTAACTCACCCTCCTTGTTTCTTTCTTATTTAAACGTGTACTTTTCTTTCAATAATTTCTTCTTCTAGCATCTTTGTTTTGGTTATTTTTTTATAAAAGAGGATCTAATTCTTCATTTCTGAGTAGTACTAATTGGAACAGTAAGTTTTATTTCATTTTTAAATGTTTAAATATATATTAGTGTCCATCAGATGTTTATTGATTGAAAGCACTAAATATCAGATTTTATTTCAAATAATGCAACACTTTATTTTGGATAAGCTGTTGAAATGATATATACAGGTATAAGGAGAAACTTCAAATATTCTTAAGAAGCCGGACACTGATAATTTAATTACCAACTTCACTTTGAATATATTGACTATATTTGGTCCACCAGTAATTCTAAGACTCCTGTTGATAATCAATAAAACTATCAGTTCTCTTTTTCTTTAATTTTATTTGACTTCTCTTACTCTAGGTTGAACGCTGTTATTTCTTCCTAAACGCTTTTGTGGACACAGCCCAAAGAAAGGAGCCTGAAGATGGTAGGCTGGTGCAGTATTTGCTTATGAATCCTGTAAATGATGGTGGACAATGGGATATGCTTGTCAATATTATTGGTAAGAACCTTCCACTAATGGAACTAAATTCAGCATGATCAAGCAAGGCTTTATAGTTAGGCATAGGCCATTTCTTTGGTGGTTATTTGCAGAGGAAAATTGGTCTCCTAGTTAGCGCTTAAGAATCTTTATCTCACACTCTCACCTATAAAGTACCTTTCTTATATGAGAAGGAGGTAGTTACTGTGAAAGGGAGGTTGAAAAATAAAAGATAGTATTAAGTAGAACTAGCTTTCTATGAAAAAGCTGCTTCTTGTCTATTGATGTAATCAATAAGTACACCGAAACTGCAACTTTTTAAAAATATCCTCATTCAAAAAGTGTTGTCTTGGAAACCTTATCATGCTGAGCACTTTGCAAAGTTAACAGGTAAAAAGAATGGAATTTCAAGATAGGTGGATAAATATGCATGTTAAATAGCTCATTGAATAAGTTTTCTGAATTAGACCAGCAAGTATATTTTATTTTTTGAAGCAGTAACATTTTG
The DNA here is from genome assembly GCA_004363575.1 of Solenodon paradoxus. NCBI lineage: Eukaryota > Metazoa > Chordata > Mammalia > Eulipotyphla > Solenodontidae > Solenodon > Solenodon paradoxus. The sequence continues at coordinate 875,693 of RJWH01000352.1, read as the reverse complement.
TCCATTTCTAAAACTAGAGTATACTTTTACCTTATTGAACACTAAAATTTGTGTGGGTTTTTTGTTTGTTTGTTTTGTTTCCTTAGAAAAATATGGGGTTATTCCTAAGAAGTGCTTCCCTGAATCTTATACCACAGAGGCGACCAGGAGGATGAATGATATCCTGAATCACAAGGTAAAGCAGATGTAGCAGACTGGAATCGAAACTCGTAACTGACTTTTCCAGGGAATTCCTGGGCATTTCAGTGTATTCAGTTTTGTGCAAGACAGTTATTCATTGTCAAAAGCAATGCAACTACATATTAACTTTAAAAATAATTGAGATTAGGATTTTTTTTTCCTTTTTAAGAATCTTTCACTTTTATTTGTTTGGATTTTAATGTTTTCTTATGGATACGCAGGAAGAAAATTCCCATGCTTAATTAATATGAATAATAAGTAGACTGGGTGCTGCATCGCTCACTTGGTTTTACCAGACGTGGCCTGGGATAGCACTGTGTACTAGTAAAACCAAAAAGAACAATTTGCAAGACTTCCTCACAGAGGAAGTTGAGTTCTGAGGCTTCCTCAGACCACATCAATATGGTTTATCCGCTCACTAAAGAGTTCATATAGTCACTGACCTGCTTCTGATTGCTCTATTTTATCTTAATAAATCATTCTTTCTTCTCTACATAACCTATTTTCCCAAGAATTATAGTTCCCATAAGAATGCTGCTCTACCAGCCAGACATCTTTTTTGAGAATGGGGAGTTGCCAGAATCTGCAGTCCTGATCTATGAAGCTAAACATTGAATTAGTCATCCCTGGAAGAAAGATTATTTTTCAAAATAATGGATATGTTTCCCCAATATTAGAAGTAGATTATTTTCCACCCAAGAAACTAGGGATTTTTATCCAAAGACTAAAAGATCATTGGTAGTATAGCATTGGATTCCATTCCAGATGGGAGCAAGATCAATCATCTCTAGAACTGTGGTTAGATTTCAGACTCACCTTTATCTAAGGCATCTTTCAAAATGAAAACAAAAATGTAAACTATATTGGGAATTGGCATAGTCATGGTTATAATGACTTGGCAAATAAGGAGAAATACACAACTGATAAAATTTTAAATAAAAATCCATTGGAGTGACTTAGTGGCATAATCATTTTAAGTCTCCTACTTTTTCCTGAAGCTGAAAAACATTATGGAAGCAGAAGTTTCCCTTATATCTAGGAACATACTATCTCGGAGGATACTGTTAGTTGCAGAGCAGGAGCAGTTCTATGTAGTATTCTTTGGAAATAATCTATGTCTTTTCTCCTTTGGAAAGTATTTAGCTATGTGTTTAAGTGGACTGGTTAAGGAAAATAGCATATTTCCTCTTACAAACTTTTTCGCCTGAGTCTTGGCTCAGTCATACTTCAAAATAGAATTAGCATTGGTCTGTTAGGCTCATTTACAGTTGAATTTTGGTAACTGAATAAGCTTCTGTTACAGATGAGAGAATTCTGTATCCGACTACGGAACCTGGTACACAGTGGAGCAACTAAAGGAGAAATCTCAGCCACACAGGACACCATGATGGAGGAGGTAATAATAATTATTTGTACTCTTTGTGACCCTCATAACAAGCTCCCAAAATATTTCTGTTAAAATGATTAGGAAATAGTCATTGTAATAAGCATTGAATTAAATTGAAAATTACTTATTTTACAGCTGAAAAATTATGATCTAAACTTTGCATTTTAATATGGAACTTATATGCATGTCTTCTAGTTACCATTTTAGTGGTCTATATAATTCATTCTTGAATTCGTTTCATGAATATTGAATACCTTCTGTGAATTTGCCACCGAGGATACAAAGATGAGAAAGACATAATTTCTATTCTCTAGGAATGCCTTGGAAAGTAGAAACACATAAAGTAAATCCTATGCTAGAGATATGTGAAAAAGGCTTTGGTGGTTATAGAGAAGGGAATGATGAAGTTAGTGAGCTGAACATTAAATGGGGAAGATATCTGAGCCAGCTCTTAAAAGAGCGGTGGCTGATGAAGAGCATTCCAGACAAAGGGAATTAGATTAACAATGGCATGAATAAAGGAAGATTTCAGATAATAGTGCAACTGAAACATAGCCTTTTGTGTGTGTGTTTGGTAGCAATTTAAGCTAAGACAAAGGTGTGAGAGAGCTTAGATAGTGCTAGAACTTTTGGCTTTATTCTGTAGGAATAAAAAGATAGGAAGCTATTCATAGTTACATTGGTTAATATATGTGAAAACATTTTAGAAAATTTAAAAAGCATTAAATGTAAGATGATAATATTTATTGTCAATGCATTAAGAATTTATTAATGCTCTTTATATGCTATACAAAATCCACATGAAGATGCATAAAACTTTGAAATTGCTTTAAGAAGAAACTTTTCCCTTTTTCATCCTGTGGGCTCATTATTAGAAATTATTCAACTGATACTCTTCTTTCAAGATATGTGATTTCATTTTTTCACTGCAGTAGATACTAATGCTTCACTCATGCTTTCCTTTAAATTTTAAAGAGGTGGTACAGTGTAGTCGAAATGGTCTCTAAAGTTAGACTGAGTTCTAATCTTATTGCTTAGCAACTATTTGACTTGGGAGAGTTTCCTTAAGCTCTCAGGTCTCGATGTGTTCAAGTATAACATGTCTAGTCCAGTGCTTGGCACAACAGCTGTTTGTTAAATATTTGTTGAGAGGATGAATGCAGATGTTTCATATTACTAATTGCATTTCAGTTGCCTCATATTTACTTTTTTATTTTTTTAACCTCTTACATGTTCCCATTTAAGAGAGGTACCTGAGTATAGCAGGAAGAAATAAGACTTTACTGTAGTTAGACAGACATGGATTTCATTTTTGACTGTCATTTAACAGCTCTGTGATCTTGGTTAAGATATTTAACTGTCTTGAGATTCAGTTTGGGATTTAAAATATATTTCTCATTGGATTTTTGTAGGGATCAGATTAAGAATTAAATATAAGAATGTAAGGCACAGTACCCAACACACAGCAGCTGTTCAGGTGCTGTTAGTTCTTTTCCCTTCCTGCTTAGAAGATCTCATTAATTGAAGCCCTTCATTTATGATTATAGTAAGATGGCGAGGTGTAGTGAGAATGAAGTTTCTGCACACAGCTATAGAAAAGGGCTCAGATAGTACTCTTAGATCATAAGCATCCAGTTAGCTTTTGATGTATTAATTATTTTAATGATGTATTTAAATGCATGCCTTGACCATGGTCTTGGCAGTTAAGAAATAGGGCTGAAATATTACTTATCTTTCCTTCCCTACCTCAGAAAATAGCAAAATACCACCCTACCAAGTTCTGAGTATGCATGTTTTATGGGATTATTTACTTAATGATTCTACCTAAACTGTTGACGACAGAATACTGTGTGCTAGATTTTTATATTTTTATAATCCCCTCATGACTCCTTTTTATTGAACCTGACTCTTTAGTAATGAACAGTCTAGCTCTGGTCTTAAAGCCATAAATTAGTGCTTATGATTTGCCTAACCTTGTAGGCAAATCAGATGATGACTTTAAACCACATCCATGAACATCAGATAACTTTGAATGAATGGAGTTCATGCTAAAGGCATTTTTTTCTGAGAGATGTGCTAGTTGCTTTCTGAGATGAAAGAAAAAGACATCTATTTTGGAAATGTGTTGTTTCTACTGCAATGTTTTCTCAATGCATCTACTCTTTTTTTTTTTTTTTTTTTTTTTAAGGAAAGGTGCAGACAGGAATGAAGCTGAAGTAAAGCAGGCAGGCAGGAAGAGAGGAGAGGAAGAAGCACTTTATTTTATTCAGTTGTTCATCACTGGTTGTTTCCCAGCCCCGGGTCTTGAACCCGGGACCCTGGGATGTATGTGTATTTGCCTCATTTAAACCGCTAGGCCACCAGGGCATACCTCAGTGCATGTCCTCTTTTTTAGCCTCCAGTTCCTCTTAGGATTTTTATGTTTTCTATCAAGACTGTCTGTTAAAAACAAAACATTAAAGACTGAAACAGCATTTATCAATGCTATGAAAGAGACAGGAAGCCATTATCATTTGCTTAGGAATTTTATAGCACTGGCTCTCATCTCTTAAAAACAGTATATAGGCCCACACTTGCTCCAGACCTGTAAAAATCTGTTTCCCTGAAACAGATGAAACAAAACCAACCCTTGAACGCTTGAAATAGAACTGAAGTTACCAATAGGGAAGGGGACAGGTTACGGTGTGGGGAGGACAAGTGGTGGCAGAGCCCATTGGACAGTAGTGAAGAACACTTGGTGATTTGGTAGAGGGTAGGGCGTGTTGATATATATCTGAGGAATAGGGAAACTGCATACGTAAGTTTATTTTAATGTGTAAAATCAAAGTTACTGAAATAAAAAATTTAAAGAAAAGAAACACCCACTGGTGCACAGGGTGGTGACTACACACTGGTCTGGGGACCCCCGGAGACACTGGGTCCCAGCTGTTAAGGAAGACTCCCCACTTCTCTCACCAAAAAACAAAACAAAACAAAACAGAAAAACAGAAAACTGTTTCCTTGAGAATGGAACCTAGTTATCTGTATATTTTTTATTTTAAAGACATCTTTGAATAAAAATAATATTTTAGCATCAATATATAGAAGGGATAAAAGGGGCACATCCTGGTGGCTTAGTGGATAGGTCTACCGCCTCTGACTAGCATAGTCCACATACATTCCAGTACCGGGGTTTGTGACCTAGGGCCTAGGGGGAACAACTGATGCGAACAACTACATGTAAATGTTTCTTCCTCTTCTCTCTGCCTGCCTGCCTACTTACCTTCATTTCCGCCTGCACTTTTCCTATTCTAGCCTTTATTCATTTTTTTTGATATTTTGTCATTTCTGGGCACTTCATACATACAAATTAGCCATTTATGATATGAGTCGCCCTTTGTTTTCTTAGTTGTTTCTTTTTTTTTTTTTTTACTATCCAGAATTTTTTAACTTTTATGTAGTCAAATCTGAAATTTTATCTTTTCTGGTTTTAATTGGAAATGCTTTTCTCAAATTATAAAAGTAGAATTCTCCTATTTTTCTTATAACACTTATAGTTTTGATTTTTATACTTGAATCTCTGATCCATTTAGAATTTATCCTAGCATAGGGTGTGAGAATAGATCTGACTTTTTTCCCCAGAAATCTACCCAATTGACCCGCATACTCCTGAATAGTCATCTTTATAGTTTCTAAAGTCTCCAATCTTTCAATTCTGTTCCATTACTCTGTTTAAAATGTCTCAAGTGATTCTGGTTAAGATACATTGCTGCTAAGACATTACATTTTCAGGTGCATCCTTCTGGCTCAGGTGACTGAGATGCTGGTGTGTAGACCACAAACAGCCCAAGAACCTGGTTCAGGACCCGGGGCTGGGTGAAAAGCCAAATGAACTAAATAAGTAAAGATAATTCTTCCTCCTCTTCCTTCCTCCCTTAAATTAGGTCTGCCACTTCTGGCAGAGCGTAGTCCAGGTATGTCCAAGGACCTGGATTTCTGTCTTGGGGCTGGGAGGAACAACCATGGATGAACAACTAAATAAAAATAAAGTGCTTTCTTCTTTCTCTTCCTACCTGCTTGCCTACTTGCCTTCACTCTTGCCTGCACCTTTTCTTTTAAGGGGCAGGAGCAAAGGAGGAAGGAAGGAGAAAGAAAGACACTTTTCTAATATGGTCTTCTCTTTTGGATTCTGGAAGAGAAAAAATAATTCGTCATTTGAATGCATTGAATGACATCTTGGACATTGAATAAGGGACCAACCTTTCCTCTGAGGTTCTTAAAGGAAATAGATTATATTTACATGTTGTAGTTCCCTTTTCATTAAATAGACCAAAGACTCTTTAATAGTTAAAAATCTCAAGTAACATTAACAAAATATTTAAACTCAGTTGTTCACACTAGTTGTTTGTGGCCTGTGTTCTTTTGGAGGCAAGTGATCTCACCGATACTCAGCTGGCATGCCTAAGCTGTTGTCTTTAAAGTGTCCTGCAGCTAGAAGTTGACTGCATCCTTCAGAAGTGAAAATTTCACCTGTGTGAAACAATATAAACTTTAAGTTAAAATTCATATAAATGTGTTTCATGTTTATTTGCAACCCTAAATAACATTTTGCATCATTACCTGTCATGAAAACTAAGTATAGTGAAGCCCTTTATTCCTTAACTTTGTGAAACATTTCAATAGTCTTCAATTGATCTCAAGTTACAGTCCTCTTTCTTGATGAGTTTTGGAGAGAAAAAAACTTCATTCATCCCATTCTAAGTTAGTGGCTATCGTACAAAGAATGACAAAAGATCAGAAACATTTTTTCTTGAACATAGATGAAAACACTTCAGCCACCTGTCAAAAGAATGTTCAAGATTGCATGCTGAGTTAGACTTGACTTCATCCAGCCTAGGTTCTATTTCTGACGGTGGCATCCAGAAGGCATATTGTGTGAAGCATTCTGGACTTTCCGCAGCATGAAATTAGATCATTCCAGAGTTTATTACATGGGAAGAGCTGCAGATGTACATGTCAAGTGACCTCTCGTAGGACAATAATATAAATAATAAAAGGTGAAGTAAAGTTAATATTTTAAGAACTATTCTAGCATATCTAACTCCAAAAATGGAATTGCTTCATATTATTTGGGGGATCAAGAAAAGCTTTTTAGAGAAAGACTTTCTCTAAAAAGCACGTTTGAGGTAAGATTGGAGTGGAAAGCATCTAGACATGCTCAGGCCTATTTGGTGAACAGTTGATAGGCTCGTTCACTTAGTATCTTAGGGAGAAGTCTTAGAATCTATCTTATAAAATGCATATTTCTGTAAAACAGCTATAAAGGCAAATACCAGTTGCAGAACTGTGTTGTGATGTAGTTGCTGTTCATTAGTGTTGGATGCTGCAGACAAGTCAAAGAGTATGAAGTTCTTAAAAAAAAAGCCTGAATTTCCCGAGTAAGGGGTTTGTAGAACAATGTCTGTTGAATGGAAAAGGGGACAAGGTAGGTAGAAAGGAGCAGACCATGACAAGAAAAATAGTTTCAAGATTGGCAGTGAAGCAAAGAAGAAAATTGATATTCTTTAATTCCATCAGTATTTATTGAGTACCTAAGCACTGAGGGATATGGTGATGTCCAAGACCTCCATGATCCCTGCTTTCATGAACTTACACACTAGTGGAGAAGGACAGGCAGTACACAAGTAGAGTGATTGATAGGCTGATCAAAAAAGGCCTTTTTGACGTCAAATATGAGCTAAGATATGAATAACAGGAAGGACCCAGCTACTACAAAGATCTGGGCATACAGCAGAAGAGGCAGTAAGTTTAAGAACCCTAAATGGGAGAAGCTTTTGAGGAGCAAAATGAAGGCAGTGTGGATTGAGCTGGAAAAGCAGGATGAGTCGCTGAAATAGATCTTACAGGAAACAGGAACCTGTTTTTATGCTCTGGTAAAGACTATTTATGAGTATTAGAATTCAGTATGAGCTTATTTACTTTAAAGATACAGAAGCTTACATACCTTTTAAGTGTGCCAGGATACCGTTTTAAGTTCTTCCCTGCCCAAAAGTATATTTAATGTTTCCAGAAAAGATCCCTGCCTGCTTTTGCAGGCAAATGGTTTCTTAAGCATATTCTTGCCTGTCTTTCATCCCCCACCAGAGAGCAGTAGAGAGCTGTCTTTTCTTTGCCTTTTCTCTGTGTATCATCAGTCACCAAGGTTTCCATACTCCTCTCCTCTTATATCTAGCTTATTTACCCTCGGCACTGAATTTTCATTGTTCGATCATTTTCTGTGACTACTTTTGTGTCCCTGTGGGCATTCTGCTCTGTAATCACAAGGTCATTTTATCTTTAAACCCTATTCTCTATCTATAAAACTGAGAAGTTTTATCAGATGGTTTAAGGACATTGTAGTTTTGCATTTTTATAATGAAAGCAGTCAGTAGTATCTCTACAATGATTCATTTAGACTTTACTGTACATCCTCTCAACTAACCAGTATTGTAAGTACAAATGAAGGTTCTAAGATTATGTCACTTCTACATTGGTTTTGAACACTGATTCTTTTAGCATTATCAATTTTGCTTCCTTATGAGTAGCTTCATTGTTATTTTCCAACTAATTTCCCATTCTAATCTTTCTAATTATTATACTTTCTCTGATCTGTGTCTGTTTTAGCTGGCTTTATCTCTCACCCTTCCAAGTGCTCGTGACTGACTCTATAAACTATTGCATCCTAAGTTCCTTTCACTGGATGCCTGTCTCACAGTCTAGCCATGTGTGTAGGAATTTATTCAATTCCATATCATTTGTCTTTAAATTGGGATCTGCACCTTCTTTCCCAAAATCCATGTCTCGTGCTTTCTGTGTCCTTTTTTTACTTTGCTTCCTCTTTCTGATTCTTTTGTTCACTGTGTTCAATTTCAGCAAATCATTTAAAATGGATAGATCTCTTTGAAAGAAGAAAATGTTTCTAGAGACCATTTGCAATGGGGCTCCTTTATTAAAATTAAACCTGAGAGGCAGCACCTCTTTTTATAATTTACACTGTGAGCAGTACAATAGACAATAATATAGACAACAAATACAAAGTGCATATAAACTGGAAATAGGACTTGGACCTTTCTAACACCAGCTGGTAGCTTTTCTGGTGGGTTGTAGGTTCTTAGATATCTACCAACTAACATATCTACCAGGCTAACAAATCTACATTGCTAGCTTAGATTAATTTCCCCATTTAATTAGACAAGGATGTAAAGTTTAGTCAGAAGCCAGATGATCCTAAAGTATATATAGATGTGGCGCATATATATTATATATATGCATATATAATAATATAGATGCTGCATATCTCAGCAGAGCATCCCTTGATCCCCTGTGTACAAGAGGACCTCAAGTTTTGGCATATCAATGGCCCTTTTACTTGGGCCTCATACACAATTTTAGGAGAACTTTCTTTAGACACCTATATTTAAGAGAATAATTGTAGTCATGGTCTCTCCTGGGTTTGTTTTTTAAACTAAATTTACAATTAGAATGATGCATCATTGTTGGTTGGGGAGTTAGGGAAAAGCAAAAATCAGTTCCCAGGTTTCACTGGGTCATATGTTTCTGCCTTCAACTTTCTAACATTTTAAAAGTCCAAGTTCTGGAGTTCACTCCCTTGACTATGTTTTAATAACTTTCTATTAGGTTGGTTCTGATATCAAGTTTGGTCTAAAATCACAATTACAAGTGTGTACTCAGTTAATATCTCTTTAACACGCACATCTAGCACTGTTCTATATTAGGTATTCAGCAATGAACAAGATAGAAAAGAATCTCTGCCTTCGTGTAGTTCACTTTCTAATAGGTAGAGACAGTGAAACATAACAAATATAATTTGCCAGAAGATGATTAGTGTCATGGGGTAAAATAAGGCAGGAGAGAAAAGATAGGATGTGCTCTCATGGAGAGTGGGCAGTTTCAACTGAAGTTACAAATATATTTCCCTCAAGGACCAGTTGTATTTTTTCAGTGTTATATTCTGAGGAATGTGGTTGTAATCTTACGTTATTCTGTCCTCTATAATTGCTGCATTCAGTATCTGGTATCTTTTTGTCCCGAATGCCAAGTGCAGCTTGTAAGAAGCAGATGTCACTTCTGAGTCGCCCACCAGAGAGCAGACTTGGATATCCAAAGCTCTGTGCCAGTTTTGTGTCTTTGGGAACAGGGAATGTTATTTCAGAACAGTAGGGTTTCTCTTATGGAAATATAGTATCAGGAATCATAGAGATTATGCTTGAGATTTTTTTAAATTAGAATGTATTTTATTGTTAGTTGACTTGTTGCTAAAAATTCCTTCCAAAGTCACAAACTGACTTGAATATGAATGACCTTGGGTAATTTACAGTCATAGTAAATAATATAAAACAAAGCAACTGTCTCAAATTGTAGTTTTAATATAAAATCAAAGAGAGCCCACTACCCCCTGGTTCAGGTGGCTAAAGCACAGTGTATGAAAATGGTGGAACCCAGTTTCGAGACTAGAGGCCAAGGGTGACCAAAAAAAAAATCTAAGAGAAAGAGGTATCATTTTTACCTTCATTCATGCCTTATATGTATCTTTGATAAAAATTCAGATTTATAAAACATGCAGAAGGGCAGAAGTATTGTCTTGGAAAAGGATTAACCATAGGATTCATCTAGGCAGCAAAAATGCAGATTTCTTCTAATGCATTTTTGGGGAGAAGGGACTGAATGAATACTTTTTACTTTCAGATAGGGGGTCAAATGCACCACTACAAGCTACTGTGTAAATTATAATATAAAACATTTACTTTTAGAATGTATTCAAAGGTATAACAGAAATTCATTTACTGTATTTATTCGATTCCAAGTTGCTCCTTTTTTTTCCATTTTAATGCCACTCCCCCCCCAAAAATCGGGTGTGGCTTATATTTGAACAAGAGGCTAAATTATACTTGAAAAGATAACTGCTAAGTACATTAGATCACTTATTAAGTTCTTAAAATCCTGTTAATTTTGTTAATCCCTTATTAGGTATTTGATATTTTTAATAAATTAATTCTTTACTCCTTGTTATTTCTCATTTTTAATTTTTTTAACTTTATAAATATTACTTTTTTATTTTTTTCTTCAAGAAAACCCATTGAAAAATTGGGGTGTCAGTGGTGGCTTAGAATTGAATACAATAGTTGACTTAATCTTCACTGACCTGTTCCTGATTTCCCCCCTTTTTTGGCAAGGACATGACTGAGCTGCATAAACGACACCTGATGACTGATAACTGATCAAAATAATCTCGCTGATATCTGTTCATACACATATGATAGGTACTAGTTTAAAATGTACATCATTTAAGTCTTTAAAACCTTCATCATCTAAAAATGTTTAAACTATACACTTTTTATTTATATTTTTAAGGAAAGGTACAGGTAGGAATGAAGATGAGTAGGCATGCAGGCAGGAAGAGAGAGGAGGAAGAAGCACTTTATTTATTTTATTCATTTGTTCATCATTGGTGTTTCCCTGGCCTGTGGTCTCAAACCTTTGAATGTATGTGAAGTGTGCCTGGTTTAAACTGGTAGGCAAACTATAATAATTTCCTTGTCATTGTTTTGAACATAGTTACAGTGGCACTGTCATTTCTAAAGTTGCTTTTTGTGACCTTGATGCTGAGCAAATGCAAAATGACTCACTGGTCCAAGTAAATCCCACACAAACCTCCTTGGAGTAGCTCAATTACAATTGCTAATGTAATTCCCTGTCTCTTCTGTGCTAGAAACCAATTATACCTTGTTAAAAGAGAGGTGGTTTAAGGACCAGCTCTTCAGACTGATAATATCCACAGTAGTAAATCTAGTTTTAGAAATTCCTCTCAAAAAACAGAGCAAGGAGTGCATCTTTGTGATTCAGTGGGGCAAAGATGCTGGTGTGCAAAACATACAAAAACCAAAGACCTAGGTTCATGACTGGGGCTGGGGTGTGAAAGGTTTTTTCTGGGCTCCACAAGGAAAGAAAGTCAATCAAACAAAAAGGTCAAATAGCCAGGGCTTTATTGGGATTTGCGCACCTGGGCGAGGTTCTCCGGTCCGCAGAACGAGGGCCGGGGAAGTTGCACCCAAACAAAGGGAAGCGCCCTCTTTTTAAATAAAAGAATTTCGCAGGCTTCCTACATCACGATTGGGGATTGGTCCTGTGATTCCAGGTGTGGGCTTCAATCCCTCAGTCTGATGTCAGCCACCTTTTTCCTGGGTATGGCTGCCGCTTTGTCCCTCTGGGCCAGCCTAACAGGGTGAAAACCCAAAAAATGAGCAGCTAACTAGATAAGGATGTTTCTTCCTCATTTTCCTTCCTTCCTTAAATGCTTCTTCCTCCTTTCCCTTCCTCTCTTTAAAAAAAGAAAGGGCAAATTGGAAGGCAAGCATAATTTCTTCTGTACATCAATCTGCTTCTGTTAAGATAGTAGAATCAGGCTCGTCTTCCACAATATATAAATTAAGAGTCTTTTCCCTTAATTATAGGTTTAATGTCATAGACAGGCCTATTCTTAGTTTCTAACTTTGATTCAGAGAATAAAATAGAACCCTGGTATCAGATTACAGTCTGTCAAAGGATCTTTGAGATTTGGAATGCACTGGGAGTAAAAATAAATTAATACAGAATAATTTCAGTGGCTGATGATGACACTTGTATATATAGGTGAGACTTGGGAGATCTTGGGCATATGTTCCCTGATAAATGAGGAAGTCAGTAGGGACTGGGATATCTAATGAATTGTCCTAAAGGTCAATCTGGAAAAGTCTTGGTTGCTCGAAACAACTACTCAGGTTTGGCTAAGGAGTCTTCGAGGGCGAAAGTGGGGATAGTGTTGTTAGGAAGGCAGACAGTCATAGATCATTTTGGTGATTCTCTAGTACACAGGCAAGGACAGACATTCCTAAAGGGAAAGAATGAAGTAGGGGTAGAAGTAGGTTCTCTCAAGCTAAGTACAACAGAGTTCTCAAAGTGAAAATCCAAGGAGAGGAGAGAGAATAGTGGTGTGTTTCTATGCTGGGGTGCTCCCTTGTGACTCAATGGGCTGACATGCTGCCATGGAAACCACGTAAAGCCCAAGAACCCAGTTCAAGACCCAGGCTAAGTGAAAAGCCACATTGTGATACCATTACATATCTACCACAATGGTTAAGATTAAGAATATAATGGCAAGAATGCAGAACAAATGGAACTCACTTTGATGGTGAGTATGTAAATCCCTTCAACCTATTTGAAAACTGGATTAAAATATCCCTAACATCTTTATTCATAATACCTCCAGACTCGAAACAGTTCTCTTGTTCATCAGCAGAAGAGCAGAGAAATTGTAATAACTTTTCACATGCAGAATAGTACACAGCAGTGAGGAGCAAATTGCTGATACCCACAACACTATGGGTGAATCACACAGATGTTGTCAACAAAGGACACTGGACAGAAAAAAATATGCTGTGTGGTTTCATGAAATTAATGACTAGACAAAGCAACTCGAAGGTTATGTAAGTCAAGATGGTGGTTACTTTGGGAGAGATGTGGGTTACTGACTGCAGCGGGGCCAGGGAATCTCTGGAACCCTGGAGTGTTCTGTATATTGATCTGAATGGTGGTTGCATGGGTATATATGTATGTAAAAAAATGAATTGATCTGTATACAGAAGATTAGTGCACTTTACATATTTAATTATCTAATGCCTAAGTTAAAAATCAGGTGGCAGAGTATAGATTTGTTGTGGAAGGTAGTGGGGAAACATTACTGAATCTTTGACATGAAATGACATAAGAAAGTGGTGCTTCTAAAATTTTTCATCCTCTGGTGATATAGATAATGGAAGAGTATTCAGATCTGTTATATATAGATAAGATGAAGTGTTAGATGCTATAGAAGATACAAAAAAAAATTTTTTTTTAAAGGAAAACTACAGGCAGAATTAAAGCAAGGAGGCAGGCAGGAGGAGAGAAGAGGAAGGCATCTTTGTTTTATTTTTATTCAGTTGTTCATAATGGTTGTTTCCCCACCAGACCCGGGACTTGAACCCATGGGTTTCTAGCTTGCTTCTTTGGAGACAGTTGACTCAACCGCTGGTTCACCAAACTAATTCTTTTAAAGGAAGGGTGTAGACAGGAATGAAGAGAGAAGAGAAAGAAGCACTTGTGTTGTTTTATTTTTTCATTCTGGTTGTTCCCCCAGACCTGGGATACTAACCTGGGTCTCTGGAATGTATGTGGACTGTGCCAGAACCAGTGGGCCAAACCACTACTCCACGAGGACATGCCAACACAAATATTTTTGACTTGGGCCTTATAAGAAGCTTAAGATTTTTTGTTGGAGGAGACAACTTATATGAAACCCAGAAAGTTATAGTAAATGATACATGGTTGTTAATTCATGGTTTATAGAAATAACACTGAAGTGAGTTTTTAGTTCAAATCCTAATTCTGCCATTTATTGACTTTGTGACTGCAGTCAAGCCATTTATTTCCCTGAACCTTGGTTTTCTTATCTGTAAAATGATATTAAGACATGGCATTCAAAAATTATAATAGGCACAGTAGACATTAAAAAATTGATCCTTTTTAAAAAATCCTGTACCTGTGTAGCAGTACTTTTTATTTTTGGACAGTGCGTGACCTCAGTTTAGATTACGGTTCTGCCACATACTGTCTATGTGACCTTAAGTTGGTTTAGTTAATTTCTTGAGTTGCAATCTCTTCTGGAAAAAAAAGGGGGAGGGGGAAATTATACCTTGAAAGAGTTTAATAAGAAATAAATGAACCTAGCAGATTTGTTGTATCTAGCAAAAATAGGCACACTTAAGATTTATTTCTCTTGAATGTAATCGAGTATACAAATGTGTGGTACAAACAATGAAGGTAATACATGTTATTAGGTCAGGATGGTGACTGTGAAGTGGAGAAAAAAAGGCACAGCAGTATTATATTTTTAAAAGTAACAACATAGTGTTACTTCTTTTAAAAAGTTATAACAAATTCCTGTAGAAGAGGTAGCATTTTCTGTAAGCTGGTCCTGTACAAGGTATGTCTCTATACTTTTGTTTTCTTCTTTCTGTAAGATGAAAGTAATATACAATGTATCCTTGGATTATAATGATGCTAACTTCATTAGAAAAATATGTTTTTGGTTTCCCAATCCAAAAAAAAAATGGTACTTAACTGCTAAAAGTTATTCTTGTTCTTAATAATGCTTCTAACCAGCATTGTCATCCAAACTTCAACTGAAAAATTAATTATATTCATATGAGTGAAACCCCTGGATAAGCAAAGAAAAACCTAGATTTATAAAATATGCCATTGTCTGTCATTTGAATAAAAACAGAGTTAACCCAGGTCTTACTGGTAACAGTAGTGAGTGTGCAGAGCAAGTACTAAGTACTAAATAATACAATTCAGGATTGTATTGTTAAGAGTATTTATGTAAGAGCTCACACATTGACTAATGTCAAATCCTGGATATCAATCTCCTAATTTGTGGAGCCCATAATAGATTTCCTGTATAATTTCTGGCCAGAATTTAGCCACTGATTTCTTGTATTTCCCAGGCTTGCGGAAAATGAAGAGGTGAAAAATTACACTTCCTTTTAGCTATTACTCTTCTCCTTTCTTCCAGATATTCCGAGTGGTGTGCATCTGTTTGGGTAATCCACCAGAGACATTCACCTGGGAGTATCGAGACAAAGATAAAAATTATCAGAAGATTGGCCCCATGACACCTTTGGAGTTTTACAGGGAACATGTCAAGCCACTCTTCAATATGGAAGATAAGGTTGGAGACTGGCACTGGCAGCCACTGGCTATTTATTTTCAAATGCTTTTTGACTACAAGGAAGGGTATAAAATTCCTGGGTTAATAACATGCATCAAACTAGACACTAAACAAACTTTTTAATTTTTTTCTCCCTCCCTTTTAGGTGTTTTATGCACCAAAACATTGCTCTTATTAGAACTAGAATCCGTCCCCTTTCCCAATACTTCTTTTCAGAGACAGAATTCTAACTATAGGTCAGCAGTCAGTTTCATTGCCACATGCTCCCCTGATTTGGGCCCAAAATTACTCTGATGTGCTAAGACAGTAAAAGTGAAGTGGATATTTCTTACTGGGGACTCCAGTGGAAGGGAGCAGTTTCACTTTCTACTTTTTCCTGCTCCCTTTTGATCATCTCGACCTGCCTAGCAAGATGACCAGAGTCCACTTTCTTTATTGACATCTTGACTCTTTCACAAAAAAAAAAAAAAGAAAATGGCTTCAATTTATGATTGTAGCCTCAGCCTAATGTGAAGCCTGTCTTGTACCTTCATAGCACGGGTCTTACAATGATGGACTATGCCTTATTCAGCACATGCAATTTTCCAGCATTACTTTTGGGACAATTCTTACCAGTAGGAAAAACAGCTCCCACATGTGTCCCTTTCACTAATTAGAATGTACAAAGACCTCTCAGATGACTTTGCCATCTCTTGTTTCTTTGTTATTTAATAATGTGGTTATAATGCTTTTTCTTATAGTCAAAGGTAATGAACTTCATACAGACATATGAACTTAGAGGAGAGGTATGTGTCTTGCTTTCATGTTCTAATCAGCATATTTTTTTATCTCAATAGATTTGTTTAGTGAATGACCCTCGGCCCCAGCATAAGTACAATAAACTTTACACAGTGGAATACTTAAGTAATATGGTCGGTGGGAGAAAAACTCTATATAACAACCAGCCCATTGACGTCTTAAAAAAGATGGTTGCTGCCTCCATCAAAGATGGAGAGGTTGGTTTTGTTTTTATGTCTTCCACCCTGCGGTGAAAACCTCTTCCACGTCTTTGGTATAATAAAAAGAATTTATGTTGACTTTCTTTCTCTTTCCTCTACTTCTAGGCTGTGTGGTTTGGCTGTGATGTTGGAAAGCACTTCAATGGCAAGCTGGGTCTCAGTGACATGAATGTGTGAGTACAAAAAATTAAAAATAGACAGTCATCTGTGTGTATTGTTGGATGTACTCTTGGTACAGAACCCCCCAGCTGAGGTTCATCCAAAGAGTAAGGTTGATCGCAGGGTGTGTCTCTTTCTTTCCGTCTTACAGAGTTTGAGAAGTCATAGCAGAAGCTTCACATATTCACATACTCCGACCTGAAAAATCAGGATCACACTTCATATCTGAGCTGAAATTGTTGGGCATTTCTAAAAATCCATTCACATGAGCAGGATACTAAAAAAAAATTTGATTACTGTGTAAATCTCTGTGCATTTGGGAATATAATTAAAGTTTTTCCAGCCCTCATATTTGCTGTTTGCGCCTTCTTAATTATTTATCTTACTTTGATATCTTATGTATTTTGTCTCTATGACAGCTACTGCCAATTTGCATTCACAGTTTAAAGCGGTCCTCCTGGTTGTTATAGCAATGAGTATTTATTTTCTAATAGAATCACACAGTATTCCTTGACTTCCAAGATATACCGCTTTAGAATGGCCTGTAAGTAATTGTTACTTGTAGGAAATTGAGTAATTATTTTAGCAGTCATCAACAAGATAAAAATAAATCTGCTAAAAGAATGCATATCTTTAATTCTGAAAATATGCCCCAATGTTTTTCACATTTATTTAAATTTTACAATCAGCAATGATATAACTGAATTCAGAAATTGCATGGTTCTACCAGTTCATTTTTGAAAGACATTATTTCAAAGGCTTTTTTTTTTTTTTTTTTAAAGGAAAGGCACAGGAACGAAAGCAGGTAGGCAGGCAGAAGGGGAGGAAGAAGCATTTTATTTGTATTTTTATTCAGTTGTTCACACTGGTTGTTTTTTCCCGGGGCTGGGGACTTGAACCCAGGGGTACATGGCATAGAGTGTTTTGGAGGTGATCGACCTAACTGCTGCTCCACCAGGGCCTGCCTTCAAAAACCTTTTTAAAAGTTTTCTTGCCTGAATGACAATGCAAGCTCATCTTTGCAGCTTTTTGATAGGTGGAATGTATGCTTAATAATTTCATAGGTTTCTAAATACTCTCAATGCAGGGAATCCATTTAGTTAAGAGAGTAAATTCTGCATACCCCATATTTAAAGAGTTATAGCCCAGATTTATTGGAGCTATTGGGCCCCTTCAGTTTCTTCAGAGTTCCTTTTATAACCAGAAAACAGTTTTCTCCCATGAGTATGCTCTCTTTATTCTGTTCATTCTTTTTACAGTTATGACCATGAGTTAGTCTTTGGTGTCTCCTTGAAGAACATGAATAAAGCTGAGCGATTGACTTTTGGTGAGTCACTTATGACCCACGCCATGACCTTCACTGCTGTCTCAGAGAAGGTATGACCCTCAGCACACCTACTGCATGTAGTATTCGTACAGATGGACCTAAATTCTCCTGCAGACTGTTCATACAATAGTACTTCAGTCATAGTGTACATAATTCAAGTAAGACAGCGTACTCACATCACTTGTGGAGTTTGGTTATGTACTCAGAGGTAATGAAAATAGGAACTTTCCATGAGGAGCAGAATTTGAGTCTGTAGGGAGTAAGGAAGTAATTACTTTTCTCTTACTTTGGAAGTTCTTGGTGTGAAGAGATGTCAGTAAGGGAACTTGGGGGAGGATAACATCAATTTAATAATAAAAATAAACCCTGAAAGTATTCATGTCTTGATGACCTATATTCAGACATACCTTCCTTTACTTTTCCACCAGATAACTTGTACAGTAAAATGTCAGTGACCATAATTTGTGAACTCTAGGCCCATTACAGTACTTATGCAGAGTTTTAGGAAATTGGTTACAAAATATTTTGAAATTCCTGTGAAATACTCAGAATAATAATATCACTATTTCTCAGACACATTGTTAGAAACAACAACTGAAATTTTATATTTTATAAAAGAGTCCCCATTTCTAGGTAAACAAATGGATATCTTACCCCGGTGCTCAGGAATCATAAGGAAAAGACTTCAGACTAATTTTTTACCACAATAAGCAAAAATGTTCTTTTCTGGCCTATCTAATCACTGGAAAGAAAGTCACATAGTAAATGCCTTAATATTAGAAGCAAAACACTAAGAGGAACTTTTCATGATAAAATACTAGTAAGTTATTCGCATTATAAGTTTGGGCCAGCTATGTTATAAAAGTTAGTGGATTTATAACAAAAGTTCCTTAAAGTTATACTTTTAAACTATCATTTAAAAAAAAAACTAAAATCTTATTATTTCCAAGCGAAGTTTGACTTTTTATCATTTTCCATTGCTGCTATAGAGTACTTCTATTTTTCAGAAATAAAAATTATGATATCCCATGTCATTTTCGCTGAAACTTTCATTCTTTGATTGGCATGATTTAGTAACATGCCGTTTTCTTCCTCAAGAAATGGAGTTACCTATAATAGTGTGAAGGAGAATTTATATTATCCTAACTAGAATTTTGTATTGAGATTTTTCTCTTCTCTTCACTTTGAGGTTTTTTTTACCACTAAAATTAGCTTGCACTGCATTGGGATGATAATGCAGAGATAAATGCTTCTTACTAGGCTAGCCTTGAAATGTATAGTTTAATGTATGGTTTTGAGGGTTCCTGGGACTAAAATTAAGGGATAGTACAGATAAGGGTGTTTGAAAAATGTGAATTTGGTTGTTGGCTATTTCTGAGACTAAAAATAACTGAAATCCAAGAACACTGCCAAGAACAGAGTCAAACTCCAAGTGTATGGGACTCACAGTTATATGTAAGTGGAAGTGGACATCTGTCATCATTAGGAGATAATCCATGAGCCAGCTACAAAGATTTAAGTTGTCTTGACATTAGTTAACCTGGGTAAATATGAAAGAAGATAATCTCTTTCAAAATGGAGACTTTCCCTTGTCCCTCTCTACATAACTATAGGAAAGACTGTAATGATGAGTATATATCATTGACCCTTTGAGAAGATGAAAATTTAGCTTATTTTATTAATGAAGATAAAGAAGGAGAATAGAACCGCCCGGATTTTGTTTTCTGAAAATAATATTTAAAAAAAATTTTTGCTTTGCCAGTCAGTCTCTATTGTATTAAACTTAATATTTATATAAAGCTGTATCAGTAAAAGAACACATTTAGAGAATATCATTGCTTGGTTCCTCGAAGTAGAAAATGAGGCAGTATGATGAGAATGTGATGTGTTTTTTAAAATTCTGACTTGGTCTTAGAATCCTTTCTAAAATAAATACAGTAGAATGCCTTTCCAAGAATGCTGATTAATTAAAAGCAAGAGTCCCTGGCTTCAGATGATGTTTCCTGCTTTGACTAGCTTCATATTTTGTTATTCTTAGCCAAATAGTACTTTAACATGCTTATTTTCTATATAAAATAGGACATAAAGTAGAAAATAATGTTTATTATTTTGTAGACTTACTGTATTTTTACCCCTACGAGATTTAAACTCCACTTTTATTAGATAACCCATTAGACATAGTAGAAAATATATGGCCCTGATCGTGTATGTAACAGCTGTGTTGAAAAGGCTCTTCTTAATCACTAAAAAAGGGTTAAATTTCATGACATCTCAACAGTTTCAGAAAATACACTGTCATCCACTTTTTTTGCAGGATGATCAGGAAGGTGCATTCGTGAAATGGAGAGTAGAGAATTCATGGGGTGAAGACCATGGCCACAAAGGTGAGCTTCATCTGGTGATACTCAGGGTGACTGAGGTCTGCTCTAAACTCTGCCTCCTAAGAGGTAGGGGTGGAAAGCTTTCCTAGTGTGTATCATTTTTCAGTATTGACCAGGCTATTCTAGAGAAAAAGCTGAGGATCTAGTTTGACCCCAGGTTCCCTGTGACCAACATGTCATTCTTGAACCCCCAGGATGACGTGGAAAGCAATGTATGTTGACCTTCCTTCCAAACTCTGATGAGCTTGCTAAACTTCTTTGTACCGGAATCACTTGGTTAGTGAGAAAGTTGAATACCCTTTGCCAGGATATTTGCTTTATAGCATATGGTGACTTGTCATCTACCACACCATCTCTAGAAAGTCAGTAGTCTTCTGAGTGTGAGAATGAGATTGACAAGATATTTTAGGCATATATTAGAGACTCTTTAAATGTTGTAAAGCCTAAAGAAGGGGAAAATGCTTTGGTTACCATTTAGAATTGTTTTATTTTGACAAATCAAAATCTAGTCAGAAGTCATGAGTAAATAGTAATTTACTAATTTAGTAAATTTAGTAATTTATTTAAAAAAAGCACGAATAGTGTATGAGTTGTAGAAAAATTAAAAATACAAATATGCAAAAAGGAGAAAATCAAAACTCTAGTAATCTTCCTACCCAGAGATCACCATCATTTACCAGTTTAGGATATATTCTAAATTGCAAATTTTTCAGACTTTTTTTTTTTTTTTTAAGAAAGGTACAGGCAGGAATGAAGGTAAGCAGGCAGCAGGAAGAGGAGCAAGAACAACCCTATTTATTTTATTTAACTGTTCTTCTTGATTGTTCATCCCCAGTCGCGGGACACGAGTCCCGGTCCTTGGGATGTATGTGGACTGGACCAGCCAAAGGTGGTGACGCGCATCCAGACCACATTTTTAAATGCCTTTTTCAAAATCAGAAAGCTTTTTAAGGAGCTCTTTTGCTTTGATTTTTAGGGTTTCAAACCAAAAGTGTCAGCTGCCATAGAGTTTTATGCATGTGCTATGGTAATGGCATTTTGTGGTAGTTCTTTGCCAGAGTCTGTGGTTACTTCTTTTAGCCAGCGAATTTCAACTAGGAAAAACATGTTAATCACTGCTTAGTAGACTGGTTAAAAGATGGAGAAAAAGTAGGTATGGATGCCAGTGAGAGATCCAGACACTTGGAATCAAATTTCAATATACGTCTTACCCAAGCAGGAATCAGCCAGATGTTTTTAAAAAAAAAATAAAATAGAAAGAAAAGGAAATAGAGATCTCAGCAACTCTTTCTCTTGTCCCCCTCCATGTTTGGAATAGTGATTTACTAGTTATGTTCATCCAGAGTCTTAGGATTTCCACAGGTAAAAGGCGGAAGTTTGGAAGCGAGCAGATCGGGTGTCGCTGTTTTTATTGGAAAACTACAGTCTTAGGAGAGCCTTTTAACTTGAGTTTTGAACTCGAGAGGACTTGAATGTGCTACTGATTTGGCAGCACATGGTGGTATAGGATGCCAGATCCTAAAGGCCATTAAATCTGTCATTCCAAGTCTTTTCACCTCCGTACGAATCATTGGTGGGTTTTGGCTAACTTTCCTTGAACTCTGCTGTGAAACTCAACAGCTCATATAAGTAAATACAAGTGCTATTAGTGCATTTCCGTTCATCATCAGATAGGTACATGTTCCCCTTTCTATGATTTTTGCTATTCTGTACTTGTGAGGTGTTTGTTAACTATTTCGAAGTAGACTACTATAAATAAATATGTGTGTATATAAATATATATTCATATATATATATGCTACATATATATATGTAAGGAAGAGGAGGAAGAAGCTTTTTTTTTTTTTTAAGGAAGGAAGAGGAAGCGCTTTTATTTGTTTATTTATTTTGGTCTCTCCCCCGCTGGATCCCCCTGGATCAAGAACCTTACTTCTTGGGTTTTGCATGGTCTACAACCCAGCTGCCATCTTAGCCACCTGAGCCACCAGGGTGCATCTACAACATAATTTTAAATAAATAAAATCAAAATAAAAATGCCTCCTTTCTCTTCCTGCCTGCTTGTCTCTGCTCGCCTTCCTTCCTGCCTCCACCTTAAAAAAAATTGTGGTCAGAATTCAAAGGAATAGCTTATCTTGAATTGGAAAGATTTGATATACGTAACATTTTAAAACATAAATTGTTACTTCATATGAACCTTCATAGCTTCTGTTTCATTTTTTTATCTAATTTGGTCCCTAAGAAAAGGATAAACTTGTAATTTGTTTAAATAGACCTGGATTTGTTGACTTGCTTCTGAGATATGCTTCTATCTGTAACAGTTACTGAGTTTGTAGAGAGCAGTGATAAACATGAGAGAAAAAGCATTTGCAAAGTCAGCCACATGCTCTGTATTTTGTGTAATGTGTTATTTTCTTTATTACTTTGAACCTAAATACCTACTCTTAATGAGGATTCTGCTATTGTTTTCCCCATTTGCTGTACCTTTTTGTTCCTACTCAACAGAAATTTTGTTTCTGTTCTTTTACCCATTCTATTATGAAGTTGAGAGTTGGGGTGTTGATCCTGATGATCTACCTGTAATCGTTCCTGGTGAACTCTGAAGATACCTAGTTAAGATTAAACTTTTTTTGATGTTCTCAAATAACTGAAATGCCTGAGATTATACAGAGTGAAGCATTTTTGTAGAGCACCAAAAGATAAAAAAATTGAACTGAGTAGGGATAGGGAATAGTTTGTTCAAAGCCAAAATAAATTTTCTCATGTCTTTGTTGATAATGTTCTTTGTAACTTAACAGGAAGGAAGGGGGAAAAAAAACAGATCTAATTTAAGTGGCACACTTGGCCTGACCTTAGGAGACTGCGTAGTACGTTATTATGTTGGCGATGGTGTTTACCCCAGCAGGGTCATCCTGGTGGACATTGGCGGGCATGTCCAAAGCAGAACCTCTGTTTGTGCTCTCTCCAGGATACATGATAGCCTTCAACAGTATTGTTAGGTTCTTGTTTCTGTAGATAACATTGTTAATAGTTTGTTACTATTATCTTTGGTATTTCTGCCTATCAAAATTGATGGCTTCTGAAAAAACTGTGATAATACAGGTTTTTAAGGTAAATAGAACAGAGATACCTGGGCAAAGTGTCCTTTCTCTTTACCCAGTCCTGTCTTCACTCTTCCCTACTGGTCATTTTCATGGCCCTGATCATATAGAGATTAAGTAAATCAGATATCCTGAATGTTTTACAAAATGGATAAAGGTTCCTTTTGACCATGACAGACGACAGAAGAAATTAATTCCTGGATTGGCCAGTGGATTGCTTCATGTTGGTGAACTCTACTATTTTTAGTCAGCTGGACTAAAAATTGGATATGCATCTAATATGTGCAATCAACATGACTTTATTTTCTCCCCTGCTTTTTAAAATACTTGCTTAGGCATTTTTAACCTTGTTTAGGAATTATATCAGAAATGGATTTCACTGTTAAATGAGGGAACAGACCTTGGGACTTGCTACATTGTCTTTCACTCTGAAAAGCTGATAGACTTGTTCAGAGTACTCTAGTTTGTAAAATACTTACAATTTTTAAATAGGGAAATAACCTTTGGTTCTTCTCACTTTTAACCAGAAAGTCTTCTGAAAAGAGCATACTCTAAGCCAAAGCGATCTGCAGGTCATCTGGCTAGTAAGTGATAAAGCCAGAGTTATAACCCAGATCATCTGATACTATAGCCTCTTTCCTTAACCACTAAACTGTGCTGCTTCTCAACTTCCCTGTCCTGGTAGCATCTAGTCCACTAATGCAAACGACATAATTCATGATCTTTGTTAACCAGAAACTAGTAGCTATGGGGACATAAAGATGTATAAAGAATTTTTAGACACTTAAATATGTCAGGAAAAGGACTCTTAGAGCACCACTTGTGACTGGAAATCTGAATAAGATAGGAGGGATGGAAACATTGATAAGGCTTTGTCTCTAAAATTAGTGCATTGTGACCAGTATTAAAGAACTTACCATATGCCTGTGATCCAGCTTCAGTAGTCACCAGTATTCTGCCACACAGTGGTTTTTTTTTTTTCCTTTTTCTTTTTTTTTTTTTAATGGAAAGTTTCAGGCAGGAATGTAAGTGAGCAGATAGGCAAGCTGGAGAGAGAGGAGGAAGAAGTATTTATTTTTATTTGGTTGTTCCCCCCAACCTTGAAACACAAGCCCAGGTTCCTGGGATGTATGTGGATTCTGCTCTTGGCTGGAAGCAGCAGACCTAACCATTATTCTACCAGCATATGCTCACAGTGTTTTTTAATAGTTAAAAAAATTTATATTCTTTATTATCTCCCTAGTGAACCAGTTTATGGAACTTTATCTCTTTGTGATTTATTTACTTAATCATGAGATTGTATTCCTTTTCTAAAGTCTGATACAACAGAGCCCAGAACACGGAATCCTTTTTTTTAACCCCTGGGCCCTGGTCATGAACCAGGGACTTTACCTAACTTTAGCCACCTCAGTTGCCTGAGCCACAAGAGTGCACCTGGAATTATCTTAATGCTTATTTAGTCTAATTTCTTGATATACTTATACCACATTTTTTAATTTAATATTTATTGAAGTAACTTCGATTTACAAGATAATATAAACCCATGTGTGCAAGTTCACTATTACTCAAATATATGACAACTCACCCTGCCCAGTACCAAAGACCAAAAGTGTTTCAGCATCGTCCATTGGACCTCATCACCCCTTACTCCTAACCCCCTCCCTGTTCCCCACTGGCAACCTCATTTCTGTTAATGTCCAAGGGCTGGTGTTATTTAGTCTGTTCCTTTGCTTTGTTTCTTTTTATTCTACGTATGAATGTAGAATACTCATATGTATTCTTACATATGAGTAAGATCATCCAGTTTTTACTTCCTCCTTCTAACTTATTTCATTTAACTTAATCTCTAGTTCCATCCATGTTGCTGCAAATAACAAGGTTTCGTCTTTTTAGGGCTGTGTAGTATTCCATTGTGTATACATACTACATCTTTATCCTTTCCTCTGACAATGAGTACTTAGGTAATTTTCAATTCTTAGCTATTATAAATAATGCTGCAGTAGATACGGGGGTACATATGTCTCTGAGAATGAATGTTTTTATGTCTTTAGGTAAACACCCAGAAGTAATACCACTTTTAAGTTAGAATAATTCTGTGATGGTCAGAAAAAGTCTTTTTTTTTTTTTTTTTTTTAGAGCAAGTGGGATGCACCATCTTTATTTTCTTTTACTTGTTTACACTGGTTGTTTCACACCAGACTTGAGTCTTGAACCCGGGGATATGTGGCCTGCTCCTTTGGAGGACATTGACCTAACCGCTCTTCCACCAGCGTTCACCAGGAAAATCTATCTTTTAAAATTTTGTCTCTCCTAGTTTTCATTTGGAACCAAGATTTTTCAAATTGCTTTTATGCCTTTCAGATACATGACCTTTTGAATTTGTTTTTAACTCACATTCATCATCTTTTCTTATAAATGAGCCTCTGTTCCTGGTTTATTTTAGTAAAATTTCTAGACTTCCTCTTAAAAGGGAGTCTTTTGATTATTTCAGTTAAAGAGACTTTGTCATATTAGAGATCAATATGGAAAGAAATTTATGTGGCTAATTCAGATTATGTCTGGACTTCCACTACTTCCTGAAAACAATATGACCCTTACTTGCCTGATCAGCTTAACTACTCCAATTTTAGAGACAGTATGTCCAAAACTAGGCACAACATTTGCCATATCTTTTATATGATATGATATTGTGGAACCAGGAAAAATGGTTGATACTTTCTTGAATTTCTTGATTATAGATCCTGGTTATTAATTTAAGTCCTTTGGTTTCTCATATCTCTGTCAGTAACATGGATGTTACTTTTTTCTTATGAGACCCACATGGAGCATGCTTCAGCGTGTTTGAAGCATGAGGCCTGCCACCCATGGAGCTTTGGAGCAATGATCAAAGAGCAGCAGACTTTGCCTGAAAAAAAGTATGAGTAGTTTTATTTTGGGGGTCAAAGAGAAGTCATTGAGTTTTAGCAGGAAAATAGACCCTAGGATGACACCTGAATTTGTGTTTTCCTCCTGTCCAACAACAGAGATTCTGGAAGCATTGTGTGTACTCTCAGGCCTGTTGTCATGCTTACTGGTCACGTGCTCACAGAAGGTGTGTTGCCTTCTCTCCTCAGCCCAAAGGTGAACAGGTTTCTTCGAGACTGCTTGGCAGACGGCACTTCCTTACGAAGTGTGTGCGTCTGCTGACTGAGCTTTATTGTGGTTGATGGCTTAGAAAGGGCGGACAACACATGCTCAGGTGGTTAAGGAACAAGCTATAAAAGCCGTGGACCCGGGTTTGCAATCCCGGGCTGGGTGGAAAAATAAAAATACAACACACAAACCACAACAACCCTCCTTCCCTACCACATTATCCACTCTGCCCTCTTCCTGGCATGTGTCCCAGGGAAGCAGTATCTTTGCTCGCCATTATTTCTGAAAGGCCACAGGTAGTAGCAGCTATGATGAGGGTCTCCCTTCTCTGATCAGCAAAAAGTTCAGGAACATAAATATGTCCTCATCATACAGCCAGACTTTTGTGTTTACTCTGGAGTAAAAGAAGCCTTTTCTCAGATCACTATCCAGTGTCTGTCTCATAAGTGGTAGTTTTAATTCTCTTTCTCTATTTTGTTTTTTGTTTTTAATATCCAGCCCATCCTGTTCTCCTTCCTTCTAAACCCGTGCACTTGGAACACATGACGTCTCTTTGATTTAAAGATATGAAATAACTCATAAACAGACTTCCCCAAAACTGGGCACCTGATGATTGATGTGTGATGTATGAGGAGTGGAGTTGATTCCAAATAGTCGGGTGCCTAGAGAATGTGCTGTTATCTTGTCTGAGCCATAACTGCCCGCCGGGTCTCTGCCGCTGAGTGCTCTATAATAGGACGAACCTTTACCAACCCTGCTTGCCTCAGAGTGTTGAAAAGATTAAAATCAAAACAAGGGTAATGGATGTTAAAAGTTTCATTGTGAATTATAAGCCCCTTACACATGTGTGTGTTTCGTTTTGCTTTGCTTTCTAAATAATAAAATTGCATTTTATTTAAATTATATTTCTAAATTTAAATTTAGAATTATTTAAATTTAAATTTAAATTATATTTATTTAAATTATATTTCTAAATAATAAAATTTCTAAATAATAAAATTACATTGTTCCAAAATCAAAATACAAAATAGTATAGAAAGGGAAATCTTGTTGCCATCTGTCACTCTCCACGTCACTTCTCGGCATTCATCAGGTTACCATCTCTGTTTATTCTGTTGTATCTGTGCCTTTGTAGTGTTGTTTGGTGTGTCAGAGGCAGTGTACTTACACACTGCTGCTTTCACTTTACTTAACAGCTTGCCTTGGAGGTTTTCCTTATCAGTGTGGTTCCGCACCAGTACAACTTCATTGTCTTCCATTCTTGGATGCACTGTAGTTTATTTAACCAGTCCCCTTCTAATGGAACTTGGGTTATTTCCAGTCTTTTGCTATTACAAACAGCACTGTAGTAAGCTAATACACGAACAATGCTTAGAACAAACTTGGCACAAATTAAGTGCTGAATAAATATTATTGAACATTAAATACACATTGCCTCATTCAAGACGTGTGTCTGTAGGATGAAGTCCTAGATGATACTGCTTAGTGAAGAGGGTAAACACGCTTTGCACAGTTGCAGCATGCTGTATACAAATGTAAGTTATCAGAGCATGCTTTGCACAGTGAGTGCCTAACAAGTAGTTGACTCATGGTCAGTACCTTTTTGTGTTCCTTGTGCCCTGGTAGAGTGGCAGTTGGTCCACTGCCTCTGACTGGCATAGTCCACATACATCCCAAGGACCCAGGTTTGTGTCCTGTGGCCACGGGGAGCAACCAAGATGAACTACTAAATAAAATAAATGAAATAACTTCTTCCTCCTCTCTCTTCCTGCCTGCCTGCCTCCTCAGTACTTCACCTTCATTCCTGCTGCACCTTCGTTTCCTTTAAAAAAGAATTTTTGTGTTTTCATAGTTGGGGGCTAGGCTGTGCCAAAGGTTAAGTGAATGATGGGTTTTTGATGTTTCTAATGTTTATCCTTTTATTCTGTTGTTTTTTTTATTATAATAGCAGAAAAATTTTTAAGTGTAATGCCAAAATTAGAAGCCATAAAGAAAAAGTTTGACAAATTTGACCTCATAAAAATAAAAAAATTAGTAAACTAGAAAACATTAAGCCAAATTAGAAGGGAGATTACATAATAGGGAAAAAAGATTTGCAACCAGTATATAAATTTATAGTGCACTATTAATGACTACTGTGAAAAAGGCACACACATCGGTTGAAAATAGGGAGAGGTCCCAAATAGGCACTTTTGTGAAGTTGTCTTTACATAGCAGACTTTAAATAGCAGACAACACACATGTATACAAAAGTTCAGGACCCAGAAGGAAAATTGTAATTATGTATACCGAGTATTGAAATAAGAAAATTAAATTGAGAATTAATTAAGAATGTATAAAACAGTTATAAAATATTGATGTCAATGTTGTTTGTAAGCATAATTAAAAATTTAGATTACAAAAGTAGGGTATTGATTAAATACATTATGGTTTACTGATAAAAGTTTAGCACTTAAAAATTATGATGTAAATAGATAATTTTTTATCAATATTGAAAGAACAATATTAGAAAACAGCATTTATGGTACTTTATAATAAAAGAACATGGGTGATGTCTCATTTTTATTACATGTAGAGTCTACATATAGAAATTATCAAAAGTATAAATGAAATCTGAACAGGACTGATCCCAAGGTATTGGGATTGTGGTTTTTAAATTCATATTTATCTTTTCTTCTTCCTTAATCCACTCCTTCCTCCTTCCAGTCCTCTTCCTACTCCTCACCTTTCTCTTCCCATGTTTCCAAAATTTTTTATAACAAGTATAAATTATTTGGAAAATCTTAAGGAGTCAACATTCTGTAAATTTGAGAGGAAAATCTCCTATTCTGTGATACGGAATTAGCACTTTGGGACTTTTTTCCTTCCCCTGTACATTCGAATTTGAGGCGTAGTTATATAATTATATAAGAATACCATTTTAATTTTATTATTTTATTTTTAGAAGACATTTTAAATAAATTTGCTTATTTTGTTTTTGGGGGTCGCAAATGCGGGTCCTTGGGCTTTACATGGTCCACACCCTGGCCATCTCAGCCACCTGACCCACAAGGGTGCCCCCTGGATATACCATTTTTATATACTTTGATTTTGTCACTTAAATATTTTCCTATGTTGCTACATAGTCCTTGCAAATTCATTTTTAATGACTGATTAATATTCTGTGAAGTGATTTCTCACTATTTATTGGTAGGTTTTACATATTAGACAAATGTCAGTGAGGAGCCTTTCTTCTATCCAGAGTTACCACCACGAGGTAAAAGATTGGCAGTGACTAAACGGAGCCTTCCTTAGGTCCATACTGCCAGACAGATCCATTAGAGCAGAACAGATAACTTGATTTTGCCATAACTTTTTTAAAAACAGTGAATAATTAATGAAAAATAGTGAAGTGAAACACTTTATAGAGCAAAGATGGCAAGTAATATTTACCTAACTCATAATAATATACTCGTCACTTTGGTCTGAGAGGTTTAAATCTCATAACTCCGGTAGACTTTTCAAAACCAGTTTTCTCAGGTAAAGGTCTTCTTTCCCGTAAACGAACCCATTGGAAACTATTCTGTTTCTGAATGAATTTGGCCTAATGAGTCTAAAGCTATATTAAGACATTGTTTTCCCTTTACAAACTGTACTGCCCTGTCTCTTAATACAAAAACATTACCAGTTTTTTTTTTTTTTTTTGAGGGATTGTTCACTTCTTTCTTTCTCATCATTTATAAATAAGACATAAAAATGTAAACAAAATTTAATTTCATCTTAGTTTCCAAAGTTGACTTTTTAAAACCCAATTTATCTGTTTGTTTCCCTAAATGTAACTGTGGAATTCTTCGAGCAGAGTTTGGTTGTTTTTTTTTTCTCTTTTTTCCTTGGGGAACACACCTGTTTCTAATGGCCAAAGGTACTTACAGGTTAGGAACTGCAACTTTACTCAGAAGGGCCACTGTAATCCTGCCAGGGCGGGTACTTTGCTTCTCGACAGGACACTCACTCAGGTTTCAGACACACTGATCCTAATCTCTCAGTCAAACTTTAAGAGACACAGTATCAACAGTTACAGCAGCCACAGGTTCATTATCTACTCAGAGTGCAATTACTTGGCAGCCACCTAGCCTGGGAGGTTTATGGGCCCCCAAAGAACTCATATCCTGAAGAGAGAGACTAATCAAGCCAGATCCTCTTGTCAGGGACACTGAAAGGGTGGATTGCAATTGATAGGAGTTTTAATTTGTGAGGACTCAATCTGATCTGCTTTTGGAACAAGATAGTGTAGATGTGCCATTTTCTCTGGGCATTCTGTGAAGACTCATTTGATTGTGTGATGATAGTATTGTCATAAGGACACAGACTTTATTACATGAATCTGCCTCTATCCTTCACCTGCTTTACTGTTCAGATCTACTCTATGGATTTATTCAGCCTGCACTGAGGTAGCAGGGGAAGTACTAATGTCTCAAGTGGTGGTATGGTGTTTAGTAGTCTAGTCTGCCTGCCGAAAGCTCCTTTTAGAGGTGGCCGCTGAGTTTCTCAGGAAGCACTCACCAAGGATGCCTTAAGGAATGGTACTGTTTAGCCCCTAAGCTGACCAAGCTTTAGTTGCTAGAACTTAGTAACAGTGATGGCAATGACCAGGGACTTTGGAAAATACAATCAAAATGGAAGTCAGAAACAGCAAGTGCTAAGCATTTGTCTCTGCACTCCTTTCATATCTCCTGTTGAGAAGAGGAGCACTGGACCAGGAAGCGAGGACCGGGACAAGGATGCATTCCCTCACCTGATGCGGTCAGAGCCTTGAACCCTTTTCCTGTGCCGCAGTAGGATGAACTGTCCTCGATGTTTGTTAAAGTGAAGAGCAGGATTAGACATAGGTGACCTCCCCAAGACAATTGTGTTTCCAAAGTAAATAGCATCCTCTGTCACACCATTTAGCTTATAAAATTAGACTTTCCACCTGATTGCTTTTAGAGCAGCAGTTCTCAAAGTGTGGTCTGAGACCCTTTTAAGGATCCACAAGGTTTCCCCTTATCATATCTGAGTGAGACCAGTTTTTCTTATGTCAATCAAAGCCACAGATTGCAACAGATTGAACACAGAGGCAGATGTGAGAATTTTGCTGTCTTCTGTGAAGACACTTGTGTCACTTTAAAAAAAAAGAAAAAGAAACATAAGGCAGGATTGAAGGCGAGTAGGCCAGTAGTTTTTCGTCCTGGTTGCTCCCCTGGACCCAGGTCCTTGGAATGTATGTAGGCTGCGCTCAGCCATAGCTGGTGTGCCAGCACTCTACGAGGGCTGCCAAAACTATCACTTTTTAAAACTTCGTTTTAGAGCATATCATTAGTTTTTCCTAAAAATGTATTTTATATTCTTGTTTTTAGTTTTTACTTCTAATTTTTTTAACCTTTTAAAATTCCTAATACGATGTGTATCAATAACTCATAAATAGCTTTTGGGTGCTTTAATAATTTTAAGAGTACTTGGTCCTGATCTCAGTAATTCGAGACCAAGTAATTCGAGAACTACTGCACTAGGGGATGGCCTTCAGGTAAATACCTACATCTCTATTTTGGCCCTGTTTAGACCTAGGTTTGTACACTTTCAGAGAAAAATGGCTTAAGTGGGCACGCCCTGGTGGAGCAGCAGTTAGGTCAGCTGCCTCTGAAGGAGCAAACCACATACCTCTGGGTTCAAGGCCCGGGTCTGGGGGAAGCAGCTAGTGTGAACAACTAAATAAAAAAGTAAAGATGCTTCTTCCTCCTCTCTCTTTCTGCCTGCCTGTCTGCTTGCCTTCATTCCTTCCTGTACCTTTACTTTAAAAAAAAAAAAAAAAGGGCTTTAGCCTCTAGTATGTAAGAGGAACCATATATGCTAATGGTGATTGGTAAGGCCTGGAAGTCCTTAGATATGTATGTGTGTGTAGTGCTTCTTTGTAGGTACATATTTTTATGCTCTCGTCTCTGTATTACTGTTTTAAATACATGCACTTTAGTCTCTTGCTTTAATTCTGCTCTTTGTATTGGCAGTGGTTCAGGTGAAGCATTTTTCTCCTTAGTTAAGTTTGTGGGAAGAATGTTCCTGAAGTGGAATTTGTGTAGCCTTCATGAAGTTCAAGATAATGGAAAGAAGAAGCTGGTTTTCAGGATAGATAACTGATGGCCCCATAGTTGTTTTTCCAACTGACTCTCTGCCTGGGGTGTTAGTACAGTTTTGCCTCCCTGCTGTCGGTCCCAGGGAGAGACCTGTAAATCCTAGGACCTTAAGCCGCGGAAGACAGGCCAAGCAGCTGTCCCAGTCTTCCAGTTCTACCTGACCTTCATCACAGATTTCTCCTGAGAAAGTAAGGACTTGGTTATCGTTTGATTTATCCAGTCTTACCTGGAGATAAGTGGCTTCCTGGAAATGATGCCACGGCCCCATCAGAACTACCCTAGCAACTTAGCTAGTCCTCATAGGGATTTGTGATAGCGAGGAAGAAAGAGAACAACCATTGATACTAAGAAGGTGGGTAGGGTGAAAATGGAACTGATATGCTTGCCCTTCTGACCCTAGAGACTAATCTAGGTGTGGCTGTATGAGCAAGAAGCATTTCTGCTCACCTTTTAGGATCAGCCACTCGCCTTCAGCAAAGCAGCCTTAGGCCCAAGGCTCAGCTGTGAACCTCCCCCGCGTGACTTGGGTACATCACTTGGTTACTCTTGAATCCCCGTTTTCTATTTAGTAAAGTATAGCCATGCATGTCCCATCTATTTCACAGAATTGCTAATAACACTTAGAGATTAAGTGAGATTATAGATAAGGAAAATGAAAAACATGTACAAATAATAACTTGGTAAAGACTCTTTTATAGTGCTAATAGGGTTTCTGTTCTTTGCCCTTTGCCCTCTGGACTCATGAGGCTTCTGTTCTTTTCTCCAGGTTACCTGTGCATGACTGATGAATGGTTCTCAGAATATGTCTACGAAGTGGTGGTGGACAGAAAGCATGTCCCTGAAGAGGTGCTAGTGGTGTTAGAACAGGAACCCATTGTCCTGCCAGCCTGGGACCCCATGGGGGCTTTGGCTGAGTGATACTGCCTCCAGCTCTTTCCTCCCATGGGACCTGAAGTAGCTGCAAAGAACAGATCCAAGGACTGAAGCCAAAGTTACACAGATGACTGTTCGCACAGACACAGTCAGACTCTTGGATTTCTCCTCCAGGAACCTCTTCAGGAAGGTGCGCTTTATGCTGAACAAAATATTCTTAAAGGAAAAAATAAGGGAAAGATCAGGTTAAACTATCTACTCTCCTCATCTCCAACAGCTCAGGATCTCTTAGCATTTTAATCTGTTGTAATTATTTGTCTTAACTTTGTCAAAATGGTTTGATTTAGTGTCTGTTTTAATAAGACAAGAGAGAATGAGCGTTTGAGGTGTGAAAATGGAGAAAAGGAGAGAAAATGAACTCAGTGCTCCTTTGTTCCTAGAGTAGAGTGGGGGGAGGGTTACCCCAAGATTTGAGCTCTCAAAATTGCATGCTGCCTGACAGTGTCACTGTCCTTCCTAGATGGCAGTCGCTGAATTCAATTTTTTCAAGATAATTTCATGTGCCTCTGATAGCCTAGGGATAGGAGGCTGATCCAGTCTCACATGATTCCTTCCTATTGTTCTGAACTATAGGGAATCACAGCAGTACTTGGATCAGGGTTGCGTTGAGGCTTAGAGAAAATTGTGTAAGAGGATAACCAAAACCTTATCATGATCTGAATTATAATCAATAGGGGGAGCTCTAGCCAAATAAAACTTCTGCCTCTGGAATTGAGAGTTGGGTGGACAGGAAAAGGTTGATATCCATTCTTTCTGACTAGACGGTGCTGAGAAGCTTTTAAATAAAACATTTTGCTAAATGATAGTCAGTTGACTTATTTGATCCAAGAAGTATGTATTTTGCTACTAAGGAAAGCAAACAGGTAACTGGTTCAAAATAGAAAAAGCAGCCATATGGTTCAGGGCTTCCCTGCTTCAGCTTCTCTCTGGGATATGTGATCCTTCTCAGCCTTGCTGATCCTAACTGACTTCTGCAGAGGGCTTCCAAGCACTATATTTAAGAAGGCCTGTGCCTCTGTCATTTAATAATTCTTTCACCCAGATCCAAGCTCCCTCCAAGGTTGGGAAATCAAACGGTTAGGTCCAGCTTTCGAGTGGACTGAAGAATATGTATCTTTCTGAGACTACGCCTCCCATTTAGTGAAAGCAAATACGTATAGCAATCTAACCAACATTTTCCTTCAGTGCTTGAGCCCCCTACCCTTCTGGCTCTCCAAGAATGTTCTCAGTCCAAGTAGGAGATATTGTCTGTCACAGTGCTTTCCAAGATGACATTAGATAAAGCCTCAAGCTTTCATCAAAGTATAATATTCTAGAAATCCTGTTTTAAGCAGGATAAATAAATTTACTTCTAGACACATCATGGTGAAATCCCAAAACCAGTCTTTAAAAACATCTAGGAAGAAAAGAGATTTCAGCTGACATTTAACTTCTCATCAGAAGCTATGTAAGCCAGTGAAATGAATCTTCAAAGTGTTAGAGAAAACTGAGAACCTAGAATTCTATACTCATTGAAACTCTCTTTCAAGGACAAGAGTGAAATAAGAGACATTTTTACCAAAAAATGTTTGCCCAAATACAAGGGAATTGCTCCAATATGGAAGATCTGAAAGGCAGCAGAGAACATGGATCAAAGAAAGTGATAAAAAGTAACTGTAGGTAAATCACATAGGGTTCAAAAGTAAAAGCGAAATTCATAAATAGGTAATTAGAGGGAGAATGATTGGAGTAAGCATTCTAAGGTCCACTGTCATTCAGGAAGAAGCTAATTATGTATATAGATTAACTAGATTTTGATGTGTTAATGTGATAAAACTTTGTAGATTAAGTACTAAAAAAGGGCAGAGGATGTAGTTTCCAAGCAAGAATATAATCCGTAAAAATACAAAACATAGGATAAATTGTGTCTGAAATAAATGGAAATTAATCTAAATGTGTTAATTACTACACACACACACACACACACACACACACACGCATTAAATGTTTCGGAAAAAAAGGATGTGCCTTCATGGCTCAGGTGGCTGAGAAAGCTAGGGTATGAACTATAAAGGGCCCAGGGACCTGGGTTTATAACCTGGAGCTGGGGGTAAAACCAAAATGAACAAATAAATAAATGCTTCTCCTGCCCTCCCTCCCATTTCCAGAAAAAAAGACATATTGTCAAACTGGATTTTTAAGAGAAATTCAACTATAAGCTGGTTATAAGAGACAGCAGCCTCTGGAATATAAAAATGGATAGAAAAGCTATATCACAATAAATCTGGTATAGCTATTTAATAACTGGCAAAATTAGGGCTGTTCTGAATAACCAAGAAGACTAATTCAGGGGATGTTACCCACATCCTCCCTGGAGTTTTACAAGAAAGTGGCAAAAAGCGCTACTAGAGATGGCATCAATACATAATTATATGTTTACTCAGTTCTCAGAAAAAAAGATTCTAAATTAGTATGCACATAGCCTCAGTATATATGAAACAAACACAATTTATGGAAAAATGATTAATTCAATAGTAATGGAAGATTTTATCATGCTTCTCAATTACCGATCAGGCAACCAAAAATTCAGGTAAATAAGTGAAAGATTAAAGCTTTTAGTAAGTTAGACATAATGGGTATCTATAGAACATTGCATCTAATACCTACATATTCTTTTTGAGTACACAGAACTTTTTTTTAATTGATCACACACTTGACAGTATAGTCAACAAATTCAAAGGATTGTTATATAGAATACATTCAAACCAGAGTGCAGTTAAGTTAGAAACCAAAATTAAAAGATAACTCAATCTGCGTGTATTTAGAAATTAACCATGGGTTCAAGAAGGAAATAAAAAAATTAACCCAAACAAGAGAAATACTACATATCAAAATGAGAGATTCAGCTAAAATGATGTTGAAATTTTATAGCATTAAAAGTATATTGGCTGAGTGTCTTGCAGCTCAGGCAGCTGAGATGCTGGTGTGCAGAGCATATGAAGCCTAAGGACCCAGGTTTGTGACACAGGACCAGAGTGAAAAACCAAATTAAGTAAAGATGCTACTTCTCTCCCTTAAAAATGTTTCTTCGGGCACACCCTGGTTGAGTAACAGGTCTGCTGCCTCTAAGCAAGCACAGTCCACGTGCATCCCAAACACCGGGGACTGGAGGGAACAACCAAGATGAACAACTAAATAAAAAGAGAGTGCTTCTTCTGCCTCTCTCTTCCTGCCTGCCTGCGTGTACACCATCATTCCTGCCTGTACTTTTCCTTTAAAGAAAAATTTATTCCAGCACACCCTGGTGACTAAGGTGTTGAGTTTCGTTCTGGGGTAGACCATGTAAAGCCAAGGACGGAGGTGGTGGGTGGGTGGGGGCAAAATGAACAAACATAAATAAATTCTTTGTCCTTATGCTTGCCTATTTGCCTTCATTTCAGCTTGCTTCCTTCTTTAAAAAAATAATGTTTCTTCTCTTCCTTCTTTTCTTCCTCTCTTTAAAACAGATATAGATAGATAAAAGGTTTATTGGTGGGGACCCACAGGGCCAAGGAGAGCAACCAATGTGAACAACTAATTAAAAATAAAGTGCTTCTTCCACCTCCTTCTGCCTGCCTACTCACCTTTATTCCTGCCTGCATTTAAAAAAAAAAAAAAAAAAGACTTGTTCCCCTCTTGAAATATGGCCTGCACTTATCCACTTATCCTGTCTCTTAAAGAATATGCTGTCTTCAATAAATCTTACTTGCTTTTACTTAAAAAAAAAAAAAGAAAAGGTGTATCCTGGTGGAGCAGCGGTTTGGGTCAACAGCCTCCATAGGAGCAAGCCCCATGCCACTGGGTTCAAGTCCCAGGCCCGGATGTGTGCGTGTGTGTGTATGTGTTGTGTGTGTGTGTGTAGGGGGGGAAGTGGGGGGAGCAACCAGTGTTAACAACTAAAATACAAAAAAAAATAAATATGCATCTTCCTTCTTTCTCTTCCTGCCTACTCACCTCATTCCTTCCTGCACCTTTCCTTAAAAAAAAAAAAATAAAATAAAATAAAATAAAATAAAATAAAATAAAAATTGACAATAATGGAACTCGTTTTAGAAGAACAGGAGAGGAAAAACTACCTGAAAAGTAGATCATAGCATTGAAAGACTTAGCAGAGCTGAAATAGTGGAATTCCAGACAGTGACAAGTGAACCCATTTTACATTACATACTCTCAACACTCACATTTGTAACATCAGCTAGCATTACTCTGGGAATTGGGAATGAGAAGAGGGTTACTAAAGATGAATATTAAATCCTCTCCCTACTTCACTCAGGTAGCTAGGCGGCTGTCCTTTCCCTACCTGACAAACTGATTTAAGATCAGTTTTCTAAAGGGAAAACAGTTTATGGTCCGGAGCAGAAACAAGGCTGAGAGTGAAAGTACCATAGAGGGATTAAGTGAGCATATTCATTCTAGAATCCTAGTGCCCAGAATATGGAAGTCTTCTCTGGGGAATCGTGATTAGCCCAAGAGAAAAGAAAGAATTATTTTATGAGGCTGGCATAACCCTGACAGTTAAAAAAAAAAAAAAAAGTATTACTCATAAACATAGGTGCAAAAGTCTTAAACCAAATATAATAAACCAAATTCAGCAATATGTAAAAAATAATTTCCATGACAAAATGTTTAACAAAAACTTTTTCAAATAAAATTAGGATTCAGTGGAGAGAAAGAACATGGCAGGTATGCCTTCTCTGTAGAAAATAAAGGGAAATGGGCTGAAGTGTTTGCCAGAGATCTGATTTGGAAGAATTGACTAATGTTTGGGTGACTGGTGAGCCAGGCAGCGGGAAGGTGTGAATTGTTTCCCCTATAACTCTTCATGGCACCCTGACCTCTGGGAGGGCCTGTCCTGCCCCAGGCCTGCACTTGAGACATGGAGAGTCATGCTGACACTACACACCCAGGCAGTCAGGACCTGATAGTGAGATCTGCCTTCAGGATGTGGTTGTGGCCCCATCTGCTTGCTCCAACTTGTCCTTAAAGAGCAGCTGAATTCTAACTTGCTGTTGGCATCAGGGTGTTTGCACATTCATACCCATTCCTCCAGTGATGTGGGGTGGGTGGGCATTGTTGCTGACCCCAATTACTAGTTCAGTTGGGTTTTTTTCAGAGTAATACCAGATGAGGCATGCCTTGGTGGCTCAGGTGCTAAGGTGGTGGCTGGGGGTATAGGCCATGGATCGGGGTTTGCAGCTGAGGCTGGGGCTACAACCAGAAGGAATAAATTTCACAAAAAGCTTCTACCTCCCTCTCTTCCTTTCTGCCTGCCTGCCTTCCTTCCTCTCAAAAAAAAAAATAAATAAAAATAAATAAATAAATAAATAAAAATAAAAAATAAATAAAAATATCATTCCAGATAAGCATTCTCATATGTCAGACAATTTGATCAGAACCAAATATTACTGCTTATGAGTCTGACTTCTCCTTGGGGTCTATGATGCAATTTTATAGAACACTAGGAATAAACTGGCCATAGTTATTTCATGATCCCTTTTCAAACTCCAAGCCCTTTACATATTACCACAAAAAAAAATAGAAGAGGAAATTGGGGTGTGGTGGAGGTGTATCCAATTCACACCCATTATTTGGAATTGGGTGACTGGGAAATCTTTCTGAACTTTTCTTCGTTGGTACAGTTTGACTACTAATTGCTTTCTCTGTGAAAAACAGTTCAGTAGCTCCTCTTGGAGTGGATGGAATGAACTCTGGAACTCTCAGGCTACCCCATGACAGTTTCTTGTTTCATTTTTTAAAATCAGCTGCAGTGCAGGAAAGGGCAGCTGAGGCAGGGTGGGTGTGTGGTGGAGACACCAGAGTGTGCCTGACTTAGAACATCCCTGCATTTCACCTGCCAGGTTACCTCAAGACTGCAAAATGGAGAAGTTCTTTAACTTCTTGGACATACTATGAACGAGCCTCCTCCTTCATAATCCCTGCCCACCTCTCCAGGCTCAACTTCCTCACTTCCCCTCTTGTTCACTCCACTCCTTACTTCACACTGTCTTCTCCTTACTTTGTTCCTCAAACACCAGCTCATTCCCACCACATTCCTGTTCCCTCAGGTCTTTGTACAACTGGCTTTTCATGATTCAGGTCATGGTTCAAGTGTCAAGGCCATTCTGATCACATTATCTAAGGAGAGTGCGTCCCCCTCCTAATTGCTTCCACCACCTCCACACTTCTCATCAGATTCTATTTTATTCGCAGTGCTTATTTCATTCTGAAATTGTCTTAGTTATTTATATGTTTATACCTGTTTTCCATAAAATTGACATTCCCTGTTGGCTTTCTAAAGGCAGAGGCTTTGCCTCGTTCACCTCTGCGCTCACAAGTCTGGCTCACGGTGAATAATAGCTGGCTGACAGGCTGACAATGCCCTATATTCTCACAGCTCTACTCAATTGCACGTTTATACATAGCTCCAAAGTCAGCTTCCCTATGACTTGCTCAACAGGGACTAGTAGAATGAAAACAAAGCCCTAGGAATCGTACGTTTCAATGCTCAGCAGAAAGGTCTAGATTTCATGAAGGCACAAGGGAATAGAAGTTTCCAATAAGCCCAGCAGAGAGGGCAGTAGAGCCTTCGACTCAGGCAAATAGGCACAGACTTACTGAATGTCTCTGAGGCTCAGTCTCCATACCACCTTTATTGAGAAAGAATTTTTAAATGTATCAAATATGAAAACTCATGGCTTAAAAAAAGGTGAAAGTGAATATATTTTTAAATGAAATTTATAGCAAATTGCAACCAAACGATTTCTAATGCGTGTTATCTATATGGTAGAGTAAGGACAAGGGAATGTAGATAGTGGTTTTGGCAGATGCGCAATAAATGATAGTTTTTTTAGTAACTACTCTTCATAGAGCTTCTCCAGTGTGTATTGCATTGTGCTAGGCTCTCTGGGGGCTAAAACAATACTCTGCTGTCCAGAAGTTTCTCATTTACTTGGGCAAATATGTGTGTGTGCGTGCACGTGTGTGAACATGTATATATGTGTGTGTATGCTAGTTGAAAAGGCAGATGACTTTATGTGAATGTGCTCTTTAATTCAGTTTCGTAATAGTTATGATGGTGTTTGAAGTTGGAGAAAAGAAAGAAATGTTGTCTGGTTTCAAACAAACGTCTAACCACACTGACCACAGACATCATGAGAGTGATCAGATTACCAAGAAGAGACTAAGGGAAACCTCCCGACATGCAGAGGCCCAAGTTATCTTGAAGTTCCTGGAGGGAAAGAAGAGCCAAAGAGACAGTGAGTGCTTTATAATTTTGGCAAAAGGAAAGTGCAAGTAGGTCTACAGGGGAGAGGAGTTGAGTTGGAAGAGAGGGTTGGAAGAGAGGACTTGAGTTCTAAAAATAATTCCACCCCTCTTGATCTGATCCTGAGCTAAGCCCTAGACTTCACCTCTTGGCTCTCAGCATCCTTACTAGTAAATTAGAGAATATATTTGCCTCTTTCCTAAGGGAAGAAGACCAATATTAGAATGATGCTGAGTAATTTGCCTCCACTTGGGAGAGATGCCTGTCTATTCATTGTGATGTGGCGCTGCCCCTGAGCGCCCCTTCAGGCCTCTCCCTGGTTTTGTGACC
This sequence comes from Solenodon paradoxus, assembly GCA_004363575.1. Taxonomy (NCBI): domain Eukaryota; kingdom Metazoa; phylum Chordata; class Mammalia; order Eulipotyphla; family Solenodontidae; genus Solenodon; species Solenodon paradoxus. The sequence goes on along the minus strand of RJWH01000352.1, from coordinate 834,557 downwards.
ATCTTGGAGCACCTAGAATGTCTTCATTTGTTCTTTCCTTCTCCCCCTTCTTTTCTTTTTTTAACTTTTATACCCTTAACATCCTTTCCTTCCTTCTACCCCTAATGTTTTTTCCCCTCAAAGTCACTTACTATTCCTGTTTCTTCAGTATGCTTAGAAAGATTTCAATATACACAGGCAGTATCTCAGTCTCCCACCCACCCCGCCAAATCGGGGGCAATACCTGCTCTGTGCTTTGGTTTTTCTTTCCCTCATTTAACAATAAACTTGAGATAAATCTGCCCAAATAAAAATGCCTCACTCTTTCTTACAGCTGACCATGGTTTACTTACCAGTCCTTAGAGCCCTGATTTTAATGGCTGTAAATCTGATAAGAGTAAAAGGCATTTCCCTAGTCGATCACTGTCAATATAAGCGTTTCTGGGGCCCGCTGTGCACTGACACCGCGGTAGGTGTTGAGGCATGGAGCAAGGTAGATCGCCATCCCCTGGAACCCAGAGCTTAGTGGAGGAAACTTTTAGTGAGAGATAAAGGGCTCTCCAGGGCGTGGTACACAGGGCCACTGGGGTGGGGTGGCCACTCCTGGCTCTCTGATCCTCTTGACTTTGACTTCTCTACCGAGATGGAAGGTAAAATTGCTGCCCTTCAGACTGTAGCCCTAGTGACTGGTGTTTATAGTCAGGGGAGGGAATCTGTAGAAAAGAAGTCAAAGTCAAAAACCCTGGTTCAAAGATGTTGCACATAGAGCGTGGGGTAGTCACAGCAGCTGCAGACTCTCAGGGGAGAGGGTTTGTTTAGCAAAGGCAACAGGCCCTTAAGGAATGGGAGAGAAGGGGCCAGAAAAAGGTGACCAAAGACAGAATTCATCTACTCCAAATGTTTTCTGCCTCCCTCAGGGCTGTTACCCCTGAGGTAGGAAAAGGACCCTTCTCTCCCACCCACACCCGCAGGGCATTCACCCGAGGCTGCTCTCTTCCTTTTGCCTGACTTTCTCTGGCTCAGGGAGGGCCTGTGACGGGACAACCCAGGCTTCACAGCGACAGCAAATCCTGCCCTGGTCATAGTGTAGTCCACGTGGGGTTGAACATGAACACAGAGTCACCTAAAGTACGTCATGGCCCAGAAAGACAAGTGGGTGCCTGGAAGAGCAGGAAAGACTTTTAACACCAAGGCCTGAGAATATTGAGGAAAGACCCAGAAGAAAGGTTGGGCATCATCTTCCATTACTGTTTAAACAGAGCAGAGGCCGGACAGCCAGATGGCACCAGGGCTTCCAGAGGGAGAGGTTCGGATTTACTCTTTTTGTCCTGGCTGGGCCTCACGGGGTACCCTGCTGGGCCTTGAAACACCCAGGAAGTGGGTTCCCCTTGATAGTGGTGCTGTCTATAAATGTGTGTTGGGAGGAGGCCAGGAAGGGGATGTAAGCATTTGAATGTGTTCTTTGCCTCTCAGAGGAAAAGACTATCCCGCAAGCCCCAGACCCCAGTGTCAATAGGCTACAGATAAGTGGAGCAAAGAGAAATTACTGCTGATCCGTGTTCACCTGGCGCACCTCTTCACCCAGTCACCCAGGTTCCCCGTGTCTGACATTCCAGGCTTTCCCCACACACAGGCTTCACAGGTCTCTCTCTGGTTCTGACTTCTCTTATTCCCGTTTGCACTGGTGCCACCTACCTCACACTTGCACTCAGGTGCTAAGGCGCCTGACTGCCTCCAGTCACCCCTCACTCTGCTCCTGTATCTCTATGCCATGTTGGTGAGTCATTGGACTCTTCCCTGAAACACGTCTTTCCTCACACTTCTCTTGCTCAAGGCCCCCCACTGCTTTCCATGATCAACAACACCCCCTCCCTAACTCCAAAGGGCGATGGTTGAGTCCTCTGTGCCTGGCATGGAATAGGTGCTTAGGCCATGAAGGAGCTACAGGAGAGGTGGTCCGCTGGGAAGGGGGTTAGGGCTGCCCTTGTTGGGCAGCGAGGGCATCTGTCCACTCATCCCGTTGGGAGGTGAGGAGGGGCAGTCAAGTGGAGCCCCCACAGGCTGTGGGACTTGAATGTGGCATCTAGAATGCCAAACCGAGGTTCTTTGCAAGGGAGGGAGCCAGGCCACTGGAGAAAGTCAGGGCAGTTATGACAGTGAGAATAGGAACCCAGACAAAGAAGGGTTAGTTTTAGGGAAGAGAGAGGGGCTAGGATTGTTGAGGTGAAGGTGGGGCAGCTGAGGCTAAGTGGTCTTTGTGGGATTCATAAGGACAAGAAGAAAGAAAACCATGTTTTAGAGAGAGGATGGACCATCTGAAACAATGTTGTGTGGACTGAGACAGGAGGCAGTGAGGAACGTGGGAAGGGTCCAGTTTGTGTAAATCTAATGTCTTTTTTCTGATATTGGCTCTCAGTCAGGAAACAAGAGGCAAGAAGACTTACTTGGGGTGGTCTAAGGCTACAGAGAGAGGATGGGTTGCGGTGTCCCCCCATGGGAGAGAAGGGACTTGTATTAGTTTTACAGTGGGAGGGCCATGCATGTGTCAACCCTTCACTCCCCACACTGGACAGTGCCCACGATGACCATGATCCCTATTTTATAAATGAGGGACCAGAAGGCCAGACAGATTGAGGTTACGGAGTTTACCCTGTGTGGAAACAAACCCAAATGGACAGCATAGGGTCAGAACCAGGTCCAGGAGACTCCCACTCAATAGGTCAGTTACCATGACAAAGAAGGAAGCACCAAGAGACAGCCAGGGTGGCCGGGAAGAATGGATCTGGGGTCTAGAAAGAAGGCCTAAACTAGTGGAGTCAACAGGTTTGTGAAACTGGAATGGTGTTAAAAAGCCACGTGGAGCCGAAGTGGAGGAAAGACTGGATGGAGGAGATAAGAGCCTTAGGAAGAGCTGAAGTAGCTCAAGCCCAGGCTTTGGGCCCGATCCAGTCCCCTTCTCTCCTTCTGCCCTGCCCCTCCTTGGAACCCTGCCTTAGGGTTTGTGTAGCCCCTTGTTCACACAGCACAGGTGAGTGTTAGCTCGCCAAGTGGAACCTGGGATACAGCAGACAGCTGTGTTCATCTGTAAAGAGGAGTCGCCCAGTGTGGGTACCTGGCACCCTGGGATTTGCCCAAGAGTTGAAATCCCTGAGGAATCTCCAGCCTGGCTTCCTTTAAAGCAGCTAGCTCACAAAAGCATCATCACCAGGTGCCCTAAGGAGCTGTCTGATCTCCGTGCACTCTCCATCCTGATCTCTAGGTGGCACCAAACCCTCACACAGATTCCTCCCTCCCAGGTTAGGGCACCGCCCACGCCGGTGGGACCTAGCTGTTCAACTTAGTCCCTCCAGAGCCTGCTCAACTCAGCTAAGTGCAATGCTCAGCTTCTGGATTCAGTTTTTCCAAGTACAAAGGAACTGCAGATTCCTAATTGCTATTTCCTTTCTGCCTTCTAATTTGCCTCCGTCCGTGGAGAGGTAAGGTCAGCCCATACCCACTAATCTCTGCCTAGGGACATCCCAAAGCAAGTACCGCATCTGTTCTTGTCAAAGGCACAAAATAATTTTCCTGAAAATGCAGTTAAGTTTAATTCATTTTTAAACTTAAGGTTTTAAAAATTCTCAAAGCAATATATTCACCTGGTTCAAACCAATAGTTTCCCTTTGAACCTCTTCAGATAATTAAAATATTTTAGGTGCAGCCCAGACTAGGCGGTTGGTTC